>OY723388.1:42450023-42512523 GCA_963210295.1 Ophion ellenae | reverse complement strand
AAACGCGTTTTTCTCAAAACCACGTTTTTCAAATCGATACCCAAAATTTCTCGAAAACCAATTAACCGATTGCCTTGAGATTTTTTGTGGTTTTTCTATACACCATTATCTAGTGCTTGTCATAGGATTTTTTTCCGTTACTTAGTTTTTTGTTTTATAGGCAAAATAATAACTAATTTTCGGCCCAAAAATCACTATTTATGTTCAAACGTCCGCCGTTTTGTCATAAATCGATATTTTCAAAATCGGCTATGTCAAGTACTAGATGATAGTATCTAATTTAATAATATTTTTGGTTTTTTTTTCAGATGATTTTTGAAGAAACGCCAGTGAGTACCGTATACGCAGATTTTTTACGACGCTCCAAGGATCATACAATATCCTTGTATATTTTCACAAAAATGACCTGTCCGACTATATCTCCACTTGAGCGCCCGCAACTATTCGCCATCCCTTCCCACCCACTCTTCCATACTGAATCGCATTGCCACGAGGGCACAGGAAAACTATGAAAATCCCGTTGCGATAAACGTGCCCATTAGGGGAAGTCAGGGCAAGACGAATACGCGGGGTAAGATGAATCATAAGCCTAGCCATTAAACAGTGTGTGCGAGCACTGTGCTCCCGTTGGAGTTTGGTGGGGTGGCGATGAGGTGGATGAGTGTAAATGTATCAACTGTGGCGGAATCACGCGTCTCGAGTGAGAAAACAATATCGATCTTCTGACAAAACGATGTAATTTTTGGTAAAGTTTAACATCGTTTTAGTTTATTTGAGTTGCTGATATTGATTAGAGGTAGGTAGGTAAACACAATGAATGTACTAATTATTAATATAATAAGAACGGTTAGTCAGAAATTTTCAAGGTTATT
This sequence comes from Ophion ellenae, assembly GCA_963210295.1. Taxonomy (NCBI): domain Eukaryota; kingdom Metazoa; phylum Arthropoda; class Insecta; order Hymenoptera; family Ichneumonidae; genus Ophion; species Ophion ellenae. The sequence goes on along the minus strand of OY723388.1, from coordinate 42,511,651 downwards.
GCGTGATTTTTTGTTAATTCGTTGACCGTCTAATGGGGCAAAATGAATACAAGCTATAACAAACCCGGAATATTTTACAACGTACCACTATTTAAGTTAGAAAGGGTGAAATGAAACTAGTAAAGCATTTGGTTCCTCTTCAACCGGTGTTTCTACCAGGGGAAGAAAAAGAACTTGGAAATGATTAAAATGATATGGAAGCAAGATTATTCGGGGTAAACCTACAGAACTTAGACGATTGGCTTATCAAATGGCTGGCATTGAGAATGAAACCACTTTTGTATGCGAAAAATGCCAATACCCGCGTAGAAACTTCGATGGGGCCCAGATCAGGGCCCGATCAGGTTGCCTGACTGCCCTGGTAGGGCACTAATAAGGCAGCCTGGAAGGACCCTACTAGGAAATGTAACGTTGTGTCACATATGGGCCTGATCTGGTTGCCTGATCAGGCCCCTATCAGGTTGCCTGATCAGAAAGAAATGCATATAATATTTCAAAAAACCAAAATGGAATGAACCACTTAATTTAGAGTTCCACTACAATGATTTTGTATCATAATTCATCATTCCCTGGCCTGCGGAAACGTTTTTGCTGGAAGAAAATATTTCGCCTATATGGGAATCGCACCTCGTACCTTCCTACCCAAAGCTAGGTACGCACCCCTATGCTGCCGAGTGCTTGTAACATCTTAGTCCCAGATATGGCATAACAGACCAAATGAATTCCTATAATTATTTGTTGTATCACATAAAGTATATCAATTAGTTAATATCATTGTGACAATTAAAGAGGTTTATCGAATAACATGCTATAGATTTTTGAAACTTAACCTTATATATATAAATTTTATATATATAATAAAAATAATTAAAAAAAAAAAATATATATATATATATATATATATATATATATATATATATATAGTTCTTCTCTCTCTCTCTCTCTCTTCGCCTTACAAAGCTGCCGAAATCTTCTAACACGCATCCGAGTTGCATTACGTTTTTTGTCGTGACAGTCTATAGCACCTTTTTTTAAATAGAATTCAGGAATGCATCGAAACTCCGAAGCTACGATGCTGTAAAATCGAAGTTTCCATGTGAAAAATGAGAGGTTATGTGCATCTAGCGACTGCAGAGGCAGGCATAGGGCAAGCCTATTTATGGCCTCATCAGGGAAAGCCATAGTAGGGCCTATCAGGGCAAGCCTTGGTAGGGCCCTATCGGGGAAAGCCTTAGAAGGGCCACATTAGGGAGAGCCTTAGTAAGGCCCTATCATGGAAAGCCTTAGTAGGGCCTATCAGGGCAAGCCTTGGTAGGGCCCTATCCGGGAAAGCCTTAGTAGGATCTTATCAGGGACGGCCTTAGTAGGGCCATTTTAGTATAGCCTGATGTAGGGCGTAAATACTTCCGGCCCGATCGGGGCCGGATCAGGATGTCCGTAATAGGTGTTACAACCTGATCGGGACCTGATCCTGGTCAGGCTAACCCTAAGAAATTTCTACTCGGGTAAGTTGACACTTTAAAAAATGTATATATCATATTATGAGGGGATGGTGAAGCTTGACTTTCTTATACATTTGATAGCCAAAGGACACACTGTTCCATTGGAGCAAGAAAAGTTGGTATCTAGAATATTAAAAAAAGTGACCTACAAAAAACTTCCAGAACCTGTTCAAAGTAGCCCCGTTTTACGGTATATTGTATGGCACAAATCAGAAAACCTAATTTGTTTGATTCCAATATTAAAAGATTAATAAATGTTGATTAGTTTAAAAAATGATTAAAGTTGACTGACTCATAAATGTATTATTTTATGTGAACATGGCCTTAGCGTTATGATCTTGTCCCTGCTTGTGAGTTTCCAGTTGTGGTGACCATCGGAGACGTCGGTAGATAGGTGCCTTTGCGCAGCTACACGGTCACCCATCCAAGTATCGGCCCAGCTTGACAAAGTCCGTCGTCCCCAGTGTCAATACTCCCTAAAAACTATCCTCCAATCCTGCCAAAGCTAAGTCTCCTCCACCCCCCCCCCCCCCCCCCCCCCGAATCCATCGAAACCACCGATATCGATAATTCCTCGGTAATTATCGAGGCTGGCTCGCGAAGGTAAACAAAAGCAAAATCAAACATGAAGAAGAAAAAAACGTGTAGGATCTGAGCAGCCCGAGGGCAGCATGGAACGAATCGGAGTAAAAAATTCCGCAAAATCAAATATTGATTCCTCGCATCGTCGAATAAGCGTGGCTAACTCGTCACGCGATCTCTTTCTCTTTCTCCACCGGCCATTCTCCGGCCCGAGGTTTCGCCGCCTTTATTAAGTGATTACTCTCATTAGCGTGCACGCGATCGAGCTTTGTAGTCCCGCCGGTTTGTATAGGCCCATGGTACGAGGGCGCCCTCAACCCCGACCGCAGAGGGAGCAAGATGGCGTCCGATGCCCTCGAATCGACACTGCGCGAGAGATCCGGCACACGGAAAGGTGGGGGGCTCGATCCCGAGTAAAACAAAAAATCCATAATTACTCATTAAAAGATACGGTCGGGGGATCGTAAACGTAAATTCCCAGACGCGCGCGATATAAGCTTTTTTTCTCCTCCAATCCCGAAACAATCGTCCACCTTATATACGGTAGCAAAACATCGGTCATCAAGAAACGAGTGACAAGGCCAAGAACGTAACCTCGTTCGACGTTCACGCGTGACCAATACGACGAGGACTAAGTACTGTCCTTTTTTGGGGGGGCCCTTAATGGCGTCCCGGTGCTCGGGTCTCAGCCGAGTCGTTCCCTCCGGCGCGAGGCCATGGTCCTTTTTTCCTTCCTAATCGCCAAAGTATTAGACAAAACGGAAAGCGCGGTCCAAGGAATCCCACGGGAGCCGGAGATGATAGCTTGGCGGCTGGGGGGGATTTTTCTTGCCTTCGGAAAGTCGGTCATGATTGGATGGTCGCGGTAAAACACGTCGACTCGTTTTGCTCCTGATGGGTCGATCTCTCGCGGCATCCGACGAGGAGGAGAGAACAAAGGATTGCCACGGCAGAAAGCGCGTGGATGATGCAAAAAGGAAGGGAAGCGCTCCCAAAAAGCCAACATTAGCGAGCAACCTGGAATGAGGACAGTACGAATGTCGCGAAGGAAGCAGAGAGAGAAAGAAAGAGGGAGATGACTGCATGCGACGATCGCGGAACCATAAATCAATTAATTTTAGCCAGTTCGATATGCCGGCTAATTTAAATTCTTTCGGTAGCCTTTGAAATTATTGAGGCACATTTCAGGGATGGATGTTTTGGTCCTTGGTCCACAGGACATCAGTATGAGTTAGTCGAGCGTGGACCCGGAGCGCCAGGAAGACTCTTCCGAAGTCGTTGCCGGCGCTCATCCCGATCGCTCTTTGCCCTTCTTTCTTTCTTTGTCATGCTCCAAGGGAGAATATGGCTGAGACGCCACCTCAAGTATTTCTGATCGAATTCCACCTGGACTGTGCAGTTCGTCTCGGTCCGTGACGAAGAGACTCTCTTTCCCTTGCCCTTTACTCCTCTACCTCTTTCCCTCTCGCACTCTTTCTCTTTCTCATGCCTCTGCCTCTCCCTCCCTTGGATTTGATTCCGACTGTTCGGACGCGATGGACCCCCGCGTAAGAATTCGTACTCTCCGACGAGACCAAAGAACCAAATGGACCCTCATGGCAGCGTGTGTCGCGAATGGAAAACAAGTCGAGGTACCCGCGATCAGCGCCCGCTGAATTTGTGCAGTTGAACGCCGGAGTTTCGACGAAAAAAAACGCAGCGGCGCGATTGTACTGGAAACACCCGTCACTTTTGTCTTTTGTTACCGGGACATTGGGCGGAATAGGTATGGTAAGCGCGGAATGCCTTCGCTGATGCACTCTCCATTGGCCGATGATGCCGTTGAAGAATTTTTATAGCCCCGAATCGAAAGAATCCCGGGATTTTTCGGAACCCTCCATACATCACCAAAATGCCGACATTGGCGAACAAAAGGATTCGTCCGAAAGAAGTTGCGCAAACCCAAACAAACGATGGTTCGTATGAACATGTACGATAAATCTAGTTATACCTTCGATCCAGTGGATACTTGCTTGTTTTCATTTTCGTGCTGTAGCTGATGTCAGTGCTGTTCTTTTCCACCTTGGCGGGAACGAATCGCGCCATCTGTCTCCGAGCTCGGTAATAGGCCGAGCAGATTGGATTCGACCCTCGGTCGATGAGGAGGAAATCTTCCAGGAGATGCGCACACGTGGTCTCTTGCTGGCCGACGGTGGGTGAACGGTTACCCTCGACCGGTAAGGCCAACCGGCTGATGGTAAAGCCCGAATGCAGAGACCTACATGGTGTCTCTTCGGGTACGTGAGCATCAAAGTGCAGATCGATTCCTCGCCCCTTGAACACTTTGGAATCCTCAATCCCATTCGGCCGGTCGATCTTGGCAACGTGTACTTCCACCAGCGGGAAGTGGAACCTGGCGAGTTGAGCAGGAAGCAAGAGCGCGTCATGTACTCTAGGTCCACTCGATTAGAGGAGAAAACTTCACCTACATCTCCTCAGCGTGCAATCCATTTCGCAGCACCTCAAGAAGATCCTTCTTGAGGTGCTACTTGAGAATTTGTTCCGGTGGAAATGAAAATTTTGCTCAGCCACGAACTAATTGAGGATCAGACTGAAGGAACGAGCCCCGCTGAAAACTCTCATTCTTCCGGCATAATTTACTGTAACGCGTATCACGAGAATGCTCCAACATTAATTTCTAACTACACGAGAGAACACGTATATTGCCGCGAGTGTGTAAAGAGAAGCGCGGAACGCAGCCAGGCTGAATGAGAAGCGACCGCTCAGCACTGAGAGAGACGAGTGAGAGGGTCGGTCCTAAACAAACAAGAGCACGACTTTTTGTGGTGCGGCGCTTCGGCTCGCCAGGCTTGTAAAGGATGAGCAAAGAGAGACTGGTTTACAGGAACCGAATGTACGAGTGAGAGTGGGAGTCAAGGCAGGAGAGAATGTACCCACAGGGTATCAACAAGTTTGCGGAGCTAGGGTGGACGGTATACGTGTAGGTGTGTGTGCGTGTGGGTTGGAAGTACGAGGGTTTGGCAAAGGGGAGAATCACGCGTTCGTGCGGTTTGTCTGTCACTGATGGCGCTTACTCCTAAACTTCTGGCTACCAGAGGAAGATCAATTACATGGCTTCGTTTCCAACTTGATGAAAATTGAAACGGTCCTCCCGTTTACTTTTCTACAGATACACCTGCTTGCCTTTCCAGCCAAACACGTATTTCGTATTCACAAAACGGCTACGTTGCGCCGAAACCGATAAGGGCTGTTTTTAGTTCTCTTATTTCCAAACGGACTTGATTAGGGTGTAAATCCAAGACTGAGGCAGTGAGAGTCCCAGGGAGATCCCGAGGCTACGGGACATCTCCATTGGGTGTCGTTGGGACGTGCTACAACCGACACTCTCCAACCGACCACAAAAATCTGCTACAGCTGCGGCCGTCGGAGCTGAGAAAACAGCCCAGTCCTCGGTCACGTAGGTCCTTGAGGGCCGCAATGCGCAACGTCTCCGGAGAGAGCATCTCCTATCTCGCATAAAGATAACAAGCCCGTAATATAGCGAGTGTCTTTCATGCGCGTAGGCTGATGAGGAAGTGGGGCAGCAGTGTGGTCGGATGATGGATCGACTCGCCTGAAAGATCTTCCTGTGAATGGCTGAAATATTGCGAAAGCTTCGAGAGTAGGGAAGTATACTGGAACGCAACAGATGATTTTTGAAAAAACGTGGAAAGCCTGGAAGGCTGTGTCGGTTGCTGAACGCGAGCATATGCGAAACTTCGGACAGGTGGAAAAGCAGAATGGCATGCTGTAGATGGTAGCAGCTCGGAATGGATGATTTACCGTACAGCTGAAGGTTGCGGTTAATGTGAATTTGGTGAATTTCCTCATCGATCGACTGTGCGTGTATTTCCGCGTGACCATTCGATGACATTGATTATGTTCAGGGTGTCGGTCACGCGAATGAGTTGTAGATATAGCCACAGATGTCTCATATCCGATCTTGGAGTGAATGTGTCGAACGACCAGGCAGAGATCAATATCTTTTGACCCCCTACCACAAAACTGTAACAGAGTTTCTCTCTCTCGCGCACACCCTCCCTCTCTCTCTCTCTCTCTTCGTGGCACCCCCCCCCCCCCTTCCCACGCAGTGCCGACCTCCGAGCTCTCCCTTATCTCCACTCGCCTATATTCCCTTGGCTGCTATCGTAGTGCGTGACCTGCGAACCTCCCTAATACAGGGCTCAACACGGGGGAATCCACCGAACACCCAGAGGCTTGCAGGTACGGTGGGATTCCAACGAGGAAACCCTCAGGCTTCTCCAATAATATTCTCAAAAGAAGTGGATCATACATTTATTCACAAAAAGGCTTGCAACCCTCCGAGTCGAGTCGTGCGATGGCTTTACATGCAGAAAGTTATCCGAATAGCTATGATTCAGCAGCCACAATCGTACCCTTTTCAACCATTCGTGCCATTCGGTATACAAACGACTACGGCTTCTGGCGAGTGCTGCATCGTCTTTCTGGCAGGCTGGACTCTTTCGAATGAATGTGGCCCATTTTAACTCAGGTATTATGTCCGCAAGAACTTGGCGAATCGCTATCAGCCATGAGGGAACAAGAAGACCTGTTCGGAGCATCCGGCCACCCAATCGTACTTTCCATTAACAGGATGGAAAAACGAGACGATCTTTCACGAGTATCTAGGCAGCTAATCGCACCAAAGCCACCCCACATCTTCGGTATTTCAATCGTTGATAGTGTTTCAACCGTCCGCAAGGGGTGAAACCTCAAAGAGTTGGATCTCATGCCAATCCTGGTGGCTCACCCTGTCTTCCAAGACGTTTCGAAAGCTCCGCAGACTGACGAGTGTCTTTATCACCCCTACGTGAATGCGCCAACATATATCGCGGTCTGGAAATCGTTACACACGCGGCTCCAGCGGAGAGCGCATTAACGGTGTCTGCACTCTTCCGACCTCCAATGTATCGGTCTCAGGATCTTCGATGATTTTGGAGGGTGCTGAAAAAAATATGTGAATACGGGATAGATATGTGAGTACGTATACACGAACACACATATATATATATATATATATAGGGAGGGGGGTGAGTGAGAGGGAGGGAGACGAACAACGTGGGAGAATTGGCGCGCGCCCGCGCACACACACCACATCGTCTCCCACGTCCCTCGAGCAGCGCTGCGTCGTCGTCGTCGCGTTCGACTCCCGGGCCCTCGGGTTCTGCTCCAGCCAGCGCTTACGACCACGCAGTTATGCTCGCGTGCTGCTGCCTGGACCAGTAACCTCGGCGCGAGCAACTCGGGGCCAAACTCTAGCGAAAGAGATAGAGAGAGAGAGAGAGAGAGAGAGAGAAAAAGAGAACACTAGTAACTTTTCGTACCGTGATCCCGTGATCTTCCTGTCCCAAACAAATAGACTGAGTGGAACTAGCAAAGGGAAGGCAGAACCCAGGCGATAAGGAGAAAGTAAAATAAACACAAACTTAAGAATGTGGTGGAAGGAAAGAGCAAAGAGGAATTAACGAAACACCACAGGTTACCATTGGTTCACCAGTTTCGCATGGTCGAGCAACTTCCGTTGATTGCTTTCGGTACTACTACGTGTACATGTAGCGTAGGCTGTCAGTGCAACGAGTGTGCTCACACGCTCATTCACCATTCTAGTTTTCCTCACCAGTAGCTCGGCCACGCTTCAACTACCCCACCACGTATCATTAACAAGCGGAGTCTCATCCCTCGCCAAACTCACGGCCACTACCACTGGAACAGTGGAGATTCATCCTTCGAGGTGTCGACTGCCGCCAACCTTGACTACCCTCGCAATGCGGTAGCTCGAAGAGGCCTAGGTCTGGTACGTCTGTGAAGGTGGTGGGTTGGCGAGTGAAGGAACAGCAGTTCCACTTGTCGGATTTACGTGGAAGCGACCAGAGGAAACTGCAGAAAGAATCTTCCCACTGGCAAGAACGCCAGGAACGTTATCGCGATTGCCAGTCGAAGAGTCTACTTTGGCTCATTCGGTGTCGTACGGTCCGCACTCCAACCTTGGTCCACACCAGCTGTGGCATTTTGCTATGTAGCAAGCTTAAAGAGTACGCTGATGCTCCGTTCACGTTTCACGTTAATATGGTGCGGTGTGGATGTAACAGTGACGATCACTGATCGCGACCGCGTGTCGTAAAACCGGATAGGAACGCGCGAAGCACCCACAGTGGGGGGAGTCGAAAAACCAACAGGCTAGAATGACGAAGACGCGGCAAACCCTGCGTAACGGTGATCGCGGGAGCTCAACGAATCATGGCAATCAGCGAAATGCAGCCAGCTCGTAGCACTGGACTGACGATCAGTCATCTGGTGGTCTCAGTTAAACCGGTCATCAAGATTTTCCAGTCTGAGAAAAAAGGCGACTACGCGCATCGATGCAACTGGCTGTCAATTGCCAACGAGTATCACTAGTGTTCACGGTTAACAGGGGATTTGCGTGAAATCAAAACGGGAACGGAGACGCAGCTCGACGAGTTGGAGGAAATTGAATTCCGGTGTACATCTGAGAACGAGAATGCTGAGAGATACGACAGCGAGCGGGATATTCCATCCTGATCACAAATGAGCGTCTCGGTACAGCGTTTGGGATATTCCAAGTAAGTTCGCCTGCTCATAGCCTTGATCGTTAGCGTTGAATTGAACGAGTGCGAGGATGGTCTTGATTGTCCTTCGAATAGTTTATTGAATTAGGTCATGGGAGCATTAACGCTTCCGGATCCGTGTGGTGATTAGGCTTGGCGCGAAATTCTCGACGATCCGTCTATGGGGACTCCAACACCACGAGGTGCCTGGATAGCCCACGTACATTCCTCAGTCAATTGCTACACACGGGCCATGTCTGGCGACTCGTGAACCTCCTTTGTGTGCGAGGCACAGAGAGATATAGAGGAGAGTGTCTAAAGTGTAGAGGTGATGATGGATCACTTGAATTACCAGCATCCCTTACACTCTACCACATGCACAGCGTGCGTCCAACATCCCTCGGCTGCTTTTCGTGTCCTTCAGACCCAAGCTTTCGAGTTATCAGGAGACCTTCCACCCCGCGTCTTCCGTGAACCAACTTTCCACTTGGTTCTCCCGCTTCCTCCGCACAATAGTCCTCGTAGCATCAGCGGAACGTGCGAGGGCAAGTTTAGAAGAGGCTAGCGTGAGAATAAAGTTACCGGATAATAGAGGCGGATGATCGGATCTCCGGTGGAAGATTGCGCCAACATGCAGACGACATGCAGATGGTATGTAATGCCCGGAAAATTGGACCAAATCTCCACTGGGTACAATATCAGACATATAAAAAAAAACCCGCAGCCAACGGAGCGTTATCCAGATAAGAGCAGCCCATTTACCAATCCACCAGTCCGCAAGCTTGCACAATTGTGGACTACTTCAGAAATACACGAGACAGCATTGATCCCATTGCGAAAACAGAGAGTTTATGTGGCTACGCTCGACTGGAAAGAGCTTTGAGGACTTTCCAAAGTGTTTGCTTTTTTTGATAGGTTACTTTTCTTCCCAACCTGGAAAACTTATTTCTCACTACACCAAGTGTGTCTCCGGTGTCTGATCGATTGGTTCCACCTCGTCCGATGCTCTTCCTCTCGTTCTTTGAGATCTCCCCCAGCATGTGGCAACGACGATACAATCAACCCAATTCATTCAGCCGAGGAGACCAACCACTCAAGACAAAGTGAACAAACGAATAGCACATGGTTGCACTTTGTGGAATCGAAAGATCATCAAGGCTCATCCGTCTGAGCAGATAGATTGTTAACTTTGTACCAACAACAGAGCCACCACCGACCCAATGACAACATCAAATATCGAATATCCCTATCCCCTGGGGATAGCGGCGCAACGAATATTGGCTTGCCGCAGCGCGCATAGATAGACCGCGGGAGGAGTGACTTTTTGGTAGCTAAAGAGATACCAGCCGGGGGGAATGAACTAGAATTAGCGCGATAGGGGTACTGATTGTGGTGGACTCCGCTACTCTTGGCCGGCAAAAAAGGAAGTGCATATAGAGGAGCGTGGAATAGAGACGTGGGGAAACAAAAAGCCTGTCCTCCTACTTCGGTCCCGGTACTTGGTGTTGGGGGTTGGTCTGAACGGGGTAGGCGATTCCGGTGCGCCTATATAGCGAGCGGGGGAAACTGCAAACAAGGGATGCTGCGGAAGGTGGCAAGGGGAGAGGCAGGGAAGCGAGGAGAGAATGAGAGAGAAAGAGAGAGAGAGAGAGAGAGAGAGAGAGAGAGAGGGAGAGAGGCGGATTACCGGAGAGGTCGCTAATGGTAGCGGATTCGGGACTGGAACAATGGATATAAGAGAGAAAGGAAACGGCCGAAAAAAAGGACGCTCGCGCGGGTTGGGTGACAGTTTCCTCTGCGGTAAAAAAAAAGAAAGCCGCGTACCGAGGGAAAGAGGACGAATGTGTAACCGCTTCGCAATTTTTTGTCTCCACGTGCCCCTTTTGAAAGAGGAGGCCTCAGCGTGTGTCGCGTTGCCCCGAGACAAAAGAAGCGAAGCCCGACATCAAACATTCGAATCATTCGAATCGGAAAAAAAACGCGATTGCAGTCCCGCAGGCCGAAGGGGGCCTGCAGGCTTCGCGTGATAATTAGCCACGGACTTCAAAATGCCAATGACCGTACAGGGAGACCGTACGGCAATCGACAAGTATGAAGGCGCGGCGGCCTCCCATGTTGAGCAGCGCTGCGTCTGAGCCAATACTTGGATGGGTGACCGCTCAGCCTCGGACTGCCTCGAGCGAGACGCAATTTCACCGACGCTGTATCGTGGTTACACGCAACTGGAGACTCGGTGAAAATATTCTCAGGCATGGGTTCTCCGCACTTTCCCTGTGCCCCCCTGTCAATGCTTTAGGAAAGCGCGGATGTGGACGAGACTCTGCGGGGCTCTCCCAGCAATTGGAATTAAGGGACTATATCTACCTAGAGGCCCGAAAAAGAATTGCCAAATTCCGATTTTTTTCTGGGAAACGGTTGGCGACGAAGAAACGATTTTTGTAAGACAAAGGCACACATATTGATAGCCTTTAAGAAAATCACAAAAAAATGTAGAAAAATAACAAAAACATGGCCGCTAGATGATGAAAATTTACTCACGACGTTTGGCGGTGGACACTCTCCAGTTCAAACGGTCCATCTGAAAATTAAAAACCAAACGGGTTATTTAAGTCAACAATAAATACGAGTCGTTGACGATTGTTGATATTTAAAATAATTTTTTATAACAACGTGGGGACAAATTGAAACTCGAGCATACAGAATCTATGAAAAAAAGTCGTCATTTTTACGTCACTTCAAAAAAATAAAGATCGCTTTTTTAAAAGTGAGATCGTCAACGACCTTTAAATGTTTCTCATCGTATCTCTTGTAAATTTGAAAACAATCCATCACGTGTTCCTCGAGATATTACGTCCACCGACTTTGAAAACAGTGTTTCGAGAAAAACGCGTTGAAAGTTTGAAGTACGGTGGTGCTACCGCTCGTTCAATTTTTGGAATATTTGAATGAAACTTTAAGGGAATATATCTAAAAAGTGATACTATGGAATAAAAATATTTTTAGAAAATGCAATTTTTGAGCCACCTAGCCCATGTAGAGATTGACCGTTCGGCCTGGGACGGGCCTTCACAGTTAGCCTTTCTAGAATATTGGCCCGTGAGTATTTACCAATGACGTGCCTTTGTAGAAATGATAAGAACGGCCCGATATCGGCCAACAGAGCCAACAATTATTGGGCCAATGATTTAATTCATTGTAGCGCCAATGTTGGTGATTGCACTTGGCCCTATGCGGGCCCTCTTAAAGGGCCTGTGTAGAAATTGACCACTGGCTCTATGATGGGCCTTCACAGTTGGTCTATCTAGAAGTTAGTCTATCTAGAATATTGGGCCGTGAGTTTGTTTGGTTTTGTTTGGGTGCGTGATAAATATTCAACCTATATCGGGCCAAGATTGGCCCGAGATTGGTCCGTGTGGATACATATTTCATGGAATAACCTTGAAATAAATTGTGATTTGCGTATATGGCAGGTTTCAAAATTGGCATATTTTACTTACTTATGTTGGTTATTTACAAATGCCAATAATAGGCCAAGACTTGATTACAAAAACTGAACCACACAATATAGACGATTAATATATGACGTGCCAGTTATTTGCCTATTCTGGCACAATATACAGATAATGAATAACCCAAGGCTGGTATGGTCTGACCCACTTAGCCAATAAAGGGCTTAGATTAATTAAATGTAATTTCCAGTATTTTAGCATTGCCAGTTTTAAAATTGGCAAATTTCGATGAACTATCACGGCTGTTTATTGGTTTTAATAGATGGGCCCGGATAAGTTTTAGTAATGGGCTGATATTGTGCCAGTTCTCAATTTATAACGGAACAATAATGGACCAATGTAATTAGCAGTACTTCAGCATCACCAGTTTAAAAATTGGCAAATATTGTTTATCCATCATGACTGTTTAATTAATTTAAAAGATGGGCCATGATAGGTTTTAACTATAGGCCGACATTGTGTCGGTTTTCAATTTAGAACGAGACAATAATGAGCCAATGTAATAGCCAGTATTTTAGGATTGCCAGTTTTAGGATTGGCAAATTTGGTTTAACTATCACTGCTGTTTATTGGTTTTGAAAGACGGGCCAGGATAATCTTTAGTAATGGGCCGATATTGTGCCGGTTCTCAATTTATAACGGGACAATAATGGGCCAATGTAATTGCTTGGGTTAAATTGGCAAATATAGTTCAACTATCACGGCTATTTATTGGTTTTTCAACGATGGGCCGATATTGTGCCGGTTTTCAATTTATAACGGAACAGTAATGGGCCAATATTATTTCTCTTTTGTTGGCTTATACGATGGTCCCAATATTGGCCAGATCGTAACATTGGGCAACTCATGGCTACCTCTACATGGGAGGTAGATGTAGCTCTAGGGTGGCACAATTTTGAGCTCTATTTTTTTCCTTTTCCTCGCCATCCACTTATTTTCTTTAGAGAAAAAAAAAGATTGGCGCGGAAGCTGCGAGCGGTCGGAAAATATTCAGAGGACGCTCAAGCCTCTCAAAAATTCAAATTGTCATTAAGAAATCTTTATTTCTCGTCAACTTCTCACCCATGAATTTTACGCATTACAATTTTGAAATTAACCTCGCAAAAGCTCTAGCCGGCCAATGAATATTTAGTGGTCGCTCAAGGGTTTCGAAATTCAGAATTTCCGCCAAAAAATAAATCTCCCATGCACTATTAATTCTATTATAATATTATATTATAATAGAATTAATAGTGTTACGTAATTCCTTGTACAATAAAAACTATTATAATTCCTTGTAGCATAAAAACAAAATAAACAACGAAGTGTTAGAGTTTCTAAATAATTTATTATAATAATTTGTAACAAACACCAACTAGACGATATGTTATTATGTATTATTGTATTATTTCGTCGCTGGTCACAGTGTACAGCCACGATTGGTCCGCACTTTGACTAACGAGACCAACTATGGGATGCATTACGATGCGCGGGAAACAGCTGTTTCCCGCGCATTTCAGTTTTACGCATAAAACAACCTATAATTTTGTTTACGGACAAGAGCTTTAAAGAATTATTTTATGAGAACAAAGATTATAATTCTTCGATTAGAAGTGTGAGGTAAATTTCAAAAATCTGTTTGTAAGAAAAAAGGATTCATTGTTTTAAAAACCTTACAAAGCGTCAAAATTATGAGTGGGAAGAGTACAAAAAATGGCGAAACATGGAAATTTCGAGACTCTTGAGCGACCACTAAATATTCATTGGCCGCCTAGAGCTTTCGCGAGGTGAATTAAAAAATTATAATGCGTAAAATTCATGGCTGAGAAGCGAACGAAAAAAAATCGTCTTTTCAATGAAAATATGAATTTTTGTAAGGCTTGAGTGACCTCCAAAAATGTTTTGACCGCTCGCAGCTTCCGCGACAATTTTCTATTAGTTTTTTAAAAAATAATTGCATAGTAAGAAAAAGGGAAAAAATAGATCTCAAGATTGTGCCACCCTAATGTAGCCCGTGAACAAAATAAAGTTGCAAATAAAAGTAAAAATATACATAAAAACCCCAGATTGGTTAATTACGCCTCAAAAAGCCCTACTGTCGTTCCCCTCCGTTTTCACCGCTCCGCTACGCCGCATATAGTGTATTTAACGAGATATCGTCATCTCGCAGTACATCGACAACGTGATTACCACCGTTTCCATTTTTTTTTCGTCCAACGATATTTGCACAGCGCTCCGTTTACCGGGCGAATTTACCTCAATTTCGGAGTCAAACATCGCGCAGCGCTCGAGGCAAACATATCGAGCGATAGGTACACTCCCGTTTGGCCGGACCGCTGAGATCCGATCAGCCGGATGCTGTAGCAGAAATCAAGCAACGCGAAAACAACAATGCATTTTTAGTTGCGAACGATACGAGCCACCTCGTACGTACCCTTTGTTTGTTCGGGCTTGTTTGCTTTTATTTCGCGTTTTATTCGTCCAACCGAAGCTTTTTGTCCGTCTGTTGGGCACGCACCGAGGCCAGTATCGCGATTGGTGCTCGCGACAGGAATGGCGACCCACCCGTAACCATTAATACTGCGCTTGAAGGGGCGAATGGGGATTTGGGCACGGTAAACTTTTCTCGTTTCTCTCTCTCTCTCTCTCCCCCTCTCCCTCTCCCTCGCTCTCTCTCTCTCTTCATGTTCTTGTGCCTGAGCTAGCTCCGACTGTTTGTGTTCGATCAGCGACTACTCATTTGTCGACGTAAAAGACGTCGGAGCACGATATTGTTTGCTCGTATCTGAAGATAGATACACCGGTTATACAGGATCTGCCAGTGTCGCTTTTCGCTTCAAATCCCGTGCTTACCTCTGCCTCGCCCTCTGGCACGGCTGGCCGGATCCGAAGCGCGCCTCAATAGTAAACGAGAACTCCCTGGGCTTCACGTCTGGTAAATCCTGATGCGGTGCGGCGGCGATACAACAACGTGCACCACAGTTTTCCCTCACTTGCCCTCCGCCACGTCCGACCGCACCTCCCGCCCTCCCGCCTGCCCTTGTCACCCACTCACCCTTGGCATGTCTTTCTCCCTGGATCTCGTGCCAATTCGATTTACAATCTGTGCGTCCGGTGGTACACGGAATACCAGCCTACCCGCCACGGTCTTCTCCAACCCTCGCGCTGTCTCTGTCTCGTTCATCACCAACGGCGGCACGGTACTCAATCCCACCGGTACTTCGAGGGCCACGGGTTCGTTTCCCTCCATTACACAGTCTCTGGACCAATTTTTATTCGATCACCTGTGAAACTAACCTAGGCCAACCAATTTATCTTTCCATATACTCCCTCTTTGTCTTTTTTAGCGGCGGCTCTCGGCCTTCCTTTCAATATTTCTCCTTCTCGTTCTACCTTTACAGATATATAGAGATTTGGAGCAAGAGAGAGAGAATGGAAGAAGGAGAGATGACAAAGAGGCAGAGAGTGAAGTTTCCGGTAAATATAAAAGCCAAGATGTAATGAGATATAATACACAGGAATCGCAGGAATAACGATATGATGAAAATAAGAAGAAAACAGAAATTGGAGAAATGAGGATTCGATGTAGAACATTTTTTTTAAGAACCGCAAGTTAAAATGCCGTAAAACGGGGATACTTTGAACAGGTTTTGGAAGTTTTTTGTAGGTAACTTTTTTTTAACATTCTAGATACCAACTTTTGTCGCTCCAATAGTGTGTCCTTTGGCTGTCACGTGTATAAGAAGGTCAAGCTCCACCACCCCCTCACAATTTGATATATACATTTTTTAAAGTGTTAAAGTAGCCGCGAGTGAGGGGCTTATTTGACAGGGCATTTAAATGCAACTTATGTCAAAGATTAAGGGTTACTTTGGAATCGTTTTGATAAAAAATGTAATATTTTGTGCATTATACGTGGAATTAATGAAAAACAACGATTTTTTTATAATCAAATTGTCATCATTATGAAGGGGAGATATACACCTAGGAGCCGGAAAAAGGTCATTTTTGTGATTTTTTTCAAGGAAAACTATTTCAAATTTCGGATTGGGATTTTAATTATCTAAAAGTATACATATTTAAAAATATGTTTAATTTTCTGTATTTAAAAATATCAAGAATAGACAAGGATATTGTGTGATCCTTGTAGTGTCGTAAAAAAATCTGCGTATACGGTACCCACTGGCGTTTCTTCAAAAATCATCTGAAAAAAAAAACCAAAAAGATTATTAAATTAGATACTATAATCTGGTACTTGTCATAGCCGATTTTGAAAATATCGATTTATGACAAAATGGCAAGCGTTTGAACATAAATAGTGATTTTTGGGCCAAAAATTAGTTATTATTTTGCGTATAAAACAAAAACTAAGTAACGGAAAAAAAATCCTATGACAAGTACTAGATAATGGTGTATAGGGGCCGTCCATATATTACGTCATCGATTTTGGCTGATTTTTACCCCCCCCCCCCCCCCCCCCCCCCGAAATCATCCTATCCTTCCTATCGTCATAATCCAATTATCGTTACCGTTATCCAGCGACCAGACCCCCCCCCCCCTTTTTTTTAAAGACGTAATTTATGGACGGGCCCATAGAATAACCATAAAAAACCTCAAGGCAATCGGTTAATTGGTTTTCGAGAAATTTTGGGTACCGATTTGAAAAACGTGGTTTTGAGAAAAACGTGTTTCAAAATTTGGGAACGAATAAATCATGAAATTTGTCAACTTACATGGAATCATCGATACCAGGCCCATAGTGTAGGTCTTCTACGGTCGACGGAATGTTCATAGCTTCTAAATCCTCGACCTCGACCATCTAGGTGTATATCTGCCCTTAAGGTAGCAGAACTCGAACGATTTTCGTCCAATTGACTTGAAATGTGGACTGTAGCTTCGTGGATTGCTTTAACAGTCAAGTGCGAGCGCTTTTTTTCGATTAATCGAAAATTGTAAAAAGTATATCACTTTTGAGATGAAAATGATGGTCGAAAAAACGAACCTTTTTTCAAACTCGTCTCTATTTTTCTGTTGATTATTTTTTAATTCCCCCCGTACTTGACTGCTAAAAATAATATAATTAACAAAAATATTTCACTCTTAGTTCCGAGACTAAATTTACGACAATTCTACTGCGTGCCGCGGAGAGGGTTGGCTGAAAAACAGTAGTGCTATAGTCACTCGTGCGCCGCCACTTTGTATACTTTTGACAAATATTTTTTTTTTTACATACTTTAATACATACCTTATAAAACCTGTAAGCTCTTTTGACCATTTTCTTAACAAGGTTCTTAAAAAAAATCCAAAGTAAACGAACGAAAATGCACAGTTACAGCGGTGCCCTCTTTTAAGGAAACATTTTACATAAAAATATCAAGTACCTGGGGTGCTATTATAGGCACCTAATGAGTCTTATCATTGTCATTGAGATCAACATCCACTTGAGCAACGTTACAATCAACTTTAGCAACATTATCATCAACTTGAACAACAAATTGTTGTTCAAGTTTATTCCCCACACTCGCCGCCCGTGATGCACTAGAACTGAAGCATCAGAGAGGCAGAGAGAGAGAGAGAGAGAGAGAGAGAGAGAGAGAGAGAGAGAGAGAGAGAGAGCGAGAGAGAGAATATTCATTATGCCGCAGCAAACTCTCGGGCGGTACAAATGAAATAGGAGGAAATAAACAGGAATCATTAAAATAAAAATTTGATGGAAGCAACAATAAACAAAATTAGATGCAATGAGACAGAATATAAAATACAAAAAAAAAAAATCAGCATATTAAAATACGAAGTAAAAGTTTATATAATGATGATATGATTTGTAGATATTTTTAGTTCCGGTTCCCGTCCTTTTTGTCTATCTTTCTCCTTCTCTCTTTCCCTTTAAATATATATAGAGCGAGAGAGAGAGAGAGAGAGAGAGAGAGAGAGTGAAGTTTCGGGCAAATGTGAAGGTAGAAATGAAATAATAAAAAATAAACAGGAATCGAAAAAATTAAGATATAATGAAAACAAAAAGAAAACAGAAACTAAACAAATGAGGATTCGATATAAAACAACAATAAGCAATATTAAACATGATGAGACAGAATATAAAACATTATTCCAAAACAGCAAGTTGAAATGCAAAGTAAAACTTAATATAAAAGAAAAATTAAATAATAAATCGAAAATAAACTTAATAGACGTAACAAAATAAGATAGGAAGAAAATAACATAAATAAAATAAATAAGAGAGAGAGAGAGAGAGAGAGAGAGAGAGAGAGAGAGAGAGAGAGAGAGAGAGAGAGACAGAGAGAG
This sequence comes from Ophion ellenae, assembly GCA_963210295.1. Lineage (NCBI taxonomy): Eukaryota > Metazoa > Arthropoda > Insecta > Hymenoptera > Ichneumonidae > Ophion > Ophion ellenae. The sequence continues at coordinate 42,493,150 of OY723388.1, read as the reverse complement.
AAAGAATTTTTATTATGTCGCAGCAAACTCGCGGACAAATATAAAGGTAAAAACAAAATACAAAAAAAGTATTGCGATGTAAAAAGGGGAAAACCGACGGGAGGTGTAAAAACCCGCAAGGGTGTACATGTGGAATAAAAAAATACAAACAAATAAACAGAAATCAATTAAATAAAAATTTGGTGGAAGCAAAAATAAACATTCAACGCGATGAGACAGAATATAAAGTATGAAACTAAAATAAAAGAGCAAATTAAAATACAAAGTAAAACTTGATATGAACAAAAAATGTAATAGTATATTGAAAATCGACTTAATAAACTTAATAAAATAAATAAATAAGAGAGAGAAAGAGAGAGAGAGAGAGAGAGAGAGAGAGAGAGAGAGAGAGAGAGAGAAAGAGGATGGAAAAGAGACGAAACTAAAATAGACTACAGACACACACACACACACACACATGTATGTGTATATATATATATATAGAGAGAGAGAGAGAGAGAGAGAGAGAGAGAGAGAGAGAGAGAACTGCTTCATCTCTGTTCGTAACATAAATTTTTATTACTCAACGTACCTACCTGTGCTTTGCTATGCACCGAGAGCATCACTACTTGTATATACATCGGAAATATATGACATTACTATGTACACAAGTACGTATGTTACATTGATAAATACGTATATATATGTATATATTCGTACATGTATAAAATATAACCATGCGAAGGAGTGTGCAATTTATGAGCTGGCGCTTCGAATAGGGGGTTGTTGCGGGACAAGTATAAGAAGACCCAGACAGCGCGGTAGACCCACCCGGTCTACGCCGGATCCTTTCCACCTTTCCCTCGACGCGCATATATGTATCGTTGTGTTGCACTTTTCCACTGGCAGTGGGTATACACCATAAAACGGGGCTGAGAGTAAATTCGAATCGATTTTCCACTCCCTTTTTTCCATTGGCCTCCTTTTACTCTACATCTCGACGCGTTACTTTTCTCGCGTTGATCCTTGGTACACTCCGGGTGTACCGAACGACGCTCCCTTCCCGGCATAAGCTACTCGACTCAATCTCGGATAATACATTTCCGCCGATCTCATGCTGATGGAACCGCGTGGGGACGCACGTCCCTCGTCTGTGCGAGAACCATGGGAAGAAAAAAAAAGCCATTTTTGTCGAAAGGCTATAATAGAGTCACTTCCCGTGGGGCTGGTTGGTGTATATGAATGTGGAGCAGCAAAGTGACTGGTTGGATTCTTTAGAAAAATGTAACGATCGTTTCGACGGTCCCGAGCGTGTCACTTGCCTGTGACGTTTATGTAAAGGTCGTCTCAAAATGATCTGACATTTTTAATTGTGCGCCATTTTTTTTTTCGTGGCGAACATATAGTACTAATCTTTGACAAGTGGTATCAGAAAGTATCGAGGTTCAGTGATGGAGAATTACTTTCTGTGGGGTTTTCTGAAAGGAAAAGTGTATGCCAATGATCCACCGACCACTCCGGAGCTCAAGGAAACAATTGGATGCACTATTTGGTCCGCAGTTCTGCCAAAATGGTATTGAAAATTTCGTCAAGAGAGTGAACGTTTTCAAACAGGGACGAGGCGGCCATTTTTCGGATATCGTGTGCCACACATAACCTCTTCTCACTTTAGACGCTAAAAAAGGCTTTTTTCATGATTTTTTTTTACAGATTTATATTATAGACATTAATATAAAAGTTGTTACATTTAATAAATACACTGTCGAAATAAAAAAAATAAAAAATTATGTATTTATGTAACCCAAGCAAACTTTAAATGCGTTTTTCTCGAAACAACGTTTTTCGACGGCTTGTTGAAAAAATCTTCGAAACTACTGAACCGATCCTTATGAAATTTTAACCACAGATTCCTTACAACTATAGCTGTAGCGCATATCAAGGATTTTCTTTTAATTTTGATATTTACTTTTTTGCCAAAAGCGGTGAAAAACACATTTTTTTTGTTTTTTCGAAAAATGTCCGCCATTTTGTTATTTTTGCATATATAAAAAATCGTACGATATGCGCTATAGCCATTAACATACTGGATCTAAAACCGTTTAATTTTTTTTGTTTCGGACGATCCATCTCCGAGATTTCATCAACAGCGCAGTCTTACCATTTCTTAGGAAATTTTTTTAACTACAATTTTTATCTATAAATAGTGACTTAAATTGATTACAATTTTTTGTTTTTATGTATTTCGAAAGTGTATTTATAAGTGTAACAACTTTTGATTTAATATCTATAATATAAACCTATAAAAAAAAAATCTTGAAAATAGCCTTTTTACCGTCTAAAGTAAGAAGCCCCCGTAATATATTCTTTCCTTATATACATCAATTTTGTCAATTATATATTTTACACATAGGTATATCATTTAACGGGTTGCACCTAGCTCGTGGCTGGAAAAGGAGGAATTTTCGTTATTATTTTCTAGGAGAACGTGTTCAAGTTTTCCAATTTTTTTTTAATAGTAAGGAATATCGTTTTGAGTATCTTCCACAATTTTTGTGTGGAAAAAAATGTATCAACGTAGCAGATACAATTGTTGGTGCAGACCGCTGTTTGAATAAACGTCCTTCGCGTTGACCACTGCTGCTCGGAATCAAATCACCCAAAATAAAAAAATAAATCGCATTTAGTTCTTGCATAAAATTATCCAGTGCCAAAACAAAAAAATTTAACAAAATATTGATTTTTGAATAAATGGCAGCAGTCCAAACTAAAAGTATCGATCTTCGATTTAACGAACGCTCTATGTTGGTCGATAAAAAAAACTATGCATCACGAGAAAATGTACTCGTTCGAGCACTGCTTTTTTACATGTAAAAAAAAGCTTCTAAAATTTGGAGTCAATCGGTGCAGTGATATTTGAGACATCATGATCACTGATCTCAAAAAAGTCATTTTGAGAAAAACGCGTCTAAAGTTCACCGGTTCGCGGAATCTACCTACAAACGTCCACAACTCCCTCAATGTTAACCGGCTCGACATGGCATTTTCAGAGAACATTTTTGAAATATCGTATATTGAGAATCCCTCGAAAACCGAAAATCGATTTATTCAAGAATTTCAATTAGGTGTAAGCCCTTGAGGGTTCGAAGCAAGTTGGTATTCACTATTTTCCATATGGATTGAGTTCCTCGACTGCTACGTGGGCAGTCGATAATTTCCGGACTCGCTGGGATTCCTCGGTACACACACACCCGCACACACATAGAGCTCAGAAACGTATCGTGGTCCTGCAGCGATACAGCGCAGGGCTAATACGAATATTTTATCGAGACGTTAAATCAAGCGGTATTATTTTGTCCGGGAAAGCCGGCGAAGTTTCCGGTTAGTCTTTAGCAGCAGAAACCCTCGGCAACGGCGATATGCTGTACACACAACTACCCTAATACCCCTGTGGACCGAGCATTCGCGAACTCGCTACCGCACGCGCTTGCCCCTACAGAAGTACAATGTTTTAGCCCTCCTCGTCCCACTTCGTCCCCATTCGCCACCCTCACCTCCCCACACCTGAACCCACGATCCGCCGAACACGCGGAAAATCCGCAACAAAATGTGTTACGAGCTTCGATGTTAGTGCCTCTGCCATGTAACACATAAAGGGACTCTGCAAACTCACCATCACACGACAATCCCGCGCGGACTCGAATCCGCACGGGCCACCGCATATGCGAGCAACCCTCAGTGTGTGTGTATGTGTGTGTGCGTGCGTGTGTGTGCACAGGTGTGTGTGTGCGCGCGTTTCTGTTTGAGTGTGTGTGTGTGTGTGTGGGTGTGTGTGTGTTTGGGTGTGTATCGGTGTGTGGGTGTGTGTATTTTTTTAAAGATGTGTGTGTGTGTGTGTGTGTGTGCGCGTGCGTGCGTGCGTACGTGTGTGTGGGTGGGCGGATGTGTGTGTGTGTGTGTGCGCGTTTGTGTTCGAGTGTGTCGGTGTGTGTGTGTTTTTTAAAAGTGTAGGTGTATGTCAGCGTATGTGCGCGCGCGCGTGTGTGTGTGAGGGTGTGAGTCGGTATGTGCGTGTGTGTGTGTGTGTGTGTGTGTCTGTGTGTGTGTGTGTGTGTGTGTGTGTGTGCGCGCGTGTGTGTGTGTGTTTGTGTGTGTGTGGGTGGGTGTGTGTATGTGTGTGTTTGGGTGCATGTCGGTGTATGGGTGTATGCCGGTGTGTGTTCGTGTGTATCGGGTGGCCCATTTTTACCTTGCACCTGATTTATCTCGAAAAATACTGCACCGATCAAGTATTGAGTATAATAAAACTTTTAGGCTTCAGAGGGGGTTGAAAAATGTTTGGTCCAAAATTCAAAATGGTGTCGATAAGATGGCCAACGTGTTATTTAAAAAATGGTATCATGATTTTTTTTTTTTTACTAAAACATTTATCATTTAATATCGTTTATAATTGTGTTCACCTTGATTTGGATGATACCGGAAGTGACGAGTCGCAGAGACCTAATCCTCGCTTGAGTTTGTTTGGGTTATCGAACAAACCCAAACAAACGCGAACAAACTCACACGCACCCTTACACGAGGAATGTTGAAGACTTTACCTCCTCGTGGTACATTCTGGATAACGCTAAAATAGTAGAAAATGGTATTCTAACCTAAAAATTATGAACGTTATGAAAATATTTCCTACAAAAGTTGTTAGTTTTGGCCTGATAAATGTTTCGGTGAAGAAAAAAATGCATGATTCCATTTTTTTTAACATGTCAGCCATCTTATCGTTGCCATTTTGAATTTTGGACCAATCTTTTTTTTTCGCGTCCCCTTTTGATCCTTAAAAGTTTTATTATACTCAATACGTGATCGGAGCAGTATTTTCCGAGATAAATCAGATGTATGATTAAAATGGGACACCCGGTATGTGCGGTGTGTGTATGTATATATTTGCACTAAAGTTGCGCCGAGCATTAATGCATCGCACAGGGCTCTCATAGCCAGGAGGACAAGGGACACGCGCACTTGTGTGTGTGTGTCTGTGTGTTTGTGCGTATGCCAATGCACATGATGCATTGGGGGCATTCAGATACCGGGCGAGGCGACGACTATTAGCAGTTGAAATATTTCCTAACTTATCAGACTTAGGAGAAAACTTTTCCCACAAAAGTTGCATAGTACGAAGGGCATCTTTCAAGGGAGATTTCAAGGGCACCTCCATTTCTTTAAATGGGATCAATTTATTTTTCCACTATTTTATTGAAGAACTAAAAATAAGTTCACACACCAAATTTCAAGATGATCGAAAGAATCGAAAAAATAAATAAATTTCGATGTTTTTAGGTTAGAATCGATTGAAAAATTGGTGCAATCACTTAGTCCTATAAAAGGTGCTCAAAGTGATGGTCTCCTCTTTCAATGCATTCTTGCAATCAGATTGGCATCGATTGTATGATATTATTGATCACGTCAGTCGGTATCAACGAACAGGTATTATCACTGCGCAAGATATGCAAGGAAAAATAATCAGAGCCTTTTCGTTAATATAGACTGATGTGATTAATAAGGCATTAAAAGTGATGGCCATCACTTTGGGCACCTTTTATAGGAGTGAGTGTATGCACTGTTTTTTGGTATTCAGAATGCAATTATCTTTATTCTGCTGAACTGGAGAACAATTTTTTTTTGTGCTCAATTTTTTTCCGGCAGATTACTCATCACAAATATACGCTATGTTTTTTTTCGAAGCGGACTTGAAAAACCCACAAATATCATATTTTTCTCGATGGCAAAATTTCCGCGTCAGTTCCTTCAGAAACATATGGCCACCTTGCAATTGTCACCCTGTCTATATATATACATATATATGCTCGTATATGATCTTCATTACATTATTTTTTATATTAAAGTGCATTAAAGTGTGTACACACACATATATGTATATATATATATATATATATATATACACATATATAGATGTGTGTGTGTGTGTGTGTGTGTTAATATTAACTCTACCTGAAGGTTCTGTCCGTTTTTCAATTAAAATAAAGTAATACATTTTCAATACATCTATTAGTACTTACTGATCAATAAAATTCCCATCGTTACTAATGACTTCATCCGCTTGGAAGAGATAATTAATAACGATGGGAATTATACTGTTCAGTGAACATCAACCCTTCGACTCCACACCGGGTCGTTTTGATCCCATTTTTTTTTCAACTGACTGTATTGCCAAACGGTGTAATCTATTCGGCAACAGTTCGACGCTCGAATTATCCCCCACTCCTACTCGATAGGTGGGCACTCGGCTCCCATCTCGGACCCGGGGTCGCGTCGACCCCTTTTATGCAGTAGTGCGGTGAAAGTGAAAAATGTTTTTTTTTGTTGACAATTTGGTTTTTTATTACTACATGTAAGTGTGTTACGATAGAAAATGCCCATACATATTTTTTTTGCGCCACTATAATGAATTATATATTAAGAATGCCAATCATAAAACTCAAAGCAAGTGTCCGTTATGCAAAAGGGCTGTGTGCAACAAGCACCGAATGGACATATGCGTCGATTGCGGTAAATGTCAATAATAATAAGTAATTGAAGTTTAAAAAATGCGGAAAATATGCGTTTTCAACAATTAATCTGCCGAAGGAGTCGATTTCTCGAAGAATTCCATTTTTCACTATCCCGAAAATACTCAAATTCAAACCTCCGGATAACTATACTTTTTGGAGAGACGGTCGACACTGTCTTTTTTCGCATCTACAAACCTTCCTTTTAAAAACCTCAAAGGATTTTTTTTATGTTTTGAAAAAAAAATATGATCTTTTTCATGCAAGTACGGATTTTTCGAGGCATCTCTCACTTTGAACGAATTTTTGAGCACTGAATTTTTGTTTTTATTGAAAAAGAAATTTTGAGCCATAAAATAAGGATCATTGACTACAAAAAACGTCTCTACAAAGAAAAATGCATACCAACCGAAATACAACGATCTGAAAAATGTCTGGGGTCCGATCGACCCCATATGCAGTCAGAGGTTCGTGGCGGCAGTGTGCAGTCGAGGGGTTAACAAAAGTATTGAAAATGTATAATTATTTTGAACCCAGAGATAGACAGAACTTTCCGGTAGACTTAAGGTAGTTCGGAGGAAAAACCGGAAGTCAAACTGACAATTTTAACCATTTGTATTTTTTCCTTTCGAATGTTTGAAATACATAGAATTTAATCTCATGAAAAATACTTTTTTGGTACCCATTAGAATGAAAATTTACGAGGATTTTCATTAATACTTACAATCGACATTGGTTATTGAGCACTCGATTGATCTTTATCGACTTTGCTCGTGAGTTCATGTTTTAAGGGGCTGACCAGGGTGAACGCTGAAAATTTGGGTAATTTTCGGGAATTTTTGGGAAGAAAATCACTCAATTAAATATTTCAGAAAATTAAGAGTATATTCGGCTGTATTTGACCTATATTACATAATTTTTCCATAGAAAAATATTGAGATCCAAGCGACTTATGCGCTGCCTTCGGAGGCGCAAAAAAATAGTTCCTCCACTGCTGACATGAATCCTTTTTTAATGCCAAATCGTCAGTTTTCATCCAATAAAAACTATCCTCCGTCATTGTTGAGTAACTATATCCAAGAGTGCTCAGTTCAAATTTCAATTCAATCGGATAATTGCTCTTTGAGTTACAATGTCAGCAAATTTGAGAAAATCTCATTTCGAGAAAATGGCATTTAAAGATTTAATCATCGATTTTTGCAAGATAAAATGATATTTACCATAAAAACTGCTAATCAGCTATACCTGGCCCATACAATGGACTGTCGAAAACGGCAAAAAAAATCGATTTTTCAAAAGTCTCACACTGGTATAGCCCCTTAATATATAGGAAAAGGTGATTTTGAACACGCTGTCTTCAAGGACCGTCTGCAAAACCCCCAGATGGGCCGACAGCTAATATTACGTAGATATAACGGATTTGAAATGTCTTTTTCCTATACATGTACATCTCTTCCACACAAGTACACACGCGCGTGTGTGTGTGTGTGTGTGTGTGTGCATACGCTAATAGAGCGTGAAAAAGCTCTTTATTATTTTCCGATAGCCCGGCTCCGAGCTTCGAGCCGACGTCTTTCCGGCTCCAGGTGACCTCATCCCGTGTCCTCCGCCCTCGAATTCACTGAAAATTGCCTGACTCGCGTTAGAAACGAAAGCGACGAAGGGCGAGGGCGAAAGAGAGAAGAAAAGAAAGAAAGAAATTGAAGTAAAAATTCTAATTTCACATTGAAACCGAATTGCTGCTTCTTAGAGTGTTATTGCTCACCAAACGGGAGTATTTTGCCAAAAGATTTCTTCAATAGTGTGGAAAATAGTGCAGATGTAAACTGATAAATGTGAGAGCTGTTTCATTTTTTGTGCAAATACATTTTTTTTCAGCATTTCGATTGATTTTACCGCTAAATTGTCATTCATTTGTTCATCGCATCGATAAGGGATATTCTCGTGAATAATTTGAGATTTAAGGGAGTCGTCTAGTGTGTCAGATCAAAAGAGGATAAAACGGCCTTGCATGACTTCTTTGAAGAAGAGGAAGGTATACTCTATGGTCCAGGCATAGCAGATTGATGGTGAGACCATTTTTTTTATTATGAATTATATACAACAACTTTCAAACGCGTTTTTCTCAAAACACGATTTGTTCAAACTGCTGCCATGATATCTCAAAAACTACTTGATTGATTCTGCTCAAACTTATACAGCATCTTTAGTACATATATAACTACAAGTTAAACTAAAATAATTAAGATTGCTTCGTTAGTTTTCTTTTTATCAGCTATATAGACCCCAAAAAAAACGAAAAATGCCTTTTTTTCTAAAGCGTAAAAAAATGATTTTTGTGGAATTCTAACTTTATTTTAGTTCCATGTAGAGCCTCAAGTCTCACGATTAAAATTGCATTTGGTTTTTTGATTTCCAATAAACAGAACGGCCGGAATCATGGCAGCAGTGGAGCACCTCTTTTTAGATATGTGTTTCTGTTGGGCGCTGTATCTCCGACTATATTCTATATAATGACTTAAAAAAATTCACAAAGTTTGTTTAAATGTTAATAAAAATTATATACAATTTATAATTTATTTTATTTTAATGGTTTGTCAAAAAAAAATATCCGCAAAAAAGCATCAAAAACGGCCTTCACACTAGACGACCCCGTTAAGGTTGTTATGGGGTCTGGCGGTCGGGGGTGAAGTATTGACAATTGACTGTTGCCAACTATTAGCTATAAAATAGTCGTCATATTAAACACACGTTTTTGAACAATCTTTTTTACACCTATTTAAAAGAATACGCATTTTTGAACATTCGATGAATACAGTGAAACTTCAGTGATACTTTTTTCAAGGGGTACATCAAATATGACGTAGAAGTGAAATACAGTATGTATGCATAATTCCCAATGCTTTTCAATAGCACTACCTCTATTATGTTGATGTTTGGTTTTCCAATTGAAAATTTGATTGGTAATAATTGAGTAACGAGCCAACTCAAGTTTTCGAATTTCCGTTTTGAACTTTTATTCAATGCAAGTTTGTAACACTAAGCTATGACGTTTTAGATTAGTAAATAACAAAATGGTTCGTATTGATAAGCGATGTGTAATGCATGTAAAGTACATGCATACATAGTCGAGGTCAAAAGCATCAAAACATCGAAACATTAAAACGCAGTCACATGACATTTTCTCCGGCGAGAGAATATCCGGTGTGATTAACGTATAACTGAGAAAAAATGAACCTCGAAACCGACGCCGGGGAATAAAATTACGCATAATCGCGAAAACCGTATATCTGCCGGGGCTAGAGAAATTTGACGTATAAATGATAAAAACGTATAAACGAAGTTTCACTGTACATGGAATGTTTTAATTACGTTGTTTACTTATTTTCTATAATTATTTTTCACTTAACTAACGCGAGACGAATTGGCAACGTCGCAAATTGTGGTATATGATAATAATGCTTAGGTTGGCAGAAGTTTCGCGAAGTTAGAGATATATACGCCCCGTTCATAACCTCAAAATCGACTCGAGACGCCGTCCACAATAAACATCGGTCCGAGTAAAAATATCTTCTTGGAAAGGAAGAGGGGGTACTAAAGCTGTCTATAATTCGAAAGAAAACAAAAAACTTCAATCATTTTCCGACATTCCGAAAAATTCATTTACGTTTGAAAAAAATTTCTCTGCATTTCCATTTTTCCTGAAAATGTCTAGAAACTCATATTTTCTGAACATTGATCTCGAATTATATATTGAGTAATTATGACTAATTAAGAAAATAAGAAGAAATAATATTTCGCTTTAATTATCCTGACCAAGTACTTTGAGGTCCCTGGGCATAATTACCGTATGTGGATAGGTAGATAGCATTTGTGCCGTCAACGACGTTGCCATGTTTGCACAGCCTAATAGTGTGGCTGCTTGATTTTCGCATAAAGTCGCGATTGAAAATTTCAATAATTTTATAACGGGGCTGTGAGTCGTCATTTTCACGATGCCAAGGGTTAGTCCGATGATCAGTCGAGTCGTATCCCTTTTTCAGCTTCGTGGTAGTATTTTTTAGCAGATATAAAAAAATGCACTGAAAAATAATCAGGAGGGTTCGATAAGCGTAATGTGATTAATCCATGAAATACGTCGAGTTACCGATTTTTTTTCTTCCAAAGAACGGTTCTGTGGATCGTTCCCAAACTGCACAGGATGATCAGCAAAAGGGTTATATACTTGCAGAAAAAATCCAGCCCGGTGGCAGCACTAGGACCTGGCCTTATAATGACCTTAAAGGATCATCACAGTGTAACGGGTCGAAAAATAGCTGATTTTTTGCAATGGTCAAAATACACCAATCGGTCTGATTTTTTAAATATCAAAGCCAAGCACTCACGAGGAACAGAAAATGATTTTTTAAACGCTTATTTTAATTTTATTTTTTACATTTTTTAACGGTTGCAAATGTCTTCGAAAAAAGAAGTTCTCACGGTGTATACGGTTGTGGCCGTGAATATAATCTGGAACAAAATTGGTGAAAAGATTATTAATCAGTATGAAAGCCGCTATCTTGCTATGGAGGTTTTTAAAAAATCAAAATTGACAAAATGGCGGCGGTGTGAAAAACAAGTATCGAATTTAGCCTATTTCTTCGACAGTTTTTTGTTAAAAAAAAATATGAAGATTTAAAAAAAGCTTCCTTAGCAAGATAAAGAATGGTGTGAAGAATGTTGTGTCAACATTTCAGACGGATAGCTTGAAAACTTTTCCTTTGAGAGTGTACACCGTTTAAAAAAATGACATTTCGAGAAAAACGAACCAAATTTCGAATTTCGCCGAAAAAATTGAAAAGTATGTTTATAGCCGTCTATACTATTGGATAATGCAAAAAATCGATTTTTTTATCATTTTACACTGTGATCCTTACCGAGAGGATTACGAGCATGAGGGATGAGGTGGAGTGGATATCCAAAATGCAGAATTTCTAGTTTCTTTCTAGCGGGTTAGTGAAAAATTAGGACTTCCATTAGTATAACAAAACCCTAAACTGTGAAGAGGCCAATGTCTCCAAACTCAGATACCAACTCGTACATTTACACCCCCTACCACGTTTTCGATATCACTGCCTCTGTCTTTCTCTCTTTCTCTTTCTCCCGAAAGCTCTCTCCGCCCCCTCACTCTCTGGTACCGGGTGCTCGCGCGTTAACCCAATTTCGGATTAATTAAACGTGAATTTGTTGAACGAAGTTCGGTTCCCCGGTTGATCGTGCCGCGGCATTAGCCGGAGGCGAGCCTTTTTCGCCATCGGAGTTTCACGGGAGGCGAGGACTGAGGTCGAGAGGAACTGCTGGCAGGGTTGGGAGCTCTGTCGTCCGACAATACTAAATGGAGAACTGTACCGACTGGAAGAATAAAGTCCACGACCGCAAAAGTGACCTCGTACGAATCGTGGTGCAGTCCGTACCACCGATGCCACAGAAGCTTATATATATATATATATATATATATATATATATTCGAGCCAAAAGTGAGCTCTCTAGTTAAAGTCTAAATTGTACACCGATAAAAAAGATTGATTGAAATCAATTGAATTTATTTGATCCTCTTTTATATGAATTTTCTAAAGTTTTAGTAAAATCGATGCCTTTTTTTATTTTACTGTGCCAGAGATTTATTTCAAATGTAATCGTTTGTTCAAGGGGTTGGCCAGTCTAGAGGTCGAAAAAATAGACTTTTTGGGGATTTTTTTCAGAAAAACTACAAAATAAATCGAGATTATAAAAAAGGGTGTTTATTATACATATCAGTGACTATATACAATCATTTTTTTGAAACGATTAATTTCAAAGTGGCGGCTGTGCAGCGTTTATCTGAAACTGCGTTTTTTAACTTGGCCGAAAACATAACGCAGACAATTTTCAACCGATTCACTTGAAATGTTGAATATATCTTGAAAAATACATTGTCTATGGAAGTACGTAGGATTTTTTTTATATTGCATAGTTTATTTGTTGTTAACAATTATTTGACGATTTTTTAGGCAATTTTTTCACTTTCCGAAAACTCGCCTAAAAAATCGTTAATAACAAAGAAACTATGCAATATAAAAAAAAATCCTACGTACTTCCGTAATCGGTTGGAAATTGTCTGAGTTATGTTTCCGGCCAACTTAAAAAATGCAGTTTTGAGATAAACGCAGCGCTGCCGCCATTTTAAAACTAATCGCTTAAAAAAAATTGTATACAGTCACTGATATGTATGACAAACACCCTTTTTTGTAACCTCGATTTATTTTGTAGTTTTTCTGAAAAAAAATCCCCAAAAAGCCTATTTTTCGGCCTAAGGCCTTGAATCAAGATTTGTTTAACAGCGTTGAGTAATAAAAATTAAATATTTTTCTAATAGATTTGGTATTTCGTATTATTAACTCTAAAAATAATTTAGTCGTATAGACTAAATGGGATTGTTTAGAATTTTTTCTTTGAATTGAACATAATTTTTTTGTAGGTCAAATTTCTTCATCATTTTTTAGACTTAGGGTATGTTTTGTTACATTTTTTGGCTGTGACATGGTATTTTTTATCAATATTTAAAAATGGCGGACGTATGGCACAGTCTTTCAACCGGGTTGCGGCGGACATTTTCAGACGGCGTGACACGTAGCGTCGCCGGAATCAATGTGAAATAGGTTTTTCTGTCATTAACACTCATATGCAGAATATGAACCATGAAAAAGTGAGAAATGTTGAAATTGGCCGAAATGGTACGCTTTGAAACAAAAAGATTGAATTTTCCGAAATTAATGGCTACATTTTGCAATGAAAAAATTCTTCACATTTTTTTTTTGAAAAACTTTTAAAATCATGTTTTAGGCAATAAGGTTGAAAGATTCATAGCTAATTTCATCAGAATTGGTCGATTATTTAGTGTTCCGTACACAAAAGAGAAAACGGAACTCTATTAATGACACTCTGATGTCTGTCGGTCTGTGTGTCACGGGTCTTTAGCTCGTGAACGGAATAAGTTGAAGACCTGAAATTTGGATATTTTGTGTGGAATGTTGACTCAAAACCGAATATTGAATTAGAAATTCAATACAATTATTTTTCATAGAGGCCCCATACATGACAAAAGAGCACAAAAAAATGTCTTACCCTGACATGTGGGGTGTCATTTTTTGAAGCTCGTTGAGTAGAATACAAATATATATTTTTTTCTTTTTTATCTTCAAAAATAAAGAATTTGCGGGCGGTCAAAGTTGTCAATTTTAGACAATTTTTGTTACGGCGTCTCTCTCAAAAACTAAACTAGTTAAGAATTTGGAATTTCTATATATTTTGTACAATATACTGTATTTAAACAACAAATACTGAAAACGGCGATTCATAATATAGTATATATAATCATTTAATGTATACATAATACAATAAATGTACACTAAAAAAATATAAAATTATCGTTATTTAAATGTTTACAATACCAAATGACAATTAAATGATAATTAAATATCTATTAAAAAAAAAGTTAATTGGTCATATGTACGGAACCCTAATAGAGGGACGCTCCACTCGCACTTCGCCAAGTCTTCAGCTATACGTCACACCAGTTTTGAAAATGCAGTTTCGAAGACTGTGCCATATCTCCGCCATTTTTAAAGATTAATAATAATAAAAATAAATACCATGTAGCAGCCAGAAGTAGCAATAAAACGTACCCTAAGTTTCAAAATCAGTAAAGAAATCTTTCCTTTAAAAAAAAATCATGAAAATCCGCAAATTTTTTCCGTGCCTAAAAGTATACTCCCTCAACTGGCGAATTCATAGACTTTGTGGCCGGAGTGTGACGCAGGGCCCGATGCCCTTGGGAGGACACTACCGTGACGGGCCAAAAAGTTCGTTTTTTTTTGCCCACCGCGCATCTGCACGAGGGCACAGGGCAACTGTCAAAAACGTGTGCCTCCACGGGCAACTATATTATTTCTCCTCCAGTTGGTTGTCACGCCTGAAAGACTCGTCAAACTTTCGAGGTCAGAGCGCGGGTCAGTTTGCTCTCGAGCGGTCACCGATCCGACTATTGACCCGGGCCACCGCTGCTTGCCGCCCGGAAAATGGCCGCACATCGACCGCGCAACCACCACTGGCGGTTCACCTACGCCTACGTCCTCATACACCAACCCGCTGTAATCCGACTGTTTCCCCAAATAATGTCCCAGAACGGCACAAGTTACGAGCAAACGTTGCCGCAGCGCTGAATAATTTTCCAAGCCCGACGCGGTAACAACCGACACATACGCGCCCCCTTGTAAAACTTGTACGTAGAAAGAGAGGGTCCGAAGAGCGAGCAATTTTATCCCCCGAGGTGGCTCCATCCCATTTGTATTATTAATTGCACTCCGCGGAGCTGCCGCGCGAATTTGTGGCTCGCGACAATCGCGCGTACTAAGTACAAAGTCCCGACGTCGCGCCCGCCTTGTATGTTCCTGGCGTCCCAATTACGTCGCAGATACAGAAACGACACTGGACGCGATGAGAGCGTTGCCAAACGCGCGGTGCTATAGCTAGGAAGAGGGGGGGGGGGGGGGGGGGTTGTGCCCCTTTTTCCTTTTGTGCGTCTGTACGCGTCCTGTATCTCACTTTTTGGATTTCAGTATACAGCGTGTCCCTCTTATCTCTGCCACCCGAAATAACTCGGTAATTATCGACGTCACGAAAAAATGTTCCAGATAAAAGTTTTCCGGTGTGGAGGGGTCCATCAAATGCGATCTTTTGTTTATTTCGGCGGAGGCACTGACGACCAGTAAAGAAAACCTCCAGTTTCTTAAATGGAATGGTTCATATTTTTTCAACCTTTTTGTGAAGCACCTCAAGCCGCATAAAAAACATTTGCGGGTCAAAGACGTTCAAGGTCATTCGAGGTCACTTATTAAAATAAAATACAAATCTAAATATCTCGGATCACTACCAAATATTTGGTGATCCGAGATATTTAGATTTGTATAATCGATACTGACCTTGAATGACCTTGAATGACCTTGAGTTACAATGGATAATCCTACAACTGTCGATAGGTCAGATCATGTCCTCCTATACGCTGGAATTTCAGTTTAGTAAAAGTACCACGGTTTTCGAGATTTTGGGCTGTATTTTTTGAAAAAATTATCTGCATTTGGCTTTTCGCATGCCATTTCGACAAAGGATACGAATCGACAATAAATAAGCAACTTTTTAAAGTAATTGGCATGATATGCGTAGTACATATTTTTTACACTGCAGGCTATCAAAGTCAGATGTTCGAATTGGTTTGTATGCAAATTCTGCATGAGATGTTTTTTCATAAAGTTTCCTTAACGTTTAAGGTTAAAAAGAATACTTTTCTAGATAAAACAAATATCCAAGAATATTTTTTTAACAGGGTAAAAAAAGTTGTCATTTGTAAAAATGGCACGCGAAAAACCAAAAGCAGATGATTTTTATCTCGAAAAGCGTGGGACTTTTACTAAACGGAAATTCCAGCATATGGTAGGACATGATCCGGGCTATCGACAGTTGCAGGATTATCCATTCACAACAGGACACTGTATATATAGGGTGGCCCGAAAAATGAGGTCCAAAAGGAAAATCCAGATGTCTCGCATCAGGACCTATCCGAAACACCCCAATGTATGTTCTACAATCTTCATTAATTATCGAGAGAAAAGGGTTTTTAGATTTTTTTACTTGGGTTATCGTTGTGAAGTGCACTGTTGAGCAATAAATAAAATACCAACTGAGGACTAACGTGAATGCCTTAGATGTTGATCAAAAGTAGAAAAAAATACGTTCAAGATAATTTTAAAAAACTCATATACTAGTCTAAATGAGTCTCGATTGCTTTAACGGATTATATAGGAATTTTCGTGAATTTTTTTTAGATCAAAGTGTCTGGTTTTCAGTAGCTTTCACCATTTTTTAATTGAAAAATATTTATAAGTGTGGTCGATACAATATTTTGTGTAGACTACTGTTCCAAAAACGTCCTTTGCGATGATCACTGCTACTCGGAAAGAAATCACCCGAAATAAAAAAAAACCAAGCTCATTTAGCTTTTGCACGAAATTATATAGTGCTTGAACAAAGGATTTAATAAATTATTGTTTCATGTAAAAATGGCCGCAGTCCAAAGTGATAGTATCGATTTTCGGTGGAAAAAAAACCCTCTATTTTCGTTAATAAAGAAAAAACTATACATCGAAAAAGAAATTCCTCCGTTCGAGCACTGCTTTCTGGACATGTAAAAAAAGCTTGTGACATTTAAAGTTGATCGGTGCAGTGTTCGAGAAATCGTGGTTAGCGATTAAACAATAATCATTTGACGAAAAATGCATTTATAATTCGCTGTTTCTGGGAACACCTATAGACCCCCATAACTCCCCCAATTTTGAAGGGAGTCACTTTAAATATTAAAATAATATTTTTCACATGTAATATTTTGAGAATCCGTCGAAAACCAAGAATCGAGATTTTCAAAAACTTCAACTAGGTTTACGCCCTCAAAAACTTCTAGCGAACAGTACACACATATAGGATTAAAAAATTAAAACCTATACTACAAAAAAACTCGAAAAAGGAATTTAAAAAAATACGTTTCCTTCGCAAACTAAAAATGATCGTTAGAACATACGGGGTATCTAGATTTTATTTTAAATGTAACTTTTCGGGCCTCCCTATATACACGTGTGTTTGTGTGCGTATATATACAGGGTGTTGGGAAGGTCGATGCAAAGCCTTAAGGGGGTGATAGGTAACCTCGTTAGGAACATATCTAACCGAGGTTACCTTAGTCCAAAGTCTAAGAATCTCCAGTTATCATGGTAAGTGTGATTTTTGAAAATTTTTCCAAAATTAGGCACTAATTCGTTCATAATGTTCAAACAGACAATAATTGGTAACTAAAAACTTATTTGCGTCTTAGCTTAATGTGTATTCGATCGACACACACCAATACAATCATCTGTCTCCACACAACTAACTAAATGGGACGTGTTGAATAATTTAAAACTCGTCAAAAAATAAAAATACCTCTTATGTTCTCTTATGTCTAATTGTGGGAAGTTTTTCAAAAATCATACTTACCATGATAACTCGAAATCCTTAGACTTTGTAACCTAGGTTAGATATGTTCCTAACGAGGTGACCTATCACCCCTTTAAGGGGAGGTCCCTGAGTAAACGGCGAGAAAAACAGGTAAACTTCGGGAATTTTAATCTCAAAAACTAATGTTTCAATTGAATCCGGATTTTTTTATTGGAAAATATGTACATTGAGGTATGTTTAGGAATTTTTCAAAATAAATTCGTCGACTGGAAGTGATTCAAACGCGATTATCTCGAAACATAGTTTTCAAAGTCGGTGCCAGATGTATCTCGAAAACGGCTTGTCCGATTTTGTCCAAATTTGGATACAATATTCTTCGATAGTTTTTCTCGTTCGCCACGCAGGGGTTTTTCATTTGATTGAACCATTGCATTTTTATGCAATGTGTATGCAATCCAAAATCGTCGGAAATTGCGAACGAAAAACGAATTTTAAATTAAAACGATCGCAGTTCCGTCAAAAATGAAGATTTCAAAAAAATCCTACGTGGCAAACGAGAAAAACCATCGAAGAATATTGTAGCCAAATTTGGACAAAATCAGACAAGCCGTTTTCGAGATACGTCTGGCACCGACTTTGAAAACTATGTTTCGAGATAATCACGTTTGAATCGCTTCCAGTCAACGAATTCATTTTAAAAAATTCCTAAACATACCTCAATGTGAATATTTTCCAATAAAAAATCCGGATCCAATCGGAACATTAGTTTTTGAGATAAAAATTCCCAAAGTTTACCTGCTTTTCTCGCCATTTACTCAGGTACCTCCCCTTAATGCTTTGCATCGACCTTCCTAACACCCTGTATATATGCGTATATATATGAAGCACTCTTACATGGGCATCGCGGCCCCGTACTGTCTTTTCGGTAATTTCCTGGTGGGCGGAATTCCATTTGATAAGGTTCACCGCTCTTTCCTTTCCATTCTTCTCTCTCCTCTTTGGCTAGCCCACCACTCGCACTTCCGGCGGGACAGGATCGTTCGATCGAGGGCGCCACTACATTCACGAGCCAAAAGACATACTTTTATATCGTTCTTATCGTTACGTCACTCGATTTCGTGTCTTTTCTTTTTCGTCCATATATATATATATATATATATATATATATATATATATATATATATATATATATATATATATATATATATATATATATATATATATATATATATATATATATATACATGGTCTGGTTTTTTTCGTTCCCCTTTTTTCGGTCGCTCGTCACTCTCTTTCTTTTCGCTCCGAACCGCAACTCGTCGCCTAGTTCTTAACCACGCGTATGAAAGCTCGAGTGAGAACACCGCTTCGATGTACTCCGAGCGCGTCAAAGAAAAGAAATGAGTTTGACGATGCGACGGGCCGTGCTCGCCGCCACGTCGAGTGGATGGGCTGTGGGGAGGAGAGCGGGTGCGAAGTGGGACTTAATATATGTAGTATTTTAATGGTATAGTAATAACAATACAATAATATAATCAAAAGAACACAATGATATATTATAATAATAATATTACAATTGTATAATAATATAATCATACGAAAATATATTGAGGCGGAATATACGTTTAGAACGATAAAAAAATCGATTTCTTTTTTTTTCTTTAACGATAGAACTATATATGTAGAATATTTTCCCAGATTTTCAAAGCGAAATTCGAAAAACTTCAAACGTTACAGCCCGTCAACGGTGTGCCTCACCGCGGGCATGAACTTCAAACGCGTTTTTCTCAAAACTGCATTATCGAAATTGGCGTGCAGGATTACTCAAAAACTATCAAGCCGATTGAGTTGATATTTGGTAGAAATATTGGTAGCCACTACTTGACGAAAATTGTTTTTTTAAAAATTGGAAAAAAAACGACTTTTTTAATCCACATTTTACAGAAATGTTGCGTGAAATGTTGATTTTTTTTTGTAAATGCGTGCCATTTTCGCAAATTTGCAGTTTCTTCATTTTAATTACCGTCACATAGAAACTATACATGTTCCAACTGAAAAAATGTTTGAACTTTTTTGCAAATCAAAGTCTACGGAAAGCTGGACTGCACGCCGATTCGCTACTCCCGCGGTGACCTTGCGATGTTGATGATGAATTAATAAAAAAAAATTGTTTCGTATACTTAAATATACTGTTAATGTATACCTAAAGTTTGATAATTGTAAAATAATTATTTGTTAGTTTAAAAAATCCCTCAATATTGCTTATTTTCTTCCTGTCTAAATGTATATCCCGCCTTGACGGGATATCCCTTTGTCTGGACGCCCAATTTGAAGGGTCAGAATGATGATTTTTTTTTCTAGTAACACGTTGGTTAGAATACATTAATTTTTTCCCAGCATGTTGTACACATGTTTGTGGTCACAATGTTACTTTTTCGGCAGAAAATCATTGGAAGTGTTCGTGGTACTGCAGTTGGCGTTGCAGTCCACCATCGGCGAGGATCTGACGTGCATCCGACCTTGTACTCTGAAACGAAAAATATTTTCTTCAAATATATCCAACTGGGTCACGATCCACTTTTCGAAATTTCGAAAAATACGAAAAATGACACTTTCTCCAAAGATAACCTCATTTTCCTCGTGAAAAACAGCATGCTGAAGTAATTGTTATTAACAAACGGTTCATCCAATTAAAAAATGCGATCGTGAAGCGAAAGTGACTTTTTTGAATGCTTACCGTGCAAATTCAAGTCAATAGGGTGAAAGTTACTATTCTGACACCATATGTGTCCTTCCGCATAATCGAGATCGTGTGCACGACTAATCTATGCGATCTGCGGGCAGTTCGGGCCTCTTTTGAGTGTTTTTGTGCTTCGATGTCTGCTTTCCGGTTGGGCTTAAAATATTCTTGAAAGTTCACACTATAACAGTGTGCAAAAAAAAAACGATTTTATAAAGTTTCGAGAGAGGGATACCCCCTTAAGCGCCTACACCTCGTTCATGTTTTTGTCAAATTACATGACACTTCAAAATCATTCGCCAAACATTTCAAGTCAATCCTTTCAAAATTGAGGGAGCTATGGGCGTTTACTTTGAACGCGATTTACTCAAAAATGACTTCTGCAATATTGGCGACCACGATATCTCAAAATTACTGCACCGATCAACTTCAAATTTTACAATCTTCTTTTACGTGTCAAAAAAGAGTGCTTGAATGGAGGATTTTTTTCGATGCATAGTTTTATTTTATCAACGAAAATAGAGCGTTTTTTTCACCGAAAATATAATGCTATGATAATATATTAATGCACGCTATATCAGCATATCAGCATAATAATACATAATAATACAGTCCTTATAAAATATAATAGTGTAACGGTATACGGATGATGACTAGTGATTATTTTTAATGCAAAAATAATGTTGCCAATGAAAATAATAATAAAAAGAAAGATCTGGAGTTGAACGTTACAATTCTTATTGTTTTTTTTATTGCAAGAGAGATGGAGAAAGAGTGAGAGAGAGAGAGAGAGAGAGAGAGAGAGAGAGAGACCAATAATACAAAAATAAAATGATACCATGATATATCAATATCATAATATGATGCTATAATATCACATTAATGCGCGCTACATGAGCACAATATCACTAATGAAGTTGGTATAAAATATAACAGTGTAACGATATACCGATGATGACGAGTGATTATTTTTAATGCAAAAATAATGTTGCTAATGAAAATAGAAATAAAAATAAAGATCTGGGGTTGAACGTTACAATTCTTATTGTTTTTTTTATTGCAAAAGAGATGGAGAAAGAGGGTGGAGGGGGGCAAGGGAAATTAAGAGACGAAACAGGACACCCGGCCAGGCGGTAATAGCCCGAAGACCATCCGAGTCTTCTTTCCGAGCATCAGTTGCACCAGTTCCGTCCTTTTTTCTCTTTTCTACCTCTACAACCCTTCCCGTCCCTTCTTTCTCTCGCTCTCTCTCTTTTTCTTCCTCTGTCTCCATAAAATCCATCTCTCCCACGCTAACCAACACTCTCTCTTTCTCTCCCCCCATAAAATCCATCCCTCCCACGCTATCCAACTCTCTCTCTCTCTCTCTCTCTCTCTCTCTCTGTCTCTCTCTCTTATAAGCGCTCTGTGTTTGCACCCCCCGTCGTCGCAGTCACCCTCGCGTCCGCGTTGAAACTCGCGCGACAGCTAGACGTAACAACAAGAAACGAAAAACGAAAAAGAAAAAAGAAACGCCACCGGTCGCGTGGTTGTTTCTCGAAATCGATGGACGCGCTCGCGCCGTTGGAGAGCGTAATGCGTCGAGTATACGCGCGCGCGCGCGCTCGTCGCAACGCGATGCAACGGAAGAAACGTTGAAGGGCCGCGCGCGCGCGCCCTTACCTACTCACTCCCTTGATGAGAAAGGGAGAAAAAAGGGCTCGTAGGGGTTTCGGTGTCGCCGAAGAATTGCGTCTCGCGTCTCGGCACTGCAAAAGAACTTGCGACGAACGATGCGAGCCAAGACCGTAACGAGGTGAGAAAATAAATAATAATTTTTTAAAATAAAATAAATAAACGCGCGAGACAAAACAGATGAGGGTAGAAGCTCCCGAGGTGGTCAGCCGCAGTGACGGGGGAGGGTGGTGAGGCGTGATAGAGAAGTAGAACGAGAGGCTTAAAAAGGAACGTTCGAAAAAAGAATGGGGGAAAATGTATACCTATATATTAAGGGGTTACCCCCACTTGCGATTTTGAAAAAATCTATTTTTTTATTGCATTTTTTTGAAGTATAAGTATCTGAGAATATGTCCTGAAAATTTCCAGTCGATCCGAACAAAATTGACTGAGATGTGAGCGTTGAAAGAGAAGAATCCGCGTTGAAAGAGCGTTGAAAGAGAAACTTTAAACGCGTTTTTCTCAAAATGGCATTTCTGAAGTCGGTGACCAAGATTACTCGAACGCTAATGAACCGATCTTCTTGAAATTTTGCAGGCTTATTTAATACATAAAAATGTAGTCTTTAATCGTTCGATTTTTTTTTTTCGAAAAAAAATTGCCGTTTTATAGCCAAAAAACGGCCGTTTTTTTTCGTTAAAATCGAACCATTAACTTTGACTGTCCGCCATTTTGTGAAAAATGAATATTTTTTAAAATCCTTCGATTAAAGACTAGCTTATACTTATATTTGACTAAATCCATCCGCATTTTTTTTTCAGATGATCCACTTCGCCGCAATGTTGGTCACCGCCAACCGTGTATATAAAAACATTATTTCATTGACGGCCATTTGCCACTAAACAATGTAATATTTTTCAATAAAAAAATTACTGAAAGTTCTTCAAGATGTGTTCTTTAAGATGGTATATTGATCGGTTAAAAAAGTTTTGTAGTTTTCTTTAAAAAAAATCATGAAAAAGGCCTTTTTTTGCGCTACAAGTGGGGGTCACGCCTTAAAAATACACGCATACAGTACCGTAATACATAGCTCAATCAAAAAATAATTAATTTTATTTTCGGTAAATTATGAAGTAATTGAAATTGGATAATTTAAGTTGAGAAATTATATATATATATATATAAATATATATATATATATATATATATATATATATAATTAATTTAATTTTAAATTTTTTATAAATTATATAAATTTTATAAAATTTTATATTTTATAAAAAAAAAAAATTTTAATAAAATAAAATAATAAATTTTAAATTTATATATATATATATATATATATATATATATATATATATATATATATATAATAATTAATTTTATTTTCGGTAAATTATGAAGTAATTGAAATTGGATAATTTAAGTTGAGAAATTATCCAATTTCAATTACTTCATAATTTACCGAAAAGAAAATTAATTATTTTTTGATTGAGCTATGTAATACGGTACTGTATGCGTGTATTTTTAAGGCGTTACCCCCACTTGTAGCGCAAAAAAAGGCCTTTTTCATGATTTTTTTTAAAGAAAACTACAAAACTTGTATCGCAAAAAAATTTACTACGCATATCGTGGCGATTACTTAAAAACATTGGTTAGTTATTATTGATTCATATCGTTTGTAGAAACGATATAGGGTGTGTGAAAAACCAAAAGCGCTCGATTTTTTTCAAAAAATAATATAAAGCCCAAAATCCCGAAAACCGTGGGACTTTTACTAGGCTGAATTTCCAGCATATAGTAGGACATGATCTGACTTATTGACAGTTGCAGAATTATCTATTCATAATAGGATACCCTGTATATAAATTGGGGTGGCACAATTTTGAGCTCTATTTGTTTTCTTTTTTCTCTCCATTCAGTTATCGTCTTTAAAGGAAAAAAAAAACAAAATTGTCGCGGAAGTTGCGAGCGGTCATAAAATATTTACAGGTCGCTCAAGCCTCCCAAAAATTTAAATTTTCATTAAAAATCAATTTTTTTTCGTCAACTTCTCACCCGTGAATTTAACGCTTTATAATTTTTAAATTAACCTCGCTAAAGCTCTAGCCGGCTAATGAATATTTAATGGGCGCTCAAGGTTTTCGAAGTTCAGAATTTCCGCCAAATAATAAATCTCGCATGCACTATAATTCCTTATAGCATACAAACAAAATAAACAGCGAAGTGTTACATTTTCTGAATAATTTATCATAATAATTTGTAACAAACACCAATTAGACGATATGTGTTATTATGTATTATGTATTATTGTATTATGGCGTGCTCGTCACAGAGCACAGCTACAATTGGTCCGCAGTTTGACTAACGAGACCAACTGTGGGACGCATTACGATCCGCGGAAAATAGCTGCCATTTAAGTTTTATGAATGAAACGACCTATAACCGTATTTACGGACAAGAGCTTTAAAGAATTATTTTATGAGAACAAACATAATAATTATTGGGTTAGAAGTGTGAGGCAAATTTAAAAAATCTGTTTCTAAAGAAAAAAGGACTAATTATTCGAAAACTTTACAGAGTCAAATTTATGAGTGACAAGAAGAAAAAAAAATTGGCGAAAATTGGAAATTTCGAAGCTCTTGTGCGACCACTAAATATTCATTGGCCGGCTAAAGCTCTCGCGAGGTTAATTTTAAATCTATAAAGAGTAAAATTCATGGGTGTGAAGTGGACGGAAAAAAATCGATCTTTAAAAAAAAAACTTGAATTTTTGGGAAGCTTGAGCGACCTCTCAATATTTTTCGACAGCTCGTAGCTTTCGCAACAATATTTTTTTTATAGATGATAAATGAATAGTGAGAAGAAGGAAAAAAATAGAGCTCAAAATTGTGCCACCCTGATATATATATATATCACGTATATTATATAATATATAAATGCACCGACACTGGTGGATGGTCCGTCGGGGTTTGGCGGTCCTTCGAGTTAAGGGGTAAGGCCACAGAATTTTCAAAAAAATTATATCAACAACTTTTGAATAAAACAATATTTAAAAAATTCCGTACGTACTTCTCTAGGTATTCTAATGTAGATTGACGAGAATTTTATTTTTGTTCTAGGTAAAAATTTGTGGATTCTAAATGTCACGCCGCGGAGCGGCTAAAAAAAGATAACAAAAGAAAATATTAGTAGTCGGCAATTTTGTACATAGAAAAAAATATATATATATTTTCTAACAGCTTGATATTCATACTAAATAGATGTGTAATTCATTTTCTGAGTCAATCACTTTTTTATACGAAAAAAAAAAAATTGTCAAATTCGCACATGATTTTATACCTGTTACTGTCTAACCCCTTAAGCAGCGTTGTGCATCGCCGATACTCGGAGCGGTGACCGCTTAGTCGTGCATCAGCTGGCGCATCAACTATTCAGCGAGAGGCCAATACTTTTGAGATCGCGGTGTAGATACTTGAGTAAAAAGTAAAACGTCTGTGGACGCAACGGAACGTTGGGTTAGATTAACGAAGTGTGGGTAGGGAGTGATAGGAAAGGGTTCAATTCGGAAGGACGATACGTAAAAACCCGCTAGGGCATCCGGGCAACTCAGGGGGAAAAATGCATGTATATTAATTAATTAATTATATTATTTGATCTACATAATTTAATTTTCATTCATACATCACACATATTTTTGTAATTAGCTCATTCAAGTTAATAAATACACGGTATGTACGAGGAATTTCACGTGAAAATTTAATTTGAAAACCCTAACTATTTTTCATTAACCTGCATTTTCGATACGCCATTCTATGCAAGAAATTTGCCGAGACTTTTGCGTGTTTCAAAGACAATGATCGAGCTTTTCAAAGGATAAAACTGCTCGATAACAGTTCGATGAATTTTTTAATTCTTCCTCAGCATTTATGGATTCAAATCGCAATAATTCAAAGAATAATGGATACCGATTAACATACATTTGTACATTTGTGTTCAGGTTTAAAGTGCTCTTACGTGTAAGATCACTCAAGTGTCCGCCTTCGATTTTGTTGAAACTCATACATGTGATACAGGATTGAAAACTACTGGACACGTATATTTATTTTATCTGCGGAAAAATGATTTTAAGCGGGGAAAGTACCCCTTAAAAAAAGACGTATCACCCCTTAATTAAACAAAAATACTTCTATAGTGCATTTTTCACCGCTCTACATTAAAAGAATTATGGTTTTTGTTTTATTCAGATCTGTGGACTGATTGTGGGTGAAATGGCAAAATCACCCCTCGACTCCCCTTTCTTTGACGGGTGGTTTCCCCCCTTAACCCTCCTTGGTGACCGTGGGTAATTTTTTCCCAGACCTAACTGTCGGTCTAAATATCTATGGGTCCAAGTTTCAACTAAAGGTCGGTCCTCCAGAAGGGGCGGGTTCGAAGTACCGCTTTGCCACTATTTTTTCCCTAGAATACCATAGGTGACGAGATTCCTGTTGCAATTTTACTTGAAAACATCGAAGATTTAGAAAGTTATGATTGTTTGAGTCAAAAGGCCTATTTTTTGACAAATTGACCTATTCACGATTTTTTAAAAATATGTTGTCATTCGTATTTTGACATACCGACTTTTCACGCATGTTCTAGAATGTTCAAAGTATTTTCCAGTACTTTCTCAATCTCGATCGGACTGATAGTTTTCAGACGGCAACCATTTGAAACTTGGCCGGGTGAATTTTACTCAGTGTGACCACTATGTTATTCTACCGAAGTGTGACCACGGAGAGTTAACCCGTTTTTCCGCCGATAAAAAAATACTTGTCTAATAGTTTTCAATGCTCTATCACATATGTGAGTGTCTTGTCTAATAGTTTTCAATGCTCTATCACATATGTGAGTGTCAACAAAATCGAAGGCGGACACTTCAGTGATGTTCCTTGTTAGAAAAAAGTGGTACAAATTATTTTTGTGTAATATGAGAAGTTTGAGAATTATTGCGGTCCAAAACCGTAAAAGGTGGAGGAAGTTTTTCAAAATTCAACTAGCGGTTCAAGCTCAATAATCGAGTAGATGAAAAATGCAAAAATGGGTGTTGACTACTTTCATCCATGTAATAACGTGTGTGTGTGTGTGTGTGTGTGTGTGTGTGTGTGTGTGTGTGTGTGTGTGTGTGTGTGTGTGTGTGTGTGTGTGTGTGTGTGTGTGTGTGTGTGTGTGTGTGTGTGTGTGTGTGTGTGTGTGTGTGTGTGTGTGTGTGTGTGTGTGTGTGTGTGTGTGTGTGTGTGTGTGTGTGTGTGTGTGTGTGTGTGTGTGTGTGTGTGTGTGTGTGTGTGTGTGTGTGTGTGTGTGTGTGTGTGTGTGTGTGTGTGTGTGTGTGTGTGTGTGTGTGTGTGTGTGTGTGTGTGTGTGTGTGTGTGTGTGTGTGTGTGTGTGTGTGTGTGTGTGTGTGTGTGTGTGTGTGTGTGTGTGTGTGCGTGCGTGCGTGCGTGCGTGTGTGTGTGTGTGTGTGTGTGTGTGTGTGTGTGTGTGTGTGTGCGTGCGTGCGTGCGTGCGTGCGTGCGTGCGTGCGTGCGTGCGTGCGTGCGTGCGTGCGTGCGTGCGTGCGTGCGTGCGTGCGTGCGTGCGTGCGTGCGTGCGTGCGTGCGTGCGTGCGTGCGTGCGTGCGTGCGTGCGTGCGTGCGTGCGTGCGTGCGTGCGTGCGTGCGTGCGTGCGTGCGTGCGTGCGTGCGTGCGTGCGTGCGTGCGTGCGTGCGTGCGTGCGTGCGTGCGTGCGTGCGTGCGTGCGTGCGTGCGTGCGTGCGTGCGTGCGTGCGTGCGTGCGTGCGTGCGTGCGTGCGTGCGTGCGTGCGTGCGTGCGTGCGTGCGTGCGTGCGTGCGTGCGTGCGTGCGTGCGTGCGTGCGTGCGTGCGTGCGTGCGTGCGTGCGTGCGTGCGTGCGTGCGTGCGTGCGTGCGTGCGTGCGTGCGTGCGTGCGTGCGTGCGTGCGTGCGTGCGTGCGTGCGTGCGTGCGTGCGTGCGTGCGTGCGTGCGTGCGTGCGTGCGTGCGTGCGTGCGTGCGTGCGTGCGTGCGTGCGTGCGTGCGTGCGTGCGTGCGTGCGTGCGTGCGTGCGTGCGTGCGTGCGTGCGTGCGTGCGTGCGTGCGTGCGTGCGTGCGTGCGTGCGTGCGTGCGTGCGTGCGTGCGTGCGTGCGTGCGTGCGTGCGTGCGTGCGTGCGTGCGTGCGTGCGTGCGTGCGTGCGTGCGTGCGTGCGTGCGTGCGTGCGTGCGTGCGTGCGTGCGTGCGTGCGTGCGTGCGTGCGTGCGTGCGTGCGTGCGTGCGTGCGTGCGTGCGTGCGTGCGTGCGTGCGTGCGTGCGTGCGTGCGTGCGTGCGTGCGTGCGTGCGTGCGTGCGTGCGTGCGTGCGTGCGTGCGTGCGTGCGTGCGTGCGTGCGTGCGTGCGTGCGTGCGTGCGTGCGTGCGTGCGTGCGTGCGTGCGTGCGTGCGTGCGTGCGTGCGTGCGTGCGTGCGTGCGTGCGTGCGTGCGTGCGTGCGTGCGTGCGTGCGTGCGTGCGTGCGTGCGTGCGTGCGTGCGTGCGTGCGTGCGTGCGTGCGTGCGTGCGTGCGTGCGTGCGTGCGTGCGTGCGTGCGTGCGTGCGTGCGTGCGTGCGTGCGTGCGTGCGTGCGTGCGTGCGTGCGTGCGTGCGTGCGTGCGTGCGTGCGTGCGTGCGTGCGTGCGTGCGTGCGTGCGTGCGTGCGTGCGTGCGTGCGTGCGTGCGTGCGTGCGTGCGTGCGTGCGTGCGTGCGTGCGTGCGTGCGTGCGTGCGTGCGTGCGTGCGTGCGTGCGTGCGTGCGTGCGTGCGTGTGTGTGTGTGTGTGTGTGTGTGTGTGTGTGTGTGTGTGTGTGTGTGTGTGTGTGTGTGTGTGTGTGTGTGTGTGTGTGTGTGTGTGTGTGAAAGGCCAATGAAATACAAATTCCTTTTATTATCAGCAGGTCATCAGCTAATTAAAATTACATTGTTCAAGTGTACATGCACATATCTCGAATTCTTTCGCACCCTGGCAGCCATACCTTCGTCCCTTGTCGCCAAAGTCCTCCCCTTCGAAAAATGTACACACACGTGGAACTATCGCTCGCATAATATAGCAGGTCCAAGAAGTAGGAGTTAGAGAAGCTTTGAGAAAGCTCGCAGAGTGAAAATTCCGGATAAGGGTGTCCTCCATCCTGTGACGAGCCTGCAAGCCACTCCAAACGCGACATCCGGAGAATGTCTTTTTTTTCTTCTTTCTTCCTTCTTCCTCGTCGATCTCCCGGAGGATGACACGCTTTCTTCACTCTGTCTCGTTCCCTCGGCTCTTTCGGTTCGATAGGACGGCAGAGCGTGACTCTGCGTATATCCGGGAGCGTGTAGATATATGATAGCGCTTTATACGTCTCTTGGTCGTCAAGCAGTGATTGGCAGCCTCCGCGATAATGATGAAGAATACATGTGTGCGTGTGTGGGTGTCCCCTTAACGGGTTACCCCTAGCTCGGGGCCGGAAAAAAAGAAAAAAATCCGTCAATTTTTTCTGTGAAAACGTGTGCAGATGTTCGAATTTTTCTTTTTCCACATTAAAGAGTATGGTTTGAAGTATCATTTACAATGTTTGCATTGAAAAATGTTTATAAATGAGGTAGATACAATGATTCGTACAGACCACTGTTTGAGAAACGTCATTGGCGGTGACCCCTGCAGGGTTGCAAATAATGCATTACTTTTTGTAATGCATTAGCGTTTTCTTTACTCGTTACTTCACATTTTGTGATTTAAAAAATTCATTACCCATTACATTACACTCAGTAATGTAAAAAATTTCTATTACTCATTACACTGAATGTTGTAATGTAAAAAATTTTCATTATTCATTTAATTAAATCTTGTAATGGGAAATGTTTTCATTACCCATTACAATGTCATGGGCAATGGAATTTTTTTTACATTACGAAGTCCAATGCAATGGGTAATGGAATTTTTTTCCATTACAAAATCCAAAGTAATGAGTAACGGAAATATTTTACATTTAAAAATGTAATGTAATTAGTAATGAAATTTCTTTACATTACAAAATTTAATGTAATGAGCAATGGAATTTTTTCACATTGCATTAGTAAGGTGATCAAATTACATTACTCATTACATTAAATTTTAGCAATGTAAAAAATTTCCATTCCTCATTGCATTACATTTTTAAATGTAAAATATTTCCGTTACTCATTACTTTGGACTTTGTAATGTAAAAAATGTCCATTACCCCTTACAATGTAATGTGTAATAATTTTTTTTGTCATTACACATTACATTGCATTTTGTAATGAAAATGTTTCACATTAGGAAATGTAATGTAATGAGTAATTGAAATTCTCTATATTACAAATTCCAATGTAATGAGTAGTGGAATTTTTTTGACGATACAAAATATAATGTAGTGAGTAATGGACATTTTTTACATTACAAAATCCAATGTAGTGAGTCACGGAAATTGTTTACATTACAAAATATAATGTAATGAGTATTGGAATTTTTTACATTACTGAATGTAATGTAATGGGTAACGAAATATTTTTTCATTACCCATTAAAAAAGTAATGTATAATGCATTACTTTTTCATTACAAATTTCGTAACCCGGGGCCACTGCTTCTCGGAAACAAATCAACTGAAATAAAAAGATAAACGTAACAAATCTTTTTAAAAACAAGCTTTTTTCCAAAAGGTACTGTACTAAAAAGTGAAAAATAATGTTCAGTAAAATTGAAAATCAAAACAGTATAAGTACAGGAAACTCTCTTCCTTGGTTACTCATCATAGGTGCGAGTACTGTAAAGCCACATAAACGTAGATATTTTTAAAATATGAAATATATATTTTAAAAGCTTGAGACTTTTTCAGAAATTTGAAATTAGTATTGGTACTTATGGCGTTTGACGCCTCGAGCTTTTGACATTTATATTTCATATTTTTAAGACATCTACGTTTATGTACTTTTTAAGTACTTGCACCGATGTATAGTGACCAAAGCATGGACGTTTTTTTAGTTATACTGTTTTGATATCCAATTTTACTGAACATTATTTTTTACTTTATACTTATATACTATTTATTTTAGTATTAGAATTTGTTTATTTATTTGCCATGTGAGGCCCCTATGCCATTCAGACATTGGCGTAATCAAAAACCTTGCCTAAGGTTATAAAAGTTTCGCGAGAAACTTTATAATAGTGTAATTATAAGTAGTGCTCAGGTCAACAAAGTTAATGAGCGCAAACTCGGTTGTCCTACCATTGTCCATTAGGAAATTTCAGTTCCCACCTCGCACCACCATTATCGGACTCTCGTTATAATGTGTAATGAAAAGTGCTCGTGATAACAAAACAAATGAGCACAAACTCGACTGTCCTAATATATGCTATTAAGCAGTTGCATTGGCCACCTTCCACCTCCATCATCAGGCCAGCTCCATGGTACCATATTATTGCATTGTCACCGAAGTTACATAGGTATGCTAAATTTCAGCTCAATCTGATGCCAGCGAGTGCTTGAAAAATGGATTACAAATTTTGCCCCGGAAAGACAGACATACGAATGAAGCAAGTTAAATAAAAGCGTGTAAAAATGAAACGCATTCACTTTTTGCATAAAATTATCTAGTGCTTGAGCGAAGGAATTGATAGGAATATTGATTTCTGAAAAAATTGCAACAGCCTAATGTCAAAGTATCGATTTTCGGTGGAAAAAAGCTCTATTTTCGTTGATGAAGAAAATTTCTGCGTTCAAGCACTGCTTCCTAATATGTAAAAGCCGCTTGTAAAATATGAGGTCGCTCGGTGCAATGATTTTTTGATATATCGTGATCACAGATTTTGAAAAAGTCATTTTTGAGGAAAAAAGCTTTTGAAATTTTATTTCCGGTTTATACGCAGATAAAAAGTAATATGAGAAACTTACATAGAATCATCGAAGTAAGGTCCATCCAAGGCCTTGGGCCACAGTAACGGGTATAAAATCAGGTACGAATTTAACAATTTT
Organism: Ophion ellenae; assembly: GCA_963210295.1. NCBI lineage: Eukaryota > Metazoa > Arthropoda > Insecta > Hymenoptera > Ichneumonidae > Ophion > Ophion ellenae. The sequence goes on along the minus strand of OY723388.1, from coordinate 42,461,122 downwards.
TTTTCGTATAAAAAAGTGATTCACTCATAAGATGTTGAGTGTTGAATAATGAGTGAGAATTTTATAAGTGATTCACTCATAAAATGAGTGAATAAGATTACACATCTATTTAGTGTGAATATCAAGCTGTTAGAAAATATATATATATATTTTTCGATGTACAAAATCGCTAACTATTAATATTTTCTTTTGTTGTCTTTTTTTAGGTGCTCCGAGACGTGACATTTAGCATCCACAATTTTTTACCTAGAACAAAAAATAAAAATTCTCGTCAATCTACATTAGAATACCTAGAGAAGTACGTACGGAATTTAAAAAATATTGTTTTATTCAAAAGTTGTAGGTATTTGAACGTAAGAAATGAATTTTCAGTGAAAAATTTCGTTATAACTGCTCATACACTGCTCATAAAATGAAAAGTTTTCGATTAATCAGAAATTCCGTACGTACTTCTCTGCGAAATGCAATTAGGAACATAACTTTTAAATTCGAAGTAAATCGAGTGAAAATTGTTGAAGTTGTCACGCCAATTGGAATAAAGCTGTTTCGAGAAGTTTCGAGTATTCGGTCATTTTGTACATCGAAAAAAAAATTCTAGCTTGATATTCATACTGAATAGATGTGTAATTAATTTTTTTGAGAGAATCACTTTTTCATACGAAAAAGAAATGGTTAAATTCGCACATGATTTTATACCCGCTACTGTGGCCTGAGGCCTTAATAAGCCTTCTGCAGCGGTAGCAGCTTCCAGAGCTGCAATTTGCTGCTGTCTGCTAAGCATTCTTACGCACGCGCTTCTCATCTTCTTCCGTCACGTACTTGCGAGCGTTACGACCGCAGTGTACTCCCATCGCGTGCAGCATGTTCAATAGCCAAGCAGATCCTTCATTGAAAAGACAGGTAGCGACATAGGCAGCCATTTCCACCGGGATGGACCCACTCGGAAGAACCTTTGGGCTTATCTTCCAGATGAGCTGGTGAGAATTTTTGTTGTTGTTTTCGTGTGAAGCCACCACTGCATCTTTCCAATAAGTTTTCATTGCTAAGGTCTTCGTCAAGCGGCTTGATTGGTTCCGAGACATTGGGAGGTAGAACATTGTATTTATAATTATACGAAGCAAGCACTCCATTCGTCGAAGTAGTCTAGTAAAAAAGACGAGCACTTTTTAGTGAAAGCACTTTTTAGTGAAAGCACTTTTTAGTGTAGAATTAGAATTATTGACTAAAGCTAGATTTTCCATACTGAAAGTAACCTCAATGAAATGTTGCCCCTCAACTCATCCCAACAGTGAGAAATAGGGGTTGAAAACTCAAAAATCGCCGTATCTCGATAATTGATAGCCCGATCGAAGAATGTTTCAAACAAAAGTTGTTTGGAATGATAAAATACGTATAATGTTTTCTTATGTCCAACTCGCTATCTTTGAAAACAGCGGCACAAGAACGATTATAAAATAGAACTGTTCGCTTTAACGTCAGCAAAATCGCTAACTTAATGACGTTAGAGCAGACATTAAAAAAGGCTTTAAAAAATGTTTTCTCGCTAGAAGTATAAAGGAACGGATCCTGATTCGATATATATCGACGTTTTTTTTTTAATATATAAATATTTTTTACGATTTTCTGAAGATGTACTGAATTGGCATCAACCCTGAATTTTCTAATCGTTTTTGTGCTGCTATTTTCAAAGATAGGGAGTTGGATGTCGAATAACTTTATACCTATTTTATTATTCCGAACAACTTTTGTCTGAAACATTTTTTTACCGGGCTATTAACTATCGAGATACGGCGATTTGTAAGTTTTCAACCCCTATTTTCTAGGGTTGAGCGACTTGACTGGCAAAATTTCATTGGGGTTAATTTCAGTATGCAACAAATTAAGGGTTACTTTGACGTCATTGTGATAAAAAAAATAATATTTTATGCATCATACATGGAATTAAATTAAAAATCACGATTTTTCACAACCGAATCGTTATCTTTGGAAGGAAATATTTCACATAAACATATCAAGTACCTAGAGTACTATTATAGGCACTTAATCAGTCTTATAATTATCATTGAGATCAAAATCAACTTGAACATCATTACAATCAACTTTTTGGATTGTAATGATTTTGACATCGGGGCCGCGTTGAAATTCCGAACTTGGAATGCGCCGACGGTTTAAAATTTCTAATTTTAATGTTCCGAAATTACAAGGTTCGTCAAGATCATGCCAGCGAAAGTCTACACAGTTGGCTGTGAATGGTGTAGAACGTATGACATTGTCTAGACAAATTACAAAATTGACGTAACATGACTTCTTGGTAAAGAAAAATTCTTGAAATAATTCGTCGATTTATTGAAAATGTTGAAACTTTTAAACATTCCGTAACCGAATTGTTTTGACGGTGTTCAGATTTTCGCAGTTTTGGTCTTGCGTTTAAAATTCTTCCGGAGTTTTGATATTTCGGAGTAGTATTCGTTCAACGCTTTCAGCATTCTGATCATTGAAAGTACGGAATTTCAACCCAGCCCGACGCCTCGTATCAAGGGATCATCCGACTTTATCAACTTCAAAAAATCGATTTTGTTATCGATTTCGAAAATAGACCACTCAAAAAATATTGTGTCGAAATTTCATAAAGATCGGTGCGATCTAAGTATTATTTCACGAGTTTATTTGCGCGCGCTCTCCGGCGTGCTCTTACTTGAGCGCGAACTTTAAACACGTTTTTCTCAAAACCACTTTTTTTCTTGCTTCGTTGATTTTTTCTCCGGAACTATTAAACCGATCCTTACAAAATTTTAACCACATATTCGTCACATGTATGGCTACTGCTGGAACAAGAATTATTTTAAAATTGTTATTTAAAGTACCTTTGTTAACCGAAATATCACGCAAAAAAGTTTTATTTTGAAGACTTTTTTTTAACAAACGCCATTTTGTTTTTTTTGCATATAAATTAATAATTCTAGTTCGGATAATAGCCACGTACTGAACTCAAATCTTTTTGGTTTTTGTGTTTAAAATAAATCTACTTACAAATAACATCAACGAAGCTGACATCGCTTTTTTAGGGGCTATGCGAATGCTGCTACCAGGATAGATAAATAATCCAAAATGAATTTAAAAGAAAATCATAAATTTCAAGAGTTATTCTATCAAGCTTTAAAGGGGGGGGGGGCAAAAAACATCAATATTTTTTAAACGACCCATACACAAAATTCCCAAAAATACCTAATTTTTCAGCCGTCTGAAGTAGAATGATCCCTCAATACCTATCCAAATCACTGACGTTTTACAATCTTTTTTGTTTTTGAGACAAAAGCGTTTTTTATATTTTTTTTCGACGTTCCCTATAGTCTAGGTTTTCATTTATTTTTTTCTTTTGTGTATGTACTTTCCTCTTACAAGGAACATAACTTGAGTGTCCGCCTTCGATTTTGTTGAAACTCACATATGTCATATAGCATTGAAAACTATCAGACACGTATGTCTTTGAATTTTTTTTTGTTCAAAACTTCTATAGTGGATTTTTCATCGCTCTACATTAGAAGAATGTTATTTTTCGTTTCATTCAGATCGGTGGACTACCGGGGATGCAACTGAAAAATCACCCTTCAACACTTTCTTTGCGGGGTGGTTTTCGCCCTCAAAAACGTTTTTCCTCAAATAAAAAAATACGCATCTAATAGTTCTCATCGCCTTATTACATACATGAGTTTCAACAAAAGCAAAGGCGAACACTTGAATGATGTTCCTTGCTATGGTTTTCAAACCAACTGGAAGTCATTTAGACTAGTACGAGTCTTTTCTTTATCATCTGTACTTTAGTGACTGATACTCTCGTACCTATTTTATGAACTTTTGATAAAAATTTCATGCATCTACGTTAGTGTTCAGGCATCCATTTACTTATTGCTTGATACGTATTGATATGAAGCATTTAGATTTTTGAGCCACCCTGTACATAGGTAAGACGTCGCAGCCATAATACTGAGATACAGGTAGCTCGCGAAATTATCCCTGATGTTCCATTATCATTAAGTCTCTCGGCATACGCAATCTCGAAGGTTGAAGAGAAAAAGATAGAACAGGAGAGGGACACACAGACACACACACACACACACACACACACACACACACACACACACACACACACACACACACACACACACACACACACACACACACACACACACACACACACACACACACACACACACACACACACACACATATATATATATATATATATATATATATATATATATATATATATATATATATATATATATATGCGTATAAAAATGGGGAGAAAGAGAGAGAGATGTAAAAAGATCGAGAAAAGGCGAGAGCGAGAGGCTACCAGGTGCAAGGAACTCTCCGGAAAAGAGATGGGCGAGAATAGAGATGAGGCTCTTGAAAAGACTAGTGGTAGTTTGAGGCCATGGAGGAAGAGGGTGCTAAGAGAGAGAGAAAGAGAGAGGGGGAGAGAGGGAGAGAGAGAGAGAGAGAGAGAGAGAGAGAGAGAGAGAGAAGGAGAGAGAGAGAGAGAGAGAGAGAGAGAGAGAGAGAGAGAGAGAGAGAGAGAGAAGGAGAGAGAGAGAGGAGAGAGAGAGAGAGCGACAGTCTCTTAAAGGGTGTACCATAAAAACGCGTAACGTTCGAGCCCGCGCAAGCCCTGCGGGCCAAAGGTGACAGCCCGCTTAAATTCATAAAATTAACGAATAAATGGAGAACCGGCGAGAAAAAGCAAATACGAGAACAAAGAACCAAAGAGGACAAATTTCTCCTTTTCTCGCTACTCTTCAGCCAAGATAAAGCTCGTCGAAAATTTCTCGGCTCCACCAGATATCACACCATCTCGAATACACTGGTATCGAGAAATCGTCAAAAAACACCACGAGAAGTAGCTTGAAAAATCGAGGAGGAAAGGATCCCTCGACAGACAAACACAAACGGACCAAATTTTCTCGCGATAACGTAATCTCGTGAGTAATCAAATGATACATTTGCATAGTATCAAAAAGGACGAACAGAGAAATGGCGGAGGGGGCTTGAATATTCCCGTCTGGTATTTGGTAATTTTTGTCAGACCTACTTGTATTTTTAATGAAGCGAAAAGTAGTTTGGAAAAAAAGAAAAAAATGAGGGTTGTTTGGCTCCGTCCAAAGCTCGGAGGCGTTATGCTTTCGCTTTGCCCTCTCTCTCTCGCTCTCTTTGCCGCATCTCTCGCCTCTGTCTCCCGGGCAATGCTGGCGAATTAAACACAGCGCGAAATGTCCCTCCTGGTCCCTGCCCTGTTCTCACTCTTCCCATACCTCGTCTGTATGTGTGTGTACGTGTGATCGTCATATTACGGAGTAGAGAACGGAAGAAGACCGCAAGAATGGGGGAAAGAAGAGAAAAGAGGGTGGCAAAGAGAGAAAGAGAGAGAGACAGAGAGAGAGAGAGAGAGAGAGAGAGAGAGTGGGAAATGGAACGTCAGGTGAACAGCGGCAAAGAAGGAAGAGTATATTATAAATATATATATATATGTTGAGGTGGACTGGGGTGAGAGGACACTGAAATGGAAACGACCGAGTACGTGGGCGGGAAAAGAGGCTATTTTTTTCAGTCCCTATAGAAGGGAGACGCAAAGGGAGAGAGAAAGAAAGAGAGAGAGAGAGAGAGAGAGAGAGAAGCAAAGAAAAGCGGAACGTGCCCATACGGGCTTGAATAACGCCAGTAGCGAAATGTGGCGAAAAAAAGAATGACGAAATCAGGCGCGAAGTTTGGGTTAGATCGTAGAAGCCGCGGGGACCAGAAGCAGCAGCAACGAGAAAAGTAGTCGCTGCTTTTGGCTGTCTGTAAAAATGACTGGCATTCGTTGCGAAGGAGCTTTTCGGCTATCGCATACCTCACCCCTTTCTCATTCTCCGATAGCCCTTTTTTACTCCAGCGTAACAAGTTATAACTTCGAATATTTCACGTGACGTTGATCAGAGAGATTTCAGAAGATCCATATGTTCCCTCCTGTGGCCCTTTCGGACCCTTCTGATTTCGCGCACTTTTGGTAAAAAAAAGCTCGTCGGTTGTTTTTTTTTTACCGCAAGCTGGGAGCGTTTCTAGCGATGCTAGGAACTGTATCGCATTTGCAGAAGGGCACAGGGGAACTGGGCAAAAGCTGTGCGGATACGGCTGTGATGATTACCGGATGCCGTTCCGCTGCTTATCGGTCGAGGCGAGACCCAGTGTGGGCTGAGCGGTCACCCATCCGAGTCTTGGGCCAGGACAATGGTCAAACCGCTTCCACTGCGGTCGATTGAACCAAAGCCTTTATGTCCGGTTTTGTACGCTGCAGAAGGAATTTCATTTTGGGGGTTTTGTTTTTCACAGGAGAGAACGAGTGTAATCTCAGTGATGGGTGAAGCAATATTTGGCCTCTTGAACGACAAAGACCTTTACTAACTCTATAGTCGTACGAATTGATATTGGCATTTTCCGTTTTTCCGTAGGAGAGCCTCCATCGGTTACTAATTGTATCGGTGTATACAGGGTAGCGCGGAAAGTGACGTCCAAAAGGAAAATTTAGAGGCAAATCCAGCCTCGTATCAAGAGTCATCTGAATTATCAATTTTTTTAAATTATTAAGAACATGTATTATTCTTTTCACGAGTTGTCCTGTTGCGTAGGTATTTTCATTTTTATTTTTAATATCTTTATCTTATATTTTTTATATATATTTTTATTTTTATTTTTTTGTTTTTATCTTATATTTTTTATATATTTTTTTATTTTAGATTTCGTCTCTTTTGTACATGTACACTACGACCTCTATTGTCGGGACCTCCACAGATGCAACAGAGCCCCACTATGTGCCGAATATCAATGGGTATAGCGCATGGTGGGAGAAGCGCCAGGCCCAGAGCGTGAGGCCCGAAGCGTGCTATACCGCGTTCAACGAGAGATCGACACAGCACGGCGCAGCTTTTAGCAACCTGCGGGTGGGGGTAGTGGTACTTGCTGCTCACTACCGTAACGCCGTAACAATTGAATCCTGCGCCAAAAATCCACGTGGAGAGGGTAAGGAGGGCGGCGCATTGGTCGGTATCCGACCGCACCGGACAAATTTACATTGGGAAGCGTGTCGTTCTCTCGTTGAACGCAGTATAGACGGCAAGAGAGGGCTTTGCGGAGTCCTGTAATCAGCCATCACAGCTGCGCACAGTCAGTTTGAGTAGATGGTGGGGAACCTCTATTTTTGCAGGATTGATGCGGAGCCAGTCCCGCCATCGTGCCAATAACAGAAGTTGCAGTGTACTTTCCTAGCAGAAGTTTTTAAAGGCAATTGGGAGTCATTTAGACTTGTATAAGTATTTCTTTTTACCATCGGACTTTGGTGACTGCTCTTCTCAAACGTATTTTTATGACTTTTTATCAGATTCCAAGGCACTTAAGGCCTTAGGCCACAGTAACGGGTATAAAATCATATGCGAATTTAACAATTTTTTTTCGTATAAAAAAGTGATTCACTCATAAAATTAATTACACATCTGTTTAGTATGAATATAAAGATTCTAGAATTTTTTTTTCGATGAACAAAATGGCCGACTACTTATATTTTATTTTGTTATCTATTTTTAGGCGCTCCGCGGAGTGATATTTAGCATCCAAAATTTTTTACCTAGAACAAAAAACAAATATTCTCGTCAATCTACATTAGAATACCTAGAGAAGTACGTACGGGATTTAAAAAATATTGTTTTATTCAAAAGATGTAGGTATTTGAACTTAAGGGGTTACCCCCACTTGCGATTTTGAAAAAATCGATTTTTTTTAATTGCATTTTTTTGAAGTATAAGTATCTGAGAATATGTCCTGAAAATTTCAAGTCGATCCGAACAACATTGACTGAGATATGAGCATTGAAAGAGAAGAATCCGCGTTGAAAGAGCGTTGAAAGAGAAACTTTAAACGCGTTTTTCTCAAAATGGCATTTCTGAAGTCGGTGACCAAGATTACTCGAACACTAATGAACCGATCTTCTTGAAATTTTGCAGGCTTATTTAATACATAAAAATGTAGTCTTTAATCGTTCGATTTTTTTTCGTTAAAATCGAACCATTAACTTTGACTGTCCGCCATTTTGTGAAAAAAAAATATTTTTTAGAATCCTTCGATTAAAGACTAGTTTATGCTTATATTTGACTAAATCCATCCGCATTTTTTTTTTCAGATGATCCACTTCGCCGCAATGTTGGTCACCGCAAACCGTGTATATAAAAACATTATTTCATTGACGGCCATTTGCCACTAAACAATGTAATATTTTTCAATAAAAAAATTACTGAAAGTTCTTCAAGATGTGTTCTTTAAGATGGTATATTGATCGAGCATAAAAGTTTTGTAGTTTTTTTTTTAAATCACGAAAAAGGCCTCTTTTTACGCTACAAGTGGGCGTAACGCCTTAAGAAATGAATTTTCAGTGAAAAATTTCGTTATAACTGCTCATAAAATGAAAAGTTTTCGATTAATCAGAAATTCCGTACGTACTTCTCTGCGAAATACAATTAGGAACATAACTTTCAAATTTGAAGTAAATCGAGTGAAAATTGTTGAAGTTATTTGTCACGACAATTGGAAAAAAGCTGTTTCCAGAAGTTCCGAGTAGTCTGCTATTTCGTACATCGAAAAATATATATATATTTTTTCTAACAGCTTGATATTCATACTAAATAGATGTGCAATTAATTTGATGAGTGAATCACTTTTTCATACGAAAAAAATTGTTAAATTCGCTGAAATTTTATACCCGTTACTGTGGCCTAAGGCCTTAAGTTACTGTTCGGTTGGAAATTTATTTCGTGCATAACAGCGCACTTCATAATGATACCACAAGTGGAAAAAATCGCAAAGAAAGTACATACACAAAAGAGGAGAATGAAAAAAAAAATACTTCTAGGCTAGGATGGGGGTGAATGGGATAGGTGTTGATAATAGGCATCTAGATTTTCCTTTTGAACGTCACTTTTCGGGCCATCCTGTATAGTGGTATTCACACGTATATATAGATATATATATATATATATATATATATATATATATATATATATATATATATATATATATATATATATATATATATATATATATATATTCACATCATCCAGCGAAGTCCCTCTGTGCATGAACCGACTCGCAATTGTTGCCAGCCAAAGATACAGTAAAGTGAATGATATGGAGGTGCATGCTTTTGATTCTCAGCAGCGGGAAAGAAACTTGCGGAAAAGGGAATCCCCACCAAGGCTACAAACAACAATTCCTAACCTCACATAATAGCGAAATGTACAATGGTCGTTCTCTATCCCTCTTTCTTTTTTTCTCGTTCCCTCTCTGCCTCTCTCTCTCTCTCTCTCGCTCTCTCTCTCTCTCTCTCTTTCGTTAAATGCGTGCTGCAATAATGCGGCGCCGGCCGACAGGCGAGCCGCTCCATCCTTTTTATGCAGTCGAATTCCGCAGCCCCTCCTGCCTCTTTAATTTACTATCAGACCGCAGTGTACCATCGAATTTCCGGATAAGAGGAATCCCGGCCGAGAACGATGGGAGGAAAATGAAGAAAAAGAATCGCGAGAGCGAGAGAGAGAGGTAAAGAGGGAAGGAGAGTAACCCAATTCGATCAATTCATCTGTCGACCAGTACTAGACGATGGGATTGTGGAGTGCAATAGAATTTCATCTCATCGATTAAACAGGCACCTACCCAAATATAACGAAGAGACTGGCTACCACATTTGCTCGTGCCAAATCGTGAACGAGTGTTCCTTGGTTTGCACTCCTCGTACCTTCTCCCCCCTCGTAGATACCGCGGAAGCTTCGTAACCCGGAAACTTCCGTTGCTAACTTTCCGCACAATTGCACTCATAGTTGATCGATCGACTTATAATTTGTTCATTGGCTATGGAACATTTCTCAGGTGATTGAGATGTCCTGGTAAACACGCAACAGTACTGGGGTTCGTTTGTGTTTTTTTCAGCACCTAAACCTGAGCAAACATACGTAACAGTGATTTGGATCAAGTTGGGGAAAAAACGTCATGAGTTGTTTACAATTAAGGCACTTGACCTCATCGACCTCATTTTCGGCCGTTGTCGCTGACACCTGACTAACGAACAAACCCAACAAAACGTACTTGACAGTGCTAGGGGATGAATCTTAGAAAAAAAACATCATGATTTATTTTTGATTGAGTAGTTTGGCCTCTTTAACCTCGTTTTACGTGCATTAACCTCATCTTTGGCTTTTCTCGCTGATATCTGAGTGACAAACAAACACATGTAACAGTGCTGGAGACTTTGTTTGGAAGGAAAACATAATAAGATGTTAAAATGTTAAGAACTCGACCACATTGACCTCATTTTACGCACATTAAACTCATTTTCATGATTCTCGTTGACACTTGAGCGACAGAGAAACCCAAACAAACACACGCAACCATGCTTCACTTGAACCTTGGGAAAAACATCACAAGGTGTTTAAAATTGAGATACTTGATCTTATTAACCTCATTTTTCATACACCTGCCTCATTTTCAGCGTTTCCTGCTGACACCTGAGTGACAAACAAACCCGAACAAACATACCCCGTAACAGTGCTCGGAATGCAGCTTGGGACAAACCTCATGAGTTATTTGAAATTAAGTAATTTGACCTCACCGACCGTGCTTTACGCACATTAACCTCATTTTCGAGCTTCTCGCTGAAACAAACGTGACCGTTCTTGGCATGAACCTTTGACAAAAACACCATGAGATGTGTAAAATTGAGATGGTTGACCTTATTAACCTCATTTTCCATACACCAACCTCATTTTCGGCGTTTCCTGCTGACACCTGAGTGACAAACAAACCCGAACAAACATACCTCGTAACAGTGCTCGGGATGAAGCTTGGGACAAAACGTCATGAGTTATTTGAAATTAAGTAACTTGAGCTCATTGACCTTATTCTACGTCCATTAACCTAATTTTTGGCCCTTTCCAATAACACGTACCCGACAAACCAACGCAAATAATTGTACGTAACAACTTTTGAAACGAAGTTTGGACACAATCATCAAGGACTATTTGTGG
>OY723388.1:42425023-42445023 GCA_963210295.1 Ophion ellenae | reverse complement strand
AGGCATCACATAGGGAAAGGGCGACAAGGAGGGAGAGAATTGGATACAGCACCGCGTTGAATCCATAACCTCAAGTCGTCTGCTACGGGATCTACTGGCTTCTGTATCAGGCCTAAAATCCCTCGTCGTTTTATTCAGGTTACATACATTCGGATGAGTGAAAGAGGGAGAGGATAAACCGCGTGTGTTTTACCTCGCAAAGTTTAATGTACTCTGAGCTCCAGACACATTTTCAACTCGCTCTTTCCCTACTCTCTCCATATTTTTCTTTATATATATATATATATGTGTATGTATATATAAATATGAATATATGATGCTTTTTTCAAACGGACAGTACCGAGAGTGGATTAAAAGCCTCGATGCGTGTCACTTGCTGTATTCGAATTTTCTTTACTAACGGGCCTGCATACGATTGGCGCCCAAAACAGTTCAATTTTTTCGATTTTTTTCTGATGAGAGTTTTGGGATGACGAGGTTGGGATTTTACACAAAATTAATACATAGTCTTGCCAGGATTAAGTTTTTTTTAATCGTAAAATATTGATAAACAATGACGGTGTTTTCATTTTAACAAAGCGCCGCCGTTGTTGCATGGCCAATCGGTGCAGGTGGTTCTGGGTAACCGGAGGGATCTGAAATGGAAAATGAAAAAATGTACTTCTAGCATAATAATGGAACATTCGTGTACCGGATACTTTATCGATATTTTGGAAAATACGAAAATGGCACGCTGTCGGAGAGGATTTGATTTTCGGGAAAAAATAAACAATAAAAATCATTTGTTATTAACAAATGGATAAACTTACGAACAAAAATCGTACGATCATACGATATAAAATGTTATAATTTTATTTGAAGTGAATTGGACGAATAAATTTTGAGGTACAACCGACCTCGTTTCATAAAACATGGTTTCGAGCAAAACGAAAAAGAAGAGTAAATTGCAGCAGGGCGGTTCGCCGTAGCGCAGTGAGCGACGTGGTCCTTCGCAAAAATCGTCATAACTCGGTAAATTTGTTGAATTCTTACAACCACTCCGTTGCAAGTTAAAGGTAAGACCCTACTACATAGCACCGCGCAATAAAATAATCCTATTTACGAAATTTCAAGCTTATGCAGACCGCTTAAGCGCAGACGAAGAACGAAGCGAAACTGCGGTCCGTTGTTGCGCGTACGACCAGGAGAATGGGTGAAAGAGACCAAAAGACGAAACGACAAAAAAAAGAAACAAAAAAGGATGCGGTAATCCCGCGGAGCTCCCATTGGCGAGCATACGTGCGCGAGCAAATTGCACGAATTTGTATCCCCGTCCTCCTACCCTTTGCGTTGTTGTTGCAACGGGAAATAAGCGAATGAAAAAAAGAAGAAAAAGTCGTGTGAGAAAAAATAGCGAGGTCGTATACAAAGCCCGCGCCAAAAGCGAACATTTTGTTTAATTACTACGAAACGATATCGTCCACTTGTCGAAAATTAACGTTTTTACCCTTTTTATTTTCTTTCTCGCATTTGGCTTGTTGAAAACGAATACATCGCCGAACGAGTCGTCAATTTTGAGCACATTTCGGTGAGTGGTTTATATGAATTAATCAGCAATGGAAAGGGTTAACCCTCGAGGTGCATGTACATGGCAAATATATACCTGGTGCGAAAGTCTGTTTTACCGCGGCAAAAGTTCTCGAATTAACAAAATTCAAAGTAAAATACTGTGTATAAATCTACATTTTCGTGCTCTCCGTATATGCAAATATACGAGATGAAACGATATACTCGAGATATATACACACACACACACACACACACACACACTCACTCACTCACTCACTCACTCACTCACTCACTCACTCACTCACTCACTCACACACACACACACACACACACACACACACACACAGACACACACACACACACACGCACACACACACACACACACACACACGCACACGCACACGCACACACACACACACACACACACACACACACACACACACACACACACACACACACACACACACACACACAGAGTGTCAGGAAGGTCGATGCAAAGCCTTAAAGGGGATGATAGGTCACCTCGTTAGGAACATACGTAACCTAGGTTACCGTAGTCCAAAGTCTAAGGATTTCGAGTTATCATGGTAAGTGTGATTTTTGGAAATTTTCCCAAAATTAGGGACTAACTCGTTTGCCTCTTATGTCAACGCTTTTTTTTTCTAAATAGCATTAACACAAGAGGTATTCTTATTTTTTTACAAGTTTTTAATTATTTGACCCATCCCATTTAGTTAGTTGTGTGGATACAGATGGTTGTATTGGTGTTTGTCGATTGAATACACATTAAGCTAAGACGCAGGTAAGTTTTTAGTTACCAATTATTGTCTGTTTGAACGTTATGAACGAGTTAGCACCTAATTTTGGGATATTTTCCAACAATCATACTTACCATGATAACTCGAAATCCTTAGATTTCGGACTAAGGTAACCTAGATTAAATGTGTTTCTAACGAGGTGACCTATCGCCCCCCTGAGGGTTTGCATCGACCTTCCTAACACTCTGTATATGAGGTATTCCAAGTGTTTTCGAACGGCCTGAAAGCCTGACCTTGTTTAATCTTTTTCAACGTTCGTGATGTTTTTGTATCATATATTTTGAGTACGTGGCATTTTTTTCAGATTTTTATCGGCTCGCTAATTCGGCTAACTCGGAGATAAGATCTTACACGTGATAAAATGTCAAGTGATCGTATTGCAGTGATCTTCTCGTCGTACGAAAAAAATGTGAACTACGAAAAAAGATGCGTTTTTTTATGAATTATTTTGGAAAAAAGATTCAAAATTTTCCAAGTATTACAACGGTAAAAAAAAGAGAAATCTTCCATTTTTTAATTTTTGAACCCCATTGACTACGTTTATCCTGCTGAAATTTACACTGAATTTCCTTTTATTAGTGTAAAATAACATGTGTAAGTTTCATTTCGGGCTGAGCTTGCGTTCGGTTAATATCGTCATTTTAAATTCAATGGGAAATTGTTTTTGTTGAATATCTCGGTGATTTACAATTTTTAAGTAAAAATGGTAATAACTAAACTTGTAGGAAATCGAAGGTTTTACAACTTTGGTCTCTGCAGTTTTTTCTCTACCATCGATGTGTTTCGAATTAAAACTGAAAAAAGCGGCTATTGCATTATCTCGTTTATTTTTAACTGTAGGACATAAACAAACACAAATAAACTTGTAGGGAATGAAATTTTGGATAATTTTTGTTCCCATCTTTTTTCCGAGAATCAATATCTAAGGTCGTACGCCAACGGTAAAAGAAAAGAGCGAATGGTTCGCGAAATAATATTTTCACGCTTCACGTTTTTTACCGTTGGCGTACGACCTTAAATATTGATTCTAGGGAAAAAAATGTTAGAACAAAAATTGTCAAAAATGTTATTCTTTACAAACTTGCTTATGTTCGTTTATGCCCTAAAGTTAATAATAAACGAGATAATGCAATAACCGCTTTTTTCAGGTTTAATTCGAAAAATATCGATGGTGGAGAAAAAACTGCAATGATCGAAGTTGTAAAGCACTTGATTTCCTACAAGTTTAATCATTACCATTTTTACTTAAATATTGTAAATCACCGAGTTATTCAACAAAAACCATTTCCCATTATATTTAAGACGATGATATAAACTGAACGCAAGCCCAGCCCAAAATGAAACTTACATATGTTGTTTTAAACTAATGAAAGAAAATTCAGTGTAAATTTCAGCAGGATCAACCTAGTCATTGAGGTTAAAAAATTAAATAATGAAAGATTTTTATTTGTTTTTTAGTGTTGTAGTACTTGGAAATTTTTTCCCAAAATAGTTCATAGAAAAACGCATCTTTTTTTGTAGAGGACATTTTTTCGTACGACGAGAAGATCACTACGATACGATCATTTGACATTTTATCAGGTGTAAAATCTCATCTCCGAGTTAGCCGAATTAGCGAGCCGATAAAAATCTGAAAAAAATGCCACGTACTCAAAATATATAATACAAAAACATCACCAACTTGGAAAAAGATTGAAGAAGGGCAGGCTTTTAGGACGTTCGAAAACACTTGGAATACCTCATATGTATATATATACATGAGGAGCTGGCGAACAAAACGGGACTTGTCCACACTATGTCAAATGTTTTCTTCGCTTTTTCCAAGCCCACCTTGAATTATATTAGATATTAGCTCCCGAAATATTTTGAATCAAATCTGGCTCAATCAGCTCAAAATGTTACCAAACGTCTTAGCGAGGGATAGCTACCCGACAGTCTTTTTGACGGACCCTAGGCTCACGCAGAAAGTATGTAAGTCCCTGGAAGGGGGCAACCCAAGAATAGGTTGTTGTAACAATCCTAGAACTGTAGTTCTCGCCTCTTTAAAACGCAACTCCGCATCCGTTCCTCCCGCCCAGGCCAGCTCTTCGGCCGGCGTCGTGACGAAAGAGGAATAGAGAGATGGCTAGAGAAAAAGATATTTAATAGTGCACTAGGGCAGAGTATCCTCTGGCACACAACCCACATCTACATAAGTTGTCAGCAATTGCTCTATATAAACGAAAAGAAAATAGAAGCTGCAAGAAACGCACAACAGTTCAGCTTAGCCAATCTAACTGCATAAATGAAAACGCCCTCATAGACTCGATACGATTTTAGACCTTGATACGAAACGCATTATAATATGGGTTATACAATAAAACAAATAAAAAGAATGCCAAAATGGCTCGATACAATACAGGGGTTCAGTACGAGACATTCGGTATGATGTACTACGCGTCACACACTCACAGTGCTCACAGTCTGCACACATCTCAGATCATATAATACAACAGGCCAACAAGTCAGTAATAAGGTTTCCAATAGCCTTATAGCCAAAATTGAAACTATATTCAGGGAGAGTATTACACAAGAACACAGCCGCGACTGAGAAAGAATGTCTCCTATACTCGGTTCGAAAGTGTGGAACTTTCAACAGTTCCACACTTTACGCAGGACCTTTCCCGAGTCCATTCAGTGTTAAATATTAAGGACCCCAGGTACGCTGGTCTACCCGATCGAAGAACTTCATATAATATTCGCAGCATGAAGTACTTTCTTCTACTTTCAGGGTGTAGCTATGCTAGCCTGAATGGCGTGGAATTACGCAAGAATAAATGTGATGATAAATTGAAAAGGAGAACGAAAGTAAATCACAATCATTAAAGTTCCAACAAGAAGGTAAGCTATCAAAAAATTAGGACAGGTCGATAGCCCAGATCGTGCGATTCTGAGTCCCTAAGCTACAGTAGCAAGCCCAGCAGGCGAGCATGTAAGCCAAAATGTGCAGACGGTGAGCATCCGCAGAGGAGGAGAGAACAAGCGATCAGCAAGCGTCACGAAAGACAGGTGCGTTGCAAAGTGCAGTCTTGAAGACATCATGGTATATATAACATTGCAAGATGCAGGCTCATCAGGCGAAGACGCGATCCTACATCGCGCGGCAACGGTCCCCAAATCGATGCCTCGCATTATAATACTGGTTGAATGGAAAAAAACGAGAGCCAAGAACGAGGGATCCTTCGAAATTGTCTCCATCGAAGAGCAATTATCTAAACTCAGATCCTCGTGTTTTCAGGATAGGGTAGAGTCTCTTGCGCCTAAGGAATATCGCTTGACGCCCGATACAAGGCCCAATGCTCCAATTGAGAACTTTTATGTTTTCTTTCGTGCAATGATCAAACTCTCGTGAGACTTTATCGTCCTCTTACTTTTTCTTGTTTGGAACATGTAATTAACCGGCTCGACCCCTCGAAAACTTGTCACCGGATAAGCAATGCTCTATGCCGAGCATTTCGAACCTTTAGCGTTCGATAGCTAGCTCTGCTGGCCTCTCTCTCTCTCTCTCTCTCTCTCTCTCTCTCTGCGGGAGACACCTGGATTATCATCTTGATGACGTTCGGGCTCATGGAATACATGGAGCGATGAAATGTTCCGAAAATGAAGTAGTCTACATGAGTTCGTTTGGGTTGGGGTTTCACGATAATCGCCATAGTTCATTTATTCGCGATTTTGTTCGTTGTACATTTAGGAATGCCATGTTGGCGACACTCTTACATCGACCGCCCGTGGAGGAGCTAATCTTGGTTCATTTTGGATCATCGACGTTTAGGTGCGATCCGATTTCAGCCGGGGTTTGGACGAGCAAAATATGGTTGGATAAGATTGTCCTCGTCGAGATTCAAGTTGGTCAAAGAACGTGCAGAGCTGAGGGACCGAGCTGTTCTTCCCCATCGTTCTATTCGCACTTCTAGTGATTCAAGACAATTCGACTATTGGTTTCACCTTAAGCGGAGTTTTCGAGCTGGTTCGCCATCGCTATGGCGTCGGCCACTGCTGGCCCAAGTGTTTCGGCCAAGTAGTGACGAAATTTCTGACACGTTTCCTTGGAGGTCAGGCCCAAGGAGCTGCCCCATATGATGCTGCCGTCGGCACCGCGATCGATTATCTCCTGGAACCCGTCGACGAGTTCCTCCTGAAACTCGCAAATATGAGACGAGCCGAACCATACGATTACGAATGAATGAAGTTGCCGCAAACTCACTCGAGTCAAGGAAAGATCACGGCGATCGGTGTACGCGTAACCGACGTACGGTAACACCCTCTTCCTAGGTGTAGACTTCTTCGCCATCCTCAGGGCCTCGTTTATTCGACCCCTAATCAAGCCGCGGTTACCCTTAATGTCTAGAGATTTACGCAGATACACCGAAGGTAGAATCACATCTTGGGCTGTGAACAGCCAAGACATGCTGCACCAAGTGCAACGGAAACGTCAGTTCTTGTTGGAAAATAGTTCGTGATCGATTGGTCGATTTAATGGCCAGGCGATAAGGTTTAACTGACACTGGACTCACTTGTCGTTCTCCCGGCGAGCACCTGGCTCGCAGTCCTCACGGCGGTAACCAGGGGTAAGGTTGAAACAGTAGGGATAAAAGTAGTAGCCCCAGGCGGCTTGGGGCCTCAGAGCTTTGGCGATCTTTAGACTTTCCTCCATGAATATTCTTCCCCATTTCTCAAACTGCTTTTTCGACTCTTGCTTCAGCGTTTTCGCGTCCCAGTGGGGTTTTTTCTGCTTCATGATATTCTCCGAGATGACAGGATAATCCTTGAGGTCGCCCCAATTTTGGCGGTACACGGGCCGCCACTCCTCAAAGTCGATCACGGCGAGACCGCGAAACGAAACGTCCGGTATTAGTTCGACGATGGATTTTTCAAAGAGATTCAAATGCATGGTAAGATTACCCTCTTGCGGCACTCCACCATTGCTCATGAACACGGAACCTGCAATGAACGTAAATAAATTTTCGTCTTCTCGACCTCGCGAAACGAGGAAATGTATTGTGAGTTCAAATCTACTTGACCGTTCGCGTCCTTCACGACTTTTGGAAACATGCCCGCATCGTAGAGAATAACGATTTCTCTGCCTTCAAATTTGTCATCGCTATTTTGCAACATTCCAAACTCTTGCGCAACTTCCTTGAAGTCCATGCCGTATTTGTGACACATGAAAGTAGGCACGTTCCAGTAAACCGGAAAATTGTTGGTCCCGTTGGCACTCCGGCTCCAACTCAGGCTTCCCAGATAAACGGCACAAACGACAAAATACGAAGTCAACTTTGGATGGGCGATTCGGCGCTTGAGAATCACAAAGATGGCAGCTGAGCTCACAAAATGGATGGTGAAACGAGAATTCTATAAAGTGGCGAATGAGACGAGATGTCTACAAAATCGTGGCTTGTGCAACGGCTCTGCAACATGGCGGATGGGATGAGAACTCTACAAAATGGCGGACAAGGCGAGAGTTGTACAAAATGGTGGCTCAGACGAAGGCTCTACAAAATGGCCGTTTGAAGTTTCGCGTTCGAGTCAAAAGCAAAGCTAGATGTGGAATGTTTATTAAACCAATTAAGAACCAAATGTTGCGTAATAAAATTAACAAAAATTCTCATTGAACCAAGATAATTCCGGATTCCTGTCATTTTAATGAGCACACCGGACCATATTTCCCATGACGATTGCGATGTATGCGATAAGCACTACAGATACTTCGTTTCACTGATCGGGCCATACCGCCAATCATTCGCGAGATTCAAGCGAATGGAGGTACTCGTGTTTCGACCCGCGAAATTCAAACAGCCGGAGAAGCGACGAAGCTAACGTGGATATTGCAAAAAGCGTTGGTTTTCTTTTGAATGAACGTCTCAAATACCCAAAAAGTGGCCTGATCTCATTAACCAGGAGAACGACGAGAGCGACATAGGTCGTTTTCGCGAATCTGCACATCCCTCGCACCAGATACATCCTCTATTGTTACTCTAGACGATTCGTCGGATCTGCGCAGTCGCGCGGGATTTTCGCCTGTATATAGCTGCGTGTCAGTTGCTCGTTGTGGAGTTCGAAGAAGCGAGCTCTCAATTCCGATTGAAATCCTGTCCACATGGAATCAATATATTTATTTTCCTGCGACTTTGCCTTGTCACACGTTTTCGAACTCCTGTTGCAATGCGTCCTTAAACACGTGGCTTATTCTCGCACTCTCGTTCCTTCACATAGATGAAGAAGCATCTCGTGTCTATTTTTTTCACCTATCCACATATTATACTAGTGACATTCGTGGGTCATTCGTTGCATCGTCATTGCTATACGAACTGATACAAAACGTGCGTCCGCCACCTAACACAAGCATATGTGCACAATTGTATGTTATCTGGTACACTACGAATGACCGTATTGTTTGACAATTCCCCGTCGTTTCCGCACCATTTTCAAAGTACACCCGGAATTACCGTGTGCGTGAATCTTGCAAGCATATGTTTGTGATATGCATACAGGCTGAGTCACAAGAAACAGAACACCTAAATATCTCTGTTGGATTTGAAAATACGATGTATGTTCATATCGGATTTTGAATGCTTTGGAAGGACGCACATGTCTATCGTAATATATTTAGTTTTATTCCATTTTTTCCTCGATTTTTTCGAGGTCATCAAAGTTTTTAAAAATGGAATGGCATGATTATTTCCCCTTGCTTATTGTAGCCGGCATCCAAACTAATTCAACCATGTGACATAGTGTGACCTTCGAATGACCTTTAACTCAGAAATATGGAATAACTACTGTCGACTTTATCCATAAATGAAAATCATGTCGATCTTTTCTTCCTCCGAGTAACGCATTGTGAAGCGTTCATCGATAAAATGAGAGATTAGCAAGTTTAGAAACATCAGAAATGTGATAGCAAGAAGGTATTCATCGTAAGAAGTAGCTGATAAGGGGGCATCCATTAATTACGTGAGGTGATTTTGGCGATTTTTCGACCCCCCCTCTCCCCCTGGTGAGATGTCGTGAGATTTTGCTCGACCCCCTCCCCCCTCCCCTAATCTCACGTGAGATTTTTCAAAATGCATACGTTCACGGAAAATAAATTGTAGTAGAAGTAACTGAGGTTGTTAACCATTTACTCCACCATGTAAAGTAGTAGGGAGACTCTCCCTACGTGATAAAAATTACGTGATTACTAAAATTACTAAAATTACTAAAATTACTAAAATTACTAAAATTACTAAAATTACTAAAATTACTAAAATTACTAAAATTACTAAAATTATGTGATATTTGCCGACTGATGACTGAAAAAGTTGAAAAAAAATGAAATTAAATAAAAATATTATGTTAGGCATGTACGGACTTCCAAACCATTCAAATTCCGATGTGTACATAATTCGTATTTTCAAATCCAACTGTATGCAGAGTGACAATTATAAGCTGTTCGTGTGTTTTCGAAGGGCTTTGCGCGAAGATTTTGCGACCGCGAAAAAACAGAAAAAGGCTATTCTCAGAACAATAGCGGTGTGGGATCGTACGCTGTAAGATCCCTGAAGATTTTATATCTTCGGCAATCCGATAAAAAGGCGAATGAAAAATTAGAAATCGCTTAGTTATACGCGTTTTTCAAACGAAAGGCAAAATAGGGCTAATACACATATATGTGTATTATTCACTAAATACCTTATGAAAACGCTGCCCCATGTACTTAAAAATGGATTTTTGTATTTCTCGTCGAGAAAATTATTACTTTAAGCGATGAGGCTATTGTGAGAACCCGAAAATCAGGGTTATTTGAAACAAAAATTGAAGTATCAAGTAAGATGATTGAACAAACGTTTGGACATTTATTTGTATGTATATTAACCAAGATGTATATCAAATTTCATTGAAAAAAACATTAATAATTAAAGAAGTTATAAGCAGTCTCGTAAAGGAACTCTGAACGTGAGGGGCTAAACGGTGTACCTACTTGATTTTGGCCACCGGGTTTATCACAAACGAAAACAAAACGAGTTTTTTTTTTTCTTAAAATAGATAATATTGGCTAAGACTTGATCAGACTTTTATGTTATTATGTTTCAAATATGAAAAACAAAATTTGTATATTTTTCGATTTTTCGAGAAAAAATGACATAATTGTTGTTAATAACTAAGGGAAAAAAAATGTTAAGCAGAAAAACGTCGGTCAAGGCTGAACTACTATTACACTGAATAAGTGTACCAAATTTCAAGGCACTCACGCACACGAAGATATGTATATATATACGCTTTCGAAAAGTTTTAAAAGGTCGAAAATATACGCCAAGTTATAAAAAATCCCCCTTCAAACATTGTTGTTTGTTTTACCATGTGAAACAATGCTGATTTACCTCAACAACAATTATTAATTGTTTTAATTGAAACGATGCATTTTTACATTTTGCCCATTAATCAATTGTACAAAAAAATTAAATGACATAAAATAACCAAGTACAATATACGTATTATGCAAGTGTACCAAAAAATGTTATACACAAAATAAAATTTTTATTAAGTGTGATATCTCAAAATAGATCATAACGTACACATTGATATAAAAAGAAGTTTCGGATTGAAGTTTTCATATCAAGTATTCTTTTAGCACGACGTTTTTGTAAATCCTAAATTTCAAAAGCGTATCCGGTCATACAAACGGTTCATAGTTGTAAAAATAATTGAAATTTTTTAAATATAATAATTAATATATTATTGTAATATATTATTACAATATCAATTAAGGAGGTTGAAGCGATCCAGTTGAGTCAAATGATGGTTTATGAATTTTTTCTTCTATGAACCCCAAAAAAATCCATACGAAGTTTAGATTTATTTAGTAAATGCCAACTTTTCATAAAATATACAATGAAAGGGCAAAGTTATGCATTTTCATATTTAAATAACGTGAACAAGAAAAACTTCCGTGTTACTACCAACTTGAAAAGGATAACATTGTCCATTATTATTATGAAGAACTACGTCAGTGAATGTTTTTTACAACTCAGAATGAAATTTTAAGTAATTTATGATCATGCCTATTTTTGTACTATTGCCATCAATTAATATTAAGTGTTGCCGAAATACCAACTTCCCGGACATTGAGAGTGGCAGCAATGCTCTTCATTCGCCAGCCACGATTCGTAATTTTTCATCAAACCTTGATGGTCCAATATTGGATATACAGTGGGTAAAAAAAGTATTTGTACACGTCGTCTTTTTCAAATTATCCTTCGAAAAAAACAAAACGCTTTATTACGGTTCTGTGTTCGATAGCTTATCCTAAATACATACATTCAACTATTTTTCATCTTTGACGTTTGACGTTTTGTGGTGAAAAAAATGTAGACTCAGTATAGTCTAGACAATATCATATATATATATATATATATATATATATATATATATATATATATATATATATATATTGAGGCCAACCCTAATAATTTCACCTACACAGATTGGCAATGCAGCAACGACGACACTTTGTTCAAATAATAATAACTTCATTGTTTATCAACATTCTCCGATGAAAAAAAAACTCGAGCTTGGCAAAATTATGTATTAATTGTGTGTAAAATCCCGACCGCACCATACCAATGTTCGCAAAATAAAAAAATATCGAACATCAACTTCCTTTTTGGGACCTGAACGCAAATCTGTCCACTGTTCCCCAAACTCCTCCATAGACGTAGAATGTGTATTGACATTGGCAATAGTTACAAAAATGTAAAATGTTCCGTTACATACTTTACGATGATCAGGGTGATCCGTGGCTGGCTGCTGATCGGATTGCCGTTTGTTAAGACGTTGCCACGCTCCGTTGTTGCAAACTCGTTAGATTGCAAGGCAAAGACTAATTATTGTAGTCCAGCTTCTCTAATTATATACTCGGTTTGTGGCGGAACATTCCCGAGCGTTCGAAACGCACGAATGCTAATATTATTCAGTGGCACGTGTCGCCGAAGTCATCTCTCGGAGATGATAACGCTTGTAAAAAGTCGCGCGCTTTGTCTCGGTGCATTCCCTCTAACAGTTTTACGCATCAATATTTCTATTAAAATGCAAATTAATGTACAGGACGCTTCATTCGAGGGGTCTAACCATCTACGAAGTTTGTTTGGATTTCATTCAAGGGGTCTGATCATTTTTAAAATTCGTTTGGGTTTGTTTGGGTTCCGATCAAGGCATCTGATCATCCTGGAAGTTTGTTCGTGTTTGTTTGGATTCCATTCAAGGGGTCTGATCATCCTCGAAGTTTGTTTGGGTTTGTTTGAGTTCCTTTGAAGGGGTGTCACCAGCGTCGAAGTTTGTTTGCGTTTTTTCGGGTCAAGGGGTCTGACCATTCTTGAAGGTTGGTTGAGTTTGTTTGGGTTCCGTTCAAGGAGTCTGATCATCAAAGAGTTTGTTTGAATTTATGTAGGTTCCAGTCAAGGGGTCTGACCATTCTTGAAGTTTGTTTGGGTTTGATAATATATCGTCATCTGAATGGCCCCAAACTATTTGGTGTTTGTTTGGGTTCTGTCAAAGGAGTCTGATCATCCTCGAAGTTTGTTTGGGTTTTTTTGGCTTCTATTGAAGGGGTCCGACCGTCTTCAATATTCCGTAACTTTGCGGCTGTCTGCACCTACGTCTCCATATCTACCGGTCCAGTTGACTCCAAATTTCAACCCGATACTCCTCAGGGTGCGTTATCCACAGAATAAAGTACGTTTTTTGCGTTAAAATGATGACCTTTTTGGTATTATTTTTTTTTCAAGTAAAATTTATGTGAAAAGTACGTTCTTCTCTTTTTTGACCCGCCGCCCTTTTCCCAATTATGAAAAAATATATAAAAATCCACAGGCTAAGAAATAGCCACATCAATTATGAAGCAGCACATTTTTTTCGCATTTACCTCCGTGGAGGTCCTTTCAAAAAGCGTAACCAGGACTCGGCCTGGTCCGAGCATCCTCATCCGAGCCACTACAGTATCACATGCAGTGAAGCCTGTTTTGAATATTCTTCGGTAGTATTTTAAGAGATATTGTTGGAACACTCAAATCCTATACGCACGACGAAATTTGCTTTGTACTTTCGGATTTAGAGTTTTTTTATAATTTTTCCATAGGTCCTTTTTGGTATCGCAGAAGGTGCGCATCTCGATGAAAAAAATTTGAAATAAAAGTTTAACGATGCACGAGCGAGGGAGGCGAGGGGCAATGATGGGGCGGTTAGTTCGACCTTCAGTGTAAATTTGATGTGAAACGGTTTTTTTTTCTTTCTTATTGAACTCGCACTTTTTTAACGCTGCTCATAACACCCTCTACATAAAATCGCGAATTATCAGCTCCGATTATGGCGAAGCGGTCGGAGCGTACGATAACAATTATTACGCGGCACGTGGCGCCACAGTCACGTCTCGAAGGTAATACGCTTGTCAAAATTGCTGCGCTTTGCACCGATGCATTCAGCATGACACTTATCGCGCGCCGTTTCTTTTCCAACGGATGGATACTCTTGGCAGTATAATAGAATACCCTAATGAAGAGATACCGACGATAATTATTTGCACGTGAACTCGTCGCGTACGATGAAACGTTTGATCTTACTGAAAAATTGGCGAACACAGTGGAGGACTTTAAGGACCGTTTTGTTTTCAATGCGGGAGCGGGCAAGAAAATACAATGAGTTTTCGGTAAGATACCAATCTTTTTCGAATGAAACTTCGCGAAAAAATCAATTATTTTTCTGCAATTTTCAGCTTATAATGCTGGTGAAAAACATTTCTAAGCTGGGAAATGATATGAATAGTTTAAAAAAAAGTTATGTTGTATATTATACATTTTTATATTTTATTGTATTATATTTATATTTATTATTATTTATTTATATTTATTTTATTATATTTTACATATTTATATTATATATTTTTTTAATTCAATACGAATATATTGACATTTTATCGAAGAAGAAATAACCGATGGACTTTCGAATGTTTCTACCATTAGCACGACTGGCTATGGCTAAGAGCCTTGGTGTGAAATTTACCTATTTTTTTTACCATTATCAACTTTGAAAAACTTTTGAAACGTTGAAACGATACGCCAAGTAATAAAACATATCCCCGAAAACATTGTTGTTTGTTTTATCTCGTGAAAAAATCTGGTTCACTTAAAAAATAATTATCATTTGTTTTTATTTCAGACAATGTTTTTATTATTTTTATTTCATTAATCAATTGTACAGAAAAAATTGAATTACTTATAAAATAGCCAAATGCAAAATAAGTATCATGCATTTGCACAAAAAATGTACAAGAAATGTTGTACACAAAATTGTTAAACCTTAGAAATCATTTTATGAAGAATGTATTATTTTTATTTAAAAAATCTCATAACAAAAAATTGATATGACCATTATAGAAAAATACAACGCATGAATCGCACAAGTACACTGGAAATGCTGTGCAAGATCTTGGCGTGCATGGATAAGGTGTTGCGCCAGAGTGAACATTTAAAAAAATTGTTCGTTGCTTGAAGCAACTCAAGTTGAAGGGGAAGGTCCAATATATAGTGCAGGAATCGCAGATTGAAGGTAAACTATGATTACAACGATGGAACTGCCGGTAGAACTTTGAACACGTTTTTTCGAAACTATGTTCGAACTCGATGTTCGATGCTCGACATCTAATGATCCGATTGACTTGAAATTTGGTACACTTATTCAGTGTAATTGCAGTTTAGGCTTGACCGACGTTTACCTTCTTAACATTCTTTTTATCAGTTATTAACAATTTCATGTCATTTTTCCCCGAAAAATCGATTGATTGAATTAGTGAAACACGATAACAAAAAAGCTAGATCAACTCTTAGCCATTAGCATCGATTTTATAAAAAAAAAGTTTTTTTTTTGTTGTAGATGAACCGCGTGGCCAAAATTAAGCACACCGTGGAGCCCCTTACGTTCAAAGGTCCTTCATGAGATCGTTCATAACTTCTTAAACTATTGATACTTTTAATGAAATTAGGTACACAATTTTAATAATGTACATACAAATCAATATCCTAACGATTTTTCGATCTTCTTAGTCATTCCTTTAAAACTAATTCCCTCAAGGCCTTAGGCTACTCTAGAGGCCGAAAAAAAGGCATTTTGGGGATTTTTTTCTTCAGAATAACTACAAAATAAATCGAGATTACAAAAAAAGGTGTTTATATCATAAATATCAGTGACTGTATACAATATTTCTTTTTGAAGCGATTAATTTCAAAATGGTGGCTGTGCAGAGTTTATCTCAAAACTGCATTTTTTAAGTTGGCCGGAAACATAACTCACAATCAGACAATTTTCAACCGATTCACTTGAAATGTTGAATATATCTTCACAAATACATTGTCTATGGAACTACGTAGAATTTTTTTTTTATATCGCATAGTTCATTTGTTATTAATGATTGTTTAGGCAAATTTTTGGAAAGTGAAAAGTTTGCGTAAAAAATCGTCAAATAATTGTTAATAACAAATGAACTATGCCATGTAAAAAAGAATCCTACGTACTTCCATAGACAATGTATTTTTCAAGATGTATTCAACATTTCAAGTGAATCGATTGAAAATTGTCTGAGTTATGTTTCCGGCCATCTTAGAAAATGCAGTATTGAGATAAACGCTGCACAGCCGCCTTTTTTAAATAATGGCTTCGAAAAAAAAATTATGTATAGTCACTGATATGTATGATAAACACCCTTTTTGTAATCTCGATTTGTTTTGTAGTTTTTTTGAAAAGAAAATCCACAAAAAGCCTATTTTTTCGGCTTCTAGAGTGGCCTAACCCCTTAAGTAACCGTGATTTTCGGGTCGTCACAGTAAGCTAACCCCTTAAGAAAGAATATATACGTGTATTTATAGAAATCTATAAACCCATCTCTCTCTCTCTCATCAGGTTAACCATCGGAGCCATCGCAGGCTCAGCCCTGAAAAACTCCCCTCTGTCGCCCTTGATTCGAAACGGTGCGAGAATGAAAAAGAGAGAGAGAGAGAGGGAGGCAAAGCGAAAAAGCTTCTCGTTGTCGACAGCTAAGAAAACAAAAAAAAACAAGGCAAAAGCCTTTTCGAGCTACGCGGAGTTCTCGGTCGAAAATACTAGTGAACACGACGCAAAGAGAGATATATGATTTTAAAAAAGTCAAACGGAGGGAAAAAAGATTCAAGGTAGAAACGTGGGTAGACTCTCCGTGCAGAAGCCAACACACACACGCACATAAATGTACGGGGATGAATATGATTCTAAGGACACTGGACTACGAAGACGATCTTCAATAGTGGCCTACCGTCCCCATATTCAATAATACGTGAGCATGTGTATAAAAAGCTTGTTTCCAAGACCGTCGCGAGCCCCAAGTCGAGGATTCGTTTTGCAAAACATCTAAGGACTGTTCTTAAAATAGACAAAAATGGCCGTGGCCAAAATATTCTTGTAAAATTTCGGATTATCAAAATAAGCCGAATCTTGTATTTGCCGGAGATTCGACAGTGATTTTCTTCGGCACAGGCGAAATATGGAGTTTCGTTGCTATACCAAAAGTCCCCGGACCCCAACGGAGCTTTTCCATATTTGTGTGCATCGAAAGAAGAGCTCGCAAAATGATCCTTGTTAAGGGGGGATTGCCTTTTTTTTTCGCAAAATTTACCGCTTTTTGCGATTTTTTTGTGAAGAAAGTATACAACGGAAAACTTGTGAAACTTGGCATATAGTTTTATTGATCTGTTTACTACATACAAAAAATTTTTTAAACAATTTCATCAAAAAATCCGCCTCTCACCCCCCTCGACGCGCGATGGTCCTTTTTTGATGGTGTGCACGATTATAGCCTTCACGTTTATCCTGCAACAAAAACCCAAAAAGCATTTTACTTTAGACACATATAGCTATCGTTCGATGAAGGGAAAAAAAAATCGACGATTTGGTGACGTTTTGAACTTGAAGTCTCGATTTTTCGAAAAAAATTAATGTGTGTGTGTGTGTGTGTGTGCGTGCGTGCGTGCGTGCGTGCGTGCGTGCGCGTGTGTGTGTGTGTGTGTGTGTGTGTGTGTGTGTGTGTGTGTGTGTGTGTGTGTGTGTGTGTGTGTGTGTGTGTGTGTGTGTGTGTGTGTGTGTGTGTGTGTGTGTGTGTGTGTGTGTGTGTGTGTGTGTGTGTGTGTGTGTGTGTGTGTGTGTGTGTGTGTGTGTGTGTGTGTGTGTGTGTGTGTGTGTGTGTGTGTGTGTGTGTGTGTGTGTGTGTGTGTGTGTGTGTGTGTGCTAGGGACACCGAAAAGAGTGGTTGTCCATTTACGAAGCTTGACGCCTGATTTTTCACACAGTGGAAAATCAGCCGGAGCTTTATTGGAACTCTTTTCTCTCTCGCTCTCGCTCTCTTACTCTCCCTATCCCTGCTCTGGTTCATCTTTTTTTTTCGGTTACTCGTTACACCGCTTCCTTCCATCTCTTTCATTTTTGATCCGTCACATCGGTTTGCCCCGACTGGATATATACATACAAACATGTACAGGATGTCCTGTAATGAATGAATAATCCTGCAACTTTCGATAGGTCAGATCATGTCCTACTATATGCTGGAATTTCGGTTTCGTAAACGACCCCCGGTTTGCGAGATCAAAATCATCTGCTTTTGGTTTTTCGCATGCCATTACTACAAATGATAACTTTTCTCAGTCGGTTTTTAGAACAAATATTCTTGGTTATTTGTTTTATAGAGAAGAGTCTTCTTTTTAACCTTAAATGTTAAGGAAACTTTATGAAAAAGGATCTCATGCAAAATTTTCGTACAAACCCATTCGAACATCTGACTTTGATAGCCTGCGGTGTAAAAAAAAATGTGCTATGCATATCGTGCCAATTACTTGAAAAAGTTGCTCAGTTGTTTTCCATTGATATCATTTGGAGAAATAGCATGCAAAAAACCAAAAGCAGATGATTATTATTTTTTTTTAATAACATACAGCCCAAAATCTCGAAAACCGTGGGACTTTAACTAAACTGAAATTCCAGCATACAGTAGCACATGATCTGACTTATAGACAGTTGCAGGATTATCCATTCATAACAGTTCTGGAATACCCTGTATATATACAGGGTGACCCAGAACTGAATGCGGTCCCTGAAATGGCGGGTTAGGGGTGAAATTCCGATTCGATTGATATAAGCATATGTGGGTCTATCAACCCCTGAGTTATTATTAAATTTCAAAGGCGGGTCAATCAGGTGGACCCAATCGACCCACCTTAAAAATTAATAATAATTCAGGGGTTGACCTGAGACCCACACATGCTTACATGAATCAACTCAGAATTTCATCCCCAATCCCCCATTTCAGGGAACGCATTCAGTTCTGCGACACCTTGTGTATATATGTGTGTGTATATATATATATATATATATATATATATATATATATATATATATATATATATATATATATATATATATATATACACACACACACACACACACACACACACACACACACACACACACACACACACACACACACACACACACACACACACACACACACACACACACACACACACACACACACACATACCTATATATCCAATATAAATTAATTCAAATGACCGATTAGTTTTATTTATTTTACTCCAGCAGGCATGAAGAAATAATTCCATAAAACTTGAACTATTTCCTTCATCGTAGTTTCGTAAGTCGTATAAAAAGTAGCTATTTCATTACGCAAATTGAATCGATATTCAAATTTCATAATTAAGTTAATTGTGGGCAAACATTGGATTTGCCGGCCGATACATAGCCAGAACAATACTGGAGATCAACATTTACTACCAAGTAATCGATAATATCACTTTGAATCTAAAAAGCCGATTTGGGAATCTACTGTTAGCCCATGCAGCTGACGCATTGTTGAAAATGAATATGAAGAATGGTGATGATTTCTTTAATAATCATAACAAAATCTTAGTAATTGATGCGTCAGAATTAGAAGCTGAAGCGATGGTCATGAAAAACATCCTTTCGTTTGCAAATGATGGAATAAATGCTGGAAATTTGCGAAAGCATATTAAGGGAGACTTTGTCCTTGGAGTGCCATATTTCAGGTGTTTACATTTTATTTTTTTTAAAGGAAACGAGTAAAGCTTTTTGAGTGCGGTTTTTTTCTTGCTTTTATTCATGATATACAGAACGTTAAAAAAAAAATTTATTCTTTGAAAATGAAAATGGCGGCAGTTGCAGCTCCGCGAAAACAGGTCCTCAAATCGCGGGAGGTAAACGGCTGACATCACTGCCCCCTCTTTGTTGATCTGAAACACAAATTCAAAGCATATTATCAATCTGTGACCCTTTGGTCATGGAATGACGGATGGGTTTTTCGTTTAGTACAAATTTCGGAAAATGGCGGCAATTAAAAAAATCGAATTTTCGCGTTTTTTTTCGCATAAAAAGATAAATAATAAATGCAAAAATGTATCTATCGAAAAAACGATCCGTCATTCCGTGAACACATATTTTCTGAGTATGCTCTCCAAATTTCAGGTCGATATGTTAATTACAGCGGTAATTATTGTTAATTACAATTTTATT
>OY723388.1:42105023-42422523 GCA_963210295.1 Ophion ellenae | reverse complement strand
GAAGAAGAAGAAGAAAGAACGAAGGGATGACTTCGAGAAGAGTGTAGAGAATTTCTCGATATGCCCCCCCCCCCCCCCCCCCGACTCTTGGTGTCGTCCTCCGCCACGAGGGTGGAGAGACAAGGACGACGAACGGGTGCCGCTTCGTTTTCGTTAAACGACATTCCTCTCCGCGCCAGCAAGCACCGCATCCGAAAACCTATATACTTTTAATCACGGCGGCAAAATCGAATGCCGCCAAGGACGCTATATATCTTTGTGGTGACGGTATATGGGAGGGTCCGAGGGTGGAAAGGGAAAGAAGAGGGTGAAAAGGGAAGGAAGAGGGTGGCGTATAAGTACCGGTCTTCGGAGGCTTCGCGCAAAATCCGGCGAGATCCCATTTCGGTAAAGAGTCGCGAAGAAAAAAGAAAAGTCATCTGGATGAAGAAGAGAGAGACGAGAGTAAAGAATTGTGGAAGGAGATGGGAGAGCTGGGTACAGGGGGTGAGAAGCGGATGGTGTATCGGAAAAAGAAAGGAGGATTGTTCTGGATCGCTGTGGGTACGAATCGGTATCCTTAGTCGATTGATTACCCCGGGGAAAACACGATGTATCGGCTGCGTTGAGGAAAATTGGGAAAATTTGTTTGGGGTTTATATTGTGTTGTCATTTTTTGGATGGTTTTGTTGAGCGGAAAGTTACTTGCGACTACTGATTAGTGAGTAGTTGAAAGTACATTAAAACGCCAAGTTGATGGAAAACATTATTAATAAAATGTGACAGTCAAAAATGGGGGAAGTTTGAAAATGTGGGAAATTCGAGGAAATATGTTTGAGAAATCGAAACATATTTTCTTAAAGCATATATTTGACGAACCTAAACATATTTAAAGAAAAAAAAATTAGATTTATGCCGCTTGAAACTGAAGCAGATAAAAAAGCCTATACGAGAAATGATAAAACATATGTACAACCCAAACATATTTTTTGGCAAGAGAATGTGCTTGGAAAAAAGTGTCGTGTTTTGCGTTTTATATTCTTTTATTATTTCTTGGCTCGACTGAAATGATCAACGGTGGAATAATATACGGAAGTGATAATAGAATATAAAAGTCAAACAAAAAATATTTTTTCAATTATTTATAATCGGAAGAATATTTTGTCAACGAAATACATTAGAGAAAATATTTTTAATCGGAGGTTTAATTTGTTTCACTGCAATTTCTTCTATGTTTCCTTATAACCGATTTAGTTTCACGTAGCAAAACCCAAACGAAGCCAACCATATTTTCTCAAGAACATATGTTTGGGTCGATTTAGGTTTCTCTTGTTGCCTAATTCGAAAAAAAAACTATGATAATCTTGGGTAAAACACATTTCGCAGTTTTTGTGAAAGAAAATTCTATTGAGTTTTTATTGTCGAAATTCCCATGGAGGAAGAGAGAGGGAGAGAGAGAGAGAGGGAGAGAGAGAGAGAGAGAGAGAGAGAGAGAGAGAGAGAGAGAGAGAGAGAGAGAAGAAGGGTGAGAGAAAGGGAAAGAGAGATTGAAAGATTGAGAGAGATTGATTGATTGATGGCTCATTATATGCCTTGGTAAAAACCTTTAAGCAACGAGATACACACAAGGGAGCTACATCTCTTCAAGGGCAACAGAAATGAAAATAAAAAAGTTAACAATAGTTAAATAAAAAGCGCATAAAAAAATAAACATACTATAATATAAGAGAAAAAAGCTGTGCAATAAAAAAAAACGGTAAAGCAAAGCAAAAAAAGCTCTATAAAGCAGAAACAAATAAATTACGTATTAAAAACATGAGCAGAACAGCTAAATAGACAAAAAAACATAACATAACCACTAACATATCAGAACCATATAGAGGGCTATATAACGAACACGGAACATCAATAAGTATCCGCCTTTGATTTTGTTGAAACTCATATATGTTATAAAGCATTGAAAACTATTAGACGCCCTTTTTTATTTTATCGGCGGGAAAAAAAGTTTTGCGGGAGAAACCACCCCTCAAAGAAAGTCGTGTCGAGGGTTGATTTTGCAGTTTCACCCACGAGAAGTCCCCCGCTCTGAATGGAACAAAAACCAAAATATTTCTAACGCAGAGCGATAAAAAACCACCATGGAAGTGTTGAAAAAAAATTAAGGGGAGACACCTAAAGTAAGACCTTTCATGGAGGGATAGTTCCCCCCTTCAAAACCGTTTTTCCGCAGATAAAAAAAAAATACGTGCCTAATAGTTTTCAATGTTTCTTGTAACGTATAAAGAGCAAGAGCAAAATAACAAAGAATACGGAGGACCTTACCCAGCCAACGTTCACAGAAATAAAGAAAATGATTAAATAAATAAAATAGAATAAAATAGAATGATAATGACGATACATAAAAGTCCGATCTATATTTAAAAAAAAACAAGAGGGATCACTTTAATTTTTTTTTATGAATCGAGAGAGAGTGAGAAAGAGAAAGGGAGAGAGAGAGAGAGAGAGAGAGAGAGAGAGAGAGAGAGAGAGAGAGAGAGAGAGACAAAGAAAAGGATATTGATTGAACGAACGCGGAAAACGGGAGTCGAGTCCTCTCGTGTACGGACACTCGGCAGATCGCGCAGCCGGTTCTCTCTATCCATCAAGCTATGTATTATTTATTGCAGAGATGTGAGGAATGATCACGTGGGTTATGGTCGGGCTGCTCCTAGCTGCGGAAACAACGTGCGGCAGAAATCTCGTATCGGGAAACGAGGGCGGGACGAAGGAGGACACGACGACGAGGCAAAAGAGTAGCTTGAAAGGAACCACGCCGGACGAGGAAGACATCTATCGTGAGTTATGGCTACAAGCCCGTAATCGCGGAGACTCGTGGAGCAGTGACATTATTCTCTCTCTCTCTCTCTCTCTCTCTCTCTCTCTCTCTCTCTCTCTCTCTCTCTCTCTCTCTCTCTCTCTCCCCCTCTCTTTAAGGACGCAAAAGAAAAAGGTACAAAGTAATTGCCGCTACTCGGATGGGTGACCGGAAGTTTTATCGAGTTTCCGATGGTTATACGCAACTGGATCAAAAGCAAATCAAGCGCAAAAGCCCGCTGGGGCACTCACGAAGACAACGAACATTTAATTTAAAAAATCATCAGTCGAGCTGAATAACCAAAGATTTTTTTGCGTCCTATAATCGTTTTGAGGCGGGATATACATTTAGACACGAAAAACATAAGCAATACTGAAGGATTTTTGAAACTAAGAAATCATTATTCTACAATTATCAAACTTTAAGTACACTTAAATAGAATATTTAAGTATACAAAACAGTTTTCAAAAATTAATTCATCATCAAAATGACGGAACCGTGGCAGATTGTTACAGCAGGGTCGCCGCGGCAGTTGCGAATCGGCGTGCAGTCTAGCTTCCCGTAGACTTTGATTTGCAAAAAAGTTTAAACATTTTTTCAGTTAGAACATGTATAGTTTCTATGTGACTGTAACTAAAATGAAGAAAATGTAAATTTAAAAAAATGACACGCATTTACAAAAAAAATCAACATTTCACGCAACATTTCTGAAAAAAGTGGTTTTTTTTTTTTCAATTTTTCAAAAACAATTCTCGTCAAGTAGAAGTCACCAATATTATCAATATTTCTACCAAGTTTCGACTCAATCGGCTTAAAAGTTTTTGAGCAATCCTGCACGCCAATTTCGATAATGCAGTTTTGAGAAAAACGCGTTTGAAGCCCACGCCTGCTCCAAATCCGAGTGGTAAGGCACAGCGGTGACGGGCTGTACCATTTGAAGTTTTTCGAATTTCGCTTTGAAACTTTAGGAAAATATTCTACATATATAGTTCTATCGTTTAAAGGAAAAAAAATCGATTTTTTTTCGTTATAAATGTATATCCTGCCTAAAGGGATCATCACTATATAACAGGTCGAAAAATAGTTTATTTTTGCAATTTTTTCCGATGACTAAGTACGCCAATCAGTCTGATTTTTTTATATCAAACGAAAGCACTCATGAAGAATAAAAAATAAATTTTTAAACGTTTATTTTAATTTTTTTACATTTGTTTTAACAATTGAAAATGTGTTCGAAAAAAAGGAATCCTCACGGTGTACACGGTTGTGGCCGTGAATATCATCTGGAACAAAAATTGTAAAATGATTATTAATCAGTATGAAAGCCGCTATCTTGCTATGGAGCTTTTTAAAATCAAAATTGACAAAATGGCAGCGTTTTGAAAAAAAAGTATCGAATTTTGCCCATTTTGTCGACAGTTTTTCGTTAAACAAAATATCAAGGTTAAAAAAAAAGCTTCCATAGCCAGATAAAGAATGATGTGAAAAAAATTGTGTCAAAATTTGTGGCGAGTAGCTTGAAAGTCTTCCTTTGAGAGTGTACACCGTTTTGAAAAACGACATTTTGAGAAAAACGCGTTTAAGGTTTCGAGTGCGGAATGTTCACATAAATTGTCTACTTACGATCAATCGGCGATGCCAGGTCCATGTTTATGAGCGTCTATACTATCGATTTTTTGAAAATTGTACACTGTGATGATCCCGTAACTCTGCCCGGTCGTACCGGGAAGAAATTTTTCTTGTAAATTCCTGGCAATTATTAAAAATTTATTGCCACAAACATAATAACTCTACTCGGTCGCACCGGGAAGAAATTTTTCTTGTAAATTCCTGGCAATTATTAACAATTTATTGCCACAAATATGATAACTTTTATACTTGAACAATCGTGGATTCACATTCTAGAAGGATTCAAGGCTAGTCGTGAATTTTTAAAGATTTTTCGAAGCGATTTGACGGGTCGGAATCTGTACGTGGACCTTTTCGTCCCTGTGCGACCGCAAAAGCAGCGAAATAACGGTGCGTCCGAGCAGGATTAACAGGTTACACCGCGCGGCCGGAAAAAAGAGGATTTTTCGTAATTTTTTTTCAGGGAAAACGTGTGCAGGTTTTGAAATATTTGTTCATTCATATTGAAGATTACGGTTCTAAGGATTTTTTACAATTTTTGTATTTATAAATATTTATAAATGTGGTAGATACGATGATTTGTGACGATAGATCTAATGAAATATTGATTAAAAAAAAATAGCCGCAGTCCAAAGTGAAAGTATCGATTTTCGGTGAAAAATGCTCTATTTTCGTTGATGAAAAAAAAACTATGCATCAAAAACAAAAATTCCTTCATTCGAGCCCTGGCTTTTGAGATGTAAAATAAGCTTGTTAAATTTGAAGTTGACCGGTGCAGCGATTTTTGAGATGTAAAATAAGCTTGTTAAATTTGAAGTTGACCGGTGCAGCGATTTTTGAGATGTGAAATATGAAAAAGTAATTTTGAGAAAAGGGCCTTTAAAGTTCGCCAGTTCGCGGTGCCTACCTACAAACGCCCATAACTTGCTCAATTTTGAACGGATCGACTTTTTGCAATTTACGGAATTTTTAAATTTTTGAAATTTTGTGAATCCGTCGAAAACCAAAAATCGATACTTTCAAAAACTTCAACTACCTATATGTAAGCCCTCAACACTCTCACCTTTTTCCTTCATGGTCAATGCATAAGGGTCTAGACGAAAATGTCAACGACTCGATTTTTATCACTTTTT
This sequence comes from Ophion ellenae, assembly GCA_963210295.1. Taxonomy (NCBI): domain Eukaryota; kingdom Metazoa; phylum Arthropoda; class Insecta; order Hymenoptera; family Ichneumonidae; genus Ophion; species Ophion ellenae. The sequence continues at coordinate 42,416,928 of OY723388.1, read as the reverse complement.
TTCGTTCTTTTTTTTTAATTAACTTATTTTTTTCTTCGTCGTTGCGGTTACATCTACGCTCGAAATTAGTGCAATTTATTCTCTCTGTTGTGCAGGTCTAACGTGCTACACTTGCGTGAATGTCAGCGACAACCAGGTATACTTATCGAAAATTTTATCATAAAAAGTAGAAAAAAAGTGAGCTTAAGGGTGGGGACACCTTTAGGCGAGGAAAAAGTTGCCAATTTTCATGATTTGTCTTCTAAAGGAAATATTTCTTCGCAATTTTTTATACTTAAGGTATGATGTATTACTACTACTTTTGGCTGTTACGTGGTATTTTATTTATTATCTTTAAAAATAGCAGAGTTTTGGCACGGTCTTCTAAACGGGTTGCGGAGTTCAGATTAATCTGAAAAAAAAACCAACAAAGCGGACTCTGGAATAAATTGATTGAAAGTCAAAAATAAAAAAATAAAAATTCGTTGCTTATTTGCGAACTTCAGACTCATGAATATGAACCAATAAAAAGTGAGAAATGTTGAAAATCGACGAAACGATACACTTTGAAACAAAAAGATTGAAGTTTCCGAAAAAATGGCTCTCTCTCTCTCTCTCTCTCTCTCTCTCTGTCACCGTTCTCTCTCCCTCCGGTCCCCCCATCGCCCAATTCGCAATATCCCTTCGCCCATCCTCGGACCTTCGCAATTTCCATCGCCCTCGAGGCCCACGGTTCGATTTATCTCAAGAGTTTCCAATTGATTCCCCATTTATCGAGACCCTATAAACTTGAATAACGCGAAGTTTGCTCCAAATATATATCTGACCCCGATCCAACGTTGAATCGAGAAGAATAATAACCGGAAGTGTAACTCGAATCCAATAATTCCTCGAATAATTCCGGAAGTACTTTTTATGCCCTTTTTCGCTAGATTAGATTTTATGGTTTTTTTTGTTAAACTTAGCGAAAATGTTGGCGATTAACGCGACTTGAGGAATCCTGGTCGCAGTTTTTTATCCCCCGCGCCCCTTTCCTCGTTTATACGAGCTCGGTATTCGCTGAGGTCAGAAACACTTTTAGGGCTAATTCCTACAACGACGAAACCAGCCAATGTGTACACCCGCGAGAAGTAGGACAAGTACTCTTAAGCCTACCAGTGCACACGTATTTTTTTTTTTTTTTTTTGTACTTTGCGGCGCATATACGCACAGCCCGAGTCGACCAGACCCTACCTCCATTAGCCCATGCTCCGGAGGGAAAACATTTTTTGCAAATAATTCTTGTTTAGTTACCCAACCACGAAGAGAAGAAAAAAAACTGTCGAGAACATGCAGCGAGTACACGCGAGACTCGTTGAATAAACTGAAAAATGTTTTAAACAAAAAAAAAAGTCATTCGTGAAAATGTTTTCGCACAAAATCGTTATTCGGAAAATATTACGTACCTATAGCTGAAAAAAAAAACAATATCAAGGATCATCTGATGCAGTAGATTTTTGGGATAACCCCCCACCCCCGAGCTGAAATGTTGCACAAACCTTCCTTTTAATATTTTAAGACAACCCCTAAAGGGATTTTTGGCGACTCGCAATAATTTCGAGATATTGAATTTTGAAGTTTTTTTCCAAGGGTAAGGTTCCGAACCACCCCCTTCGATCGAGCTGAAATTTTGCACAAAGCTTCCGTTTGATATTGTAAGACAACCCCTAAAGGAATTTTTGGCGACTCGCAATAATTTCGAGATATTGAATTTTGAAGAATTTTCAAGGGGTTAAATTTTAGGGGTTGTCTTAGAATATTGAAAGGAAGGTTTGTGTAAAATTCCAACTCGATCGGCGGCGGGGGGGGGGGGGGCGAAACCTTAGCCCATTTTTGTAATTAGAATTGACCGCCGAAGTGTCAAAATCCTATTTAGTGGATAATAAGTGAAATATCTTGCAAACAATATATTGATATAATGTCTTGCTGATATTATAAAATTATAGTGTCGATCTTTGTATTTGTTTTTTTTTCAATTAATTTTTTCCTTTGACGCTTTCTTTTCTAAACTTTTCGTATGTGGAAAGAAACTCTTCAGAAATTCCCTGCACTTTGTATAATGTGGATGCATCAAGTAGAACCTGAAAAATGAGATTTTCGTTTAGAAAAGACAGCGAGCACCTTCAGCGTTAACGAATCTGTATAAGATTGGGGTCCAAATGTGGGTCAATTTTCAATATTTTTTTCTGATAAGAGGATTCGGTCGATGAGGTCTGGATTTTACGTAAAATTTATACATAGTCTTGTTTGAGTTTTCAGTTTGAGTTTTTTTAGTCGAACAGAAATTTAAGTTATTAAAAATTGAAGTTTGAGTTCTTTTCTCAATTGGAAAAAGAAGTTTGAGTTTGTTTTAAATTGATAAATATTGATAAACGATGAGATTATTATAATTTGGACAAAGCCCCGTCGTTGCTGCACGGCCATCGATGAGCGAATGAACAATGAAAAATAAATGTTCAGAATAATAAAAAAAAAATATTCGTATGACCGGATACTGTTTCAAAATTTTGAGAATTACGAAAATGGCATGCTGTAGAAAAAAAAGTTCGATTTTCGATCAATAAAAACAACGTTAATAGTTTTGTTAATAAATGGAATAAACGTTTAAAATAGTCATCCAGGCATACGTTATAAAATGTTGTAAACTATGCTCCGTCCTAATTTAAAGTGAATCGGTCGAATAGATTTTGATGTACGACTCACACTGTTTCATAAAACGTATTTTCGAGAAAAACGCAAAAGAAAAAAGGGCAAATCGCAGCGGGATGGTTTGCTATCTGACTCTCCTTAAAGATCGTCACAACTCGGTCAACTATTGGAATTTTTACAAAGTCGTGGTTGCAAATTAAAGTTAAGGCCGTTAGCTATAAAACTATGCAATAAAAACCCTACTCTTGAAATTTTTGTCTTATGCAGACCCCAGACCTTTTCAAGAAATACTCAATCTAGAACAGGTTCATCAACTTTAAAGGGCTATACCAGTGTGAACGCTGAAAATTTGGGTGATTTTTTTGGAAGAAAAGTACTCAATTAAATGTTTCGGAAAATTAAGAATATATTTGGCTATATTTGACCTATATTACATAATTTTTTCATAGAAAAATATTGAGATCCAAGCGACTTATGCGCTGCCTTCAGGGGCGCCGAAAAAAAAGTTCCTCCACTGCTGACCTGATTCCGGTCGATTGAGTAGCTGAAACCGAAGGAGGGAAAAATGTCGTTAAACTGGAAGGTATTTCCTGTACAATGACGTAGGATTTTTTAAAAATATCAATATCTAACAAATTCGCGTGGTTATGAAAAAAGTCGGTTTTCTTGCCGATAAAGTGGTCGTTTGTTTCAATGCCAAATCGTCAATTTTCATCCAATCAAAAATATTCTACGTCATTGTAGAGTAAATATATTCAAGAGTATTCAGTTCAAATTTCAAGTCAATCGGATAATTGGTCTTTGAGTTACAATGTCAGCAAATTTGAAAAATCTCATTTCATATTCTTGAAAGTATAAAAATCTCATCTCATATTCTTAAAAGTATAAACTGTTGGGAAAGGCAAAAAAAATCGATTTTTTAAAAGTGTCACACTGGTATAGCCCCTTAAGAAGTTTTGACACCAAAATCGACATTCTTGTAGACGATTGAAATTCATACAACCGGAGAGAATGGATTAGGATGCATTAACTGTCCAAAAATTAATCCGTTTCACCGCATAGTTTCGGAGATATTTAAAGTTCAAGTTGAATCTTCATCCCGCTGGTAATACACGTGGCACTTCGTAAACACTAGTTATAGGGCTGTAGGGGTAAAAACACTGCTTCGAGTAAAAGTTTCTTCTTAACCGAACAAACTGCGATTAGTGTTAGGATTGTCGTAATAAAAAATTGAGCGGTTTGTCCACTTGGTTCATTAAGAATACTCGAACAAAACTCAACTTGAACCTTAAAAACTTCGAAACTATGTGGTGAAACGGATTAATTTTTGGACAGTTAATGCATCCTAAATTAATCTCTCGGTGATATGAATTTCAATCCTTTACAAGCATTTCGATTTTGGTGTCGAATTTTCTTAAGGGCTTACATACACCTGAGAAGGCTAAAAGTAAGGTTATGTTTAAGATTTTTTTTGTGTATAAAACTGAATTTTATTCAACATCCATCATATACATTTTGAAGTATGACATTTCATTTACATTGTGTGAAAATTTGGTTAAAAAATTACAAACGCTGAAAAAGTTAAAGTCGTTTTCGCGGGACGTGTTTTTATTGACAGCTTTTGCGGTACCAGACGTGCCTCTGCCATTTTTTATCTGAAAAAAAAAACATATTTGTTTCTTAAAGTAGATAGACAAAACTAGTACTTATCTAGCCGGAATTCAAAAATTTAATTTATCCCGGGCATCGCTGTCACTGGAATAAAACAGACGATTTTTCGCCTCACAATTGTTCAGTACTTATGATGAAAAAAAACTATGCCAAGTATCAAAAAAACGGCTCGATAAGCACTAGATAGTGTTGTAAAGCATAACTGTGCAAAACTTGATCCCGATCGGTCCAGTAGTTACGAAGATATTTCTGGTACCGATTTTGAAAATACTGTTTCGAGTAAAACGCGTGTAAAGTTTGCGTTAGTCGGGTCGTTAGTCGTTGCTCACCCGGTCAGTTACAAAATGCTATAACTTCGTGATTACTGCGAATTTCCTTATGAAATTTTCAGGCAGACACTCAAGGGATAGTACTTCCGATTGAGCACCTTTTTGAAAAATGAATCTCTTTTACCTACCCAGGTGTGCGCCCTCAATCATGACATGCCACGCCGTGTCTTTTTCTCTCGTGATGTAGTCATGACTATCTATGAAATCTTTCATAAAAACAACCTGGTTCATTACGCCTATATGGAAAACTTGCTTTTTCAAAATTAAATACATAGTAAACATCTTTTTAACGTGAACCCTTATGATTATTGATTTAATTTCCTGAGTTCCCATACCCTTGCGGTATTTTTCCTATTATCCTTCCCGATCCCTTTGCTCTCGATGACTACCTGCACTCCGCTAATCAAACCTAACGTTCCGTTGCGTCCACAGCCGTCTTAAGGTATTCATTTCGTGGAGGGCCGTATTTTGCGGGGGCGTAAGCAGGGTCCTCTGAATAATTGTTAATTACAGTGGCGCTTGATAAGAAAAAAGTTACTATCGATTATTACACCCAATGATAAACTGGAATAAAAAAATCGGCGAAAATTTAGAAGATTCAGACGTTTTTGTATTTTTTCTGAAAATTGGCGGCTACGAAAATGTTTCTGCTAGTCACTTTTTTCCATGTTTTAGCATTAATTTTTCCTGTAAACATACGGTGACCCCCGATTTTTATTGTCGGTGCGGATTTTTCAGAATTTATTGCCCGTATAGAGCAGTTTATATCAAACATCTAGAGTTATTCAGTGAATAAATTATTATTGGGATGTTGAATAAGTTCTCGCTGTTTTTTCGGGAAAAAATACTGCTTTATTAAAAAAAAATCATTCCTAATGCTGTCAAACCTTTCGAAACTGTTGTGTGATCAACTTCTAATGATTCTTCGAGTTCAGCTAGCGTCTGACATGAGTTATCATGAAGCAATGCCTCCAATTCGACACGTCAAAATCATTATTTTTGAAGCGTCTAAACCAATCTATGCATGATGTTTCCGACAGAGCATGGTCGCCGTAAGTCTCAACAAAAATGCTGCGTTGCTATCCCGAACTACACGTGTCAGTGAAGTAAGCAGAGCATTTGCCAGTAGATCAAAATTAAGTGAGAGTTCTCTTCGCATGCAGTCGAGTTCTATAGTTCCTGATGGTTTTTATAAATAGTTCTGGTGATATTGGAAAAAAAGGTGATTGAAAAAATGATTTGCCACCTTCCCGTAGCAGATCAATTTGCAGAAAATCATAAATTACGGGGAGTTGTACATGCGGCTGAGTTCTCTAGTTCCTGATAGGCTTTTGGCAATAGTTCTGGGGAATTGACAAAAAAAGAGGCACGGAATTTTTTTGTTGTGCTACTGCCTATACCCATGTAGAGGTTGCCATGAGTTGCCCAATGTTATGATCAGGCCAATATTGGGACCATCGTATAAGCCAACAAAAGAGAAATAATATTGGCCCATTACTGTTCCGCTCTCAACTGAAAACTGGCACAATATCGGCCCATCCCTAAACCCTGTCCTGGCCCATCTTTAAAAACTAATAAACAGCCGTGATAGTTAAACTAAATTTGCCAATTTAAAAACTGGGGATACTAAAATACTGACGATTCCATTGGCCCAATATTGTTCGGTTATAAATTGAAAACCGGCACAATATCGGCCCATCGTTTAAAACCAATAAATAGCCGTGATGGTTGAACTATATTTGCCAATTTAAAAACTGGTAATGCTAAAATACAAGCAATTACATTGGCCCATTATTGTTCCGTTATAAATTGAGAACTGGCACAATATCAGCCCATTACTAGAACCTATCCGGGCCCATCTGTTAAAACTACTAAACAGCCGTGATAGTTCATCGAAATTTGCCAATTTTAAAACTGGCAATGCTAAAATACTGGAAATTACATTTAATTAATCTAAGCCCTTTATTGGCTAAGTGGGTCAGACCATATCTGCTTTTATTTTATTTAAGCCTTGGGTTATTCATTATCTGTATATTGTGCAAGAATAGGCAAATAACTGGCACGTCATATATTAATCGTCTATATTTTGTAGTTCAGTTTTTGTAATCAAGTCTTGGCCTATTATTGGCATTTGTAAATAACCAACATAAGTAAGTAAAATATGCCAATTTTAAAACCTGTCATATACGCAAATCACAATTTATTTCAAGGTTATTCCATGAAATATGTACCCATAAGTACCAATCTCGGGCCAATCTTGGCCCGATATAGGTCGAATATTTATCACGGACCCAAACAAACTCACGGCCCAATATTCTAGATAGACTAACTTCTAGATAGCCCAACTGTGAAGGCCCATCATAGAGCCAGTGGTCAATTTCTACATAGGCCCTTTAAGAAGGCCCACATAGGGCCAAGTGCAATCACCAACATTGGCGCTACAATTAATTAAATCATTGGCCCAATAATTGTTGGCTCTGTTGGCCGATATCGGGCCGTTCTTATCATTTCTGTAAAGGCACCTCATTGGTAAATACTCACGGCCCAATATTCTAGAAAGGCTAACTGTAAAGGCCCGTCCCAGGCCCAACGGTCAATCTCTACATGGGTAGATATATGCTAATGGATAGGCGTGGGTTCTGGGTGCTTTTTGTGTGAGATATTATCGTTTTGGTATTGTTTGATGTATTTGAGAATAGTTCTGGCCTCTATATATTTTCAAATCATTGTTAAAAATGTTTATGAATATCACAACTATACAAGGATGCTCTGCTGATGGACAGGCGTTAGTTCCAGGTGCGTTCTGTGTGAGATATTATAGGTTAGGTATTGTTTGATGTATTTGAGAATAATTCTAGCTTCCAGGTATTTTCAAATAATTATTAAAAAAGTTTATCTGCATCTCAACTATACAAGTGTGCTCTGCTGAGGGATAGGCATGAGTTCCAGGTGCTCTTTGCGTGGGATATTATCGTTTTGGTATTGTTTGATGTATTTGAGAATAGTTCTGGCTTCCAGCTATTCTCAAATAATTGTTAAAAATGTTTATGAATATCTCAACTAAACGAGGATGCTCTGCTGATGGATAGGCGTTAGTTCCAGGTGCTTTCTGCGTAAGATATTAAAGTTTTGGTATTGTTTGATGTATTTGAGAATAGTCCGTGGTGATTGCCTCTCACATGGTTCTGGAGTTTTATGTATTTTTTATCAATAGTTCTCTTGTTAGTAATGAATTTTATATTTGTACAGGGGGGGGGGGGCAACTTCACAATTTGCTCGAGTGTACCATTGTAAATATTTATCCGATGAGGAAAAATTTTGGACATATTTAACAGAACTCTTGCGGGGGCAACCAGAACTGAGCAAAAAAATTATTTTTCCAAAAAAAAAAAAAAATTTGGTTCCACTCAAAGCATTCCATCGCGCCATCCATCTACTGCTCAGTCGAAGGAAAACAAATCAGTTCTGGTTGCCTCTTACATAGTTCTGGAGTTCTACATACTTTTTATCGATAGTTCTGTTGTTAGTAACGATTTTTTTTCGTTAGGGGGGCGGAGGGCAATGTCACAAAATTAACTCGAGTGTGCCGTCGTTATTATTTGTCTGATGAGGCGAAGTTCCGAAGATATTTAACAGAACTCTTACGAGAGTAACCAGAACTCCAAAAGGAAATCATTTTCCCAAAAAAAAATTTGGGTTCACTCAAAGCATTCCATCGCGCCATCAATCTGCTGCTCCATCGAAGGAAAAAAAATTAAATCAGTTCTGGCTGCCTCTGACATAGTTCTAGAATTCTATGTACTTTTTATTGATAATTCGGTTGTTAGTAATGATTTATTTTCGTTGAGGAGGGAGGGGGGGGGGGGGTATTTCCACAAAGTTTACTCGAGTGCACCGTTGTAGATATTTGTCTAAAGAGGAAAAGTTGTAAATATATTTAACAGAACTCTTGCGGGGGCAACCAGAACTCCAAAACAATAAATTATTTTTCCTAAAAAAATTTGGGTACACTCAAAGCATGCCATCGCGCCATCAATCTACTGCTCAGTCGAAGGGAAAAGAAACGAAAATCCGTTGTGATTGCCTCTCGCATGGTTCTGGAGTTGTATGTATTTTTTATCGACATTTCTCTGGTTGGTAATGAATTTTTTTTTTCGTTCGGGTTGGGGGGGGGGGGGGCAACGGCACAAACTTTACTCGAGTGTACCGTTGTAAATATTTATCTCATGAGGAAAAGTTGTAAAGATATTCAACAGAACTCTTGCGAGGGCAACCAGAACTTAAAAAAAAAATCATTTTTCCAAAAAAAAATTTGGCTCCACTCAAAGCATTCCATCGCGCCATCAATCTACTCAGTTCAGTCGGAGGAAAAAAAAGTCGGAAGGAAAAAATGAAAAAACAGTTCTGGCTGCCGCTCACATTGTTCTGGAGTTCTATGCACTTTTTATTGATAGTTCAGCTGTTAGTAACGATTTTTTTTCGTCAGCGGGGGCCGATTGCACAAAGTGTACTCGAGTGTACCGTTGTAAATATTTGTCTGATGAGGAAAAGTTGTAAAAATATTCAACAGAACTCCTTCGGCGGCAAGCAGAACTCCAAAGAAAATCATTTTCAAAAAAATTTGGTTTCACTCAAAGCATTCCATCCCGCCATCAATTTACTGCTCAGTCGGAGGGAAAAAAAAGAAAATCAGTTCCGGTTTATAATATCTTATACTATATTATCTTACACAAAAAGCACCTGGAACTCACGCCTATCCATCAGCTACAAGATCCTCCTTGTATAGTCGAGATGCTGATCAACACTTTTAATAATTATTTGAAAATCGCTGGAAGCCAGAACTTTTCTCAAACACATCGAACAATACCAAAACTATAATATCTCACTCAACAAGTACCCAGAACTCACGTCTATCCATCAGTATATTTCTATAAGAAGTCCGACAAAAAAAATTCCATCTTTCTTTTGTATAATCACCAGAACTATTGCGCAAAACTATCAGGAACTGTAGAACTTATTGTTAGCTGCATGTACAAAGAACTCCCGGTAATTATCGGTTTTTTGCAAAATGATCTGCTACGGGAAGTTAGCAGATCATTTTTTCAATCACCTTTTTTTCTACAAAATCACCAGAACTATTTCTAAAAACCATCAGGAACTATAGAACTCGACTGCATGCGAAGAGAACTCCCACTTAATTTTGAGATGCTGGCAAATGCTCTGCTAACTTCACTGACACGAACTACACGCAGGCAGTTCTGGTAACGCCATCTCTTGGAAAGCAGCGACAACTTGTTCAACGTCCTAATATATAGAACTGTGGCCAGCGTGTCATCTCCATAAAGTGCCGTACAAATGAGACGATTTTTGGAGTTGCAATTTTTCGTTAAAAGTTCGGTAAATCGGCTTGATATTTTATCAGTATACTGGGATGTATTGTTATTCAATTATAGACGAAAAACGGTTGATTGTTAAATATGCGGGTCACCAAAAGAAATACCTTAAGGGAAGGTTCTGCCTTGTTGGGCCAAAATCGTTCGATTTTTCACCAATTTTGTATGCGAAAAGTATTGAATATAGAATGTTAATATTTGGTATGTTGACTAAGCGGTCTTTATTGAACATCGAAATATTTTTTTAAGTTTGACAAAACATGGCGGTGGGCGTGGGAGGAGCCACGTATGTCGGGGCGCGGGCGATGACATTCTTCGCTTGCGGAAGTCCTAAGTCCCGGACTTTTTTACTTTGTACAATATTGTGTACAAGTTGACCTAGAATCAAGAAGAAAAATTGAAAAATAAAAAAATACTGAGCAAAAAACTGCGAAAATGTTTGGGGAAAAAAACAAACTTCCTTCCCATCCCTCACTATTTTTTAATTTTTTAATTTTTCATCTTGATTCTAGGTCAAATTATACACAATATTGTACAAAGTAAAAATATGTTTGATTGTTTTGCTTCGGATCACCTGTCCGGGACTTAGGACTTCCGCGAGCGAAGAATGTCATCGCCCGCGCACCGACATACGTGGCTCCTCCCACTCCAACCACCATGTTTTGTCAAACTTAAAAAAATATTTTGATGTTCAATAAAGACCGCTAAGTCAATACACCAAATATCAACATTCCATATTTAATACTTTTCGCGTAAAAAAATGGTGAAAAATCGAACATTTTTTGGCCCAACGAGGGAGAACCTTCCCTTAAATTGCACTATACCGCATTTACCGAGGGTACGGGGAAACTATGGAAAACCCGTACCAGAATAGACGGCCCAGTGATTCTTCCGATGCTCTGGTGGACAGACACTCAAGTATCTGCACCAAGGTCTCGGAAGTATTGGCCTTCCTCTGACTGCTTGATGCGCCAGTCGGTGCTCAGCTAGGCGGTCACCACTCCGAGTACCGGCCATACCCAACGCTGCTTGACTCGAAGTACCGCCGAAGCCTGACCCCGACCCCTCATCCACCAGTGCCCATTTTAGGATAGCACATACCCATTTTTTTACCCACTCTAACTTGTACCATGTATTCGTGCCACAGATGTGCAACAAATGGGCGATAGATACTCCCTGTCCGACAGGCGGCAGGGACTTTTGCCGTTCGCTGCACATCCTCGACAGTCGTGGAAACAGCGTGCTGGTAAGATTCATCGTCAGACCGGAATAAATATCAATCAGTTCCAGCCTTACTTCTGCTCACCACACATTTCAAGCACTTTTTTGTTTTACCGTGATTCATTTTCGTTAATATTTTACATCACTATGATCATAACTGCCATTGCTATTCTCCATAGTAATTCATTAACGATTATTCACAGTAATAAAAAAAAAAAAACAAAAAAAATATACCAAAATTCGTAATTCGGCTGATCGGATGGCCCGGTTGCTTTCGTTGTCTCGCGTTCCCGTAAAACCGGACGCGACCCTGAGGTTTATATTTACCGACGATTAGGTCGTCGTGTGTACTGGTACCGAAAAAATAAACGAATGAATAAAGAGAAGCAAGACAAAAAAGCAGCATGGCGGCATACGGGGTCATATCGAATTCCGATGGCCTAATTACCGGGAGGTCAGTGTGTCGCGTCTGGATCGTGCCGCAAATTTCGATCTGACCGAGCGGGGGAGATGCCTCAACGCATTCCCTATTCTTCTTATAATATTTTCATTTATTATTCTTTACATATACCGGGTGTCCCATTTTAATCTTACACTTGATTTATCTAAAAAAATACTGCTCTGATCGAGTATTGAGCGTAGTGAAACATTCAGGGTTTGAAGGGGGACGACTAAAAAAAATTGTTTTCGTTCCAAAATACAAAATGACCGACATATTTAAATAAATGTAAACATGACTTTTTTCACCAAAAAATTTGTCAAGCCAAAACTAACAACTTTTGTGGGACATTTTTTTCATAAAGTTCGTAATTTTTAGGTGAGAAGATAATTCGTTATGATTTTAGCGATAGCCAGGTGCGTGCGTTCGTGCGTGCGTGCGCGCGCGCGCGCGTGTGTGTGTGTGTGTGTGTGTGTGTGCGCGTGCGTGTGTGTATGTGCGTGTGTGCGTGCGTGTGCGTGTGCGTGTGCGTGTGCGTGTGTGTGTGTGTGTGTGTGTGTGTGTGTGTGTGTTTGGGTTTCTTTGAGTTTGCTTGTGTTTGTTTGATCACCCAAACCAAGCCAAACAAGGATAAGGTATCTGCGGCTCGTCACTTCCGTTATCAAACAAACCTAAACTCACACACGCACACTTACACTAGGGTTTGTTTGATAACAGAACTGACGAGCCGCAAAGACCTAGTTCTTGATTGAGTTTGTTTGGCTTGTCAAGCAAACCCAAACAAACTCACACCCACACATGCACGCCACTTACACTAGGGATGTTAAAGACTTTACCTCCTCGTAGTACATTCTGGATAGCGGTAAAATAGTAAAAAATCGTGTTCTAACCTAAAAATCATTAACTTTGTCAAAAAAATGTTCCTACAGAAGTTGTTAGTTATGGCCTGACAATTTTATGGTGACAAAAGTCATGTTTTAATTTTTCTGAACATGTCCGCCATCTTAACGTCGCCATTTTGAATGTTTAACGAAAAATATTTTTTTTGTACGTCCTCCTTTGAACCCTAAAAGTTTTACTATATTCAATACTAAAGTACGCACGTACTTATCTATATATATGTGTGTGTGTGTGTGTGTGTGTGTGTGTGTGTGCGCGCGCGTGCGTGCGTGCGCGCGCGTGCGTGCGTGCGTGCGCGTGTGTGTGTGTGTGCGCGTGTGTGTGTGTGTGTGTGTGTGTGTGTGTGTGCGTGCGTGTGTATTAGGTGTAGTAAAAAGAAATCCATTATTTTTGCATGAACTTGAACGCAAGAATAACGGATTTCTTTTTACTACACCTAATATGTATAGACATAGACATTTTTATTTAATTTTACATCCAGATGATGTTGGTACTCTGATTCAGGATTTAGTGTACAAATACGCGGACAGCGTGAAACGTATTTGCTCTCTCGAAATTTACGGCAAGGCACATTGTGTGAGAAAAAAAATAGATTATGATAGTTAATCATAGTTAATCATAGATTATGATAGTTGAGGGGTAAGAGCAATAAAAGCTTGGAGCTCAAAATACAGAGCGATTTCAAAAAAAAAATCTGAGACCGCAATTCTCGGATGACGAGGTCGGGATTATACATACAATTAATACCCAGTGTTACCAAGTTTGAGTTTTTTTTTATTCGAAAAATATTGATAAGCAATGAAGTTGCTATTTTTTAAAGAAAGTACCGCCATTGCTGCGTGGCCACTCGTGTTTCTGGCAACTAGGGCGATCTTGTATGAAAAATGAGTAGATATGCTTTCAGTATAATAATAAAACTTCCGGATAGTTGGTGACGTTTTTTTTTTATACAAAAAATTACGAAACGGGCAACCTGTAGGCAAAAAATGCATTTTTCGAACGTTAAAAAAAATCGCAATTATGCGTTATTAACAAATGAAAAAAACATACGAAAATATCATCAGGCTATACGATAATAACTGGTGTGAACTTTGCTCTGACCGAATAAGAAGTGCATTGGACGAATCGATTTTGAAATACGACTCGTACCGTCTCATAAAAGGCCATTTTGAGAAAAACGCAAAGGGAAAAGGGTAAATAGCAGCAGCAGGGTTCGCGGTAGCGCAGTAGGCAGCTGACCATTCACAAAAATCGTCATAGCTTGGTTAGTTTTTGGGCATTTCACCAAAGTTTATTGCAAATCAAAATTAAGACCCTATGCAATAACACTAATTAACAAAAATCCTGTTTCGAAGATTTCAAACTTATGCAGCGCCTTTAGCGTGATGAAAATCGTTAATCCATAATATCGATACGATATATTACAAATAGAGTGTTGTTAAATGGTTTGTGCAGAGCGCTGTTTGAATAACGTTCTTCGCGGTGACCACTGCTGCTCGGAAACGAATCATCGGGAATTTAAAAAAATCAAACACATATCGTTTTTGCATGAAATTATCCAGTGCTTCGACGAAGAATTTTATAAAACATTGATTTTTGAAAAAATGGTTGCAGCCCAAAATGAAGGTATCGATTTTCGCAAAAAAAACGCTCTATTTTCGGTCATAAAAAAGAACTGGGGAAAACCTTATTTCGGTGATAAAAAAGAACTAGGCTGACCATATTTTAGTACCCCACCAATTATCGACACTTTCCTCGTACCTCCACAGTGGTCCTTAAGGGGTCTTCTCACTTCAGACGCTAAAAAAGGCTATTTTCATCAATTTTTTTGATAGGTGTATATGATAGATATTGGTATAAAAGTTGTTACATTTTATAAATACACTTTCGAAATACATTTTATAGATATATATATATATATATATATATATATATATATATATATATATATATATTATTTTATTTAAGTTACTATTTATAGACGAAAATGGTAATTGGAAAAATGTTCTAAAAAAATTGTCGGTCTGCGCTGTTGATGAAATCTCTGAGCTGAATCATCCGAGACAAAAAAAATCAAACGGTAACAGATTCAGTATGTTAATGGCTATAGCGCATATCATACGATTTTTTATATATGCAAAAATAACAAAATGACGGACATTTTCCGAAAAAGCAAAAAAATCGTGTTTTTTCACAGTTTTTGGCAAAAAATAGTAATTATCAAAATTCAAAAAAATCCTTAATATGCGCTATAGCTATAGTTGTAAAGAAAATGTGGTTGAAATTCATAAGGATCGGTTCAGTAGTTTCGAAGATTTTATCAACAAGCCGTCGAAAAACGTTGTTTCGAGAAAAACGCGTTTGAGGCTTGTTTGGGTTACATAAATACATTAAATTTTAAAAAAATGTATTTCCAAAGTGTATTTGTTAAGTGTAACAACTTGCATATCAATATCTATAATATTTACCTATCAAAAAAAATCATGAAAAAAGCCTTTTTTGTAGCGTTTAAAGTGACCCCTTAAAGTGCCAATAATAGAGCCCTTAAAGTGCCAATAATTGGGCACCTTATCGTATGCATAAAAAAATGCCTCCGTTTAAGCACTGCTTTTTGATATGTGAAGGAAACTTGTAAAATTTGAAGTTGATCGGTGCAGTGAGTTCTGAGATATCGCGGTTAACGATCGTGAAAAAGTAATTTTGCAAAAAACGCCTTAAAGGTCGCCAGTTCACAAAACCTACCAATAAACACCCATAACTCTCTCAATTTTGCACCGGTCGACTTGAAATTGTTACAGAATGTTTTTAAAATGTTATATTCCAAAAATCCATCGAAAACCACCAACCGATATTTTTTGAACGTCACCTATGTGTAAGTGCTTAATAGATCAAGAAAACTATCATAGAAAAAATTGAATGTTGCAAATGATAATAATAATGAAGAAAAAATATTTTTATATATGGTCGATTCAATGGTTGGTGCAGAGTGCTGCTTGAAAAACGTCTTTCGCGGTGGCCACTGCTGCTCGCAAACAAATCATCCGAAATAAAAAAAATCAAATGCTGGGACAAAGAATTTAATAAAATATTGATTTTTGAAAAAATGGTGACAGTCCGAATTGAAGGTATCGATTTTTGATTTAAAAAAACGCTCTATTTCGGGCGTTGAAAAAAACTATGCATCGAAAAAAATATTCCTCCGTTCACGCACTGTTTTTTTTTTATATGTGATGGTTCATTGATTTTTTAGATATCGCGGTCATCGACATTGAAAAAGTAATTTTGCGAAAAACCCGTTTAAAGTTCAGCAATTCGCGGAACCTACCTATAAGCGCTCATAACTCCCTCAATTTTGCACGGATCGACTTGAAATTGCCAGATCCCATTTTTGAAATGTTACTTTTCAAAAATCCATCGATAACCAAAGACCGATATCAAAAATGTCTACTATTCATAAGTCCGTAATAGATCAAGAGAAACATCGAACCAAAAGTTGAATGTTGCAGATAATAATAATGATAATGGAGAGATTAATAATAATATAAACAGCAAATAAAACGAACATATCGATAATATTATAAACAATAATAAAAAGAGTACCTAATGATGCAAAATTACCATAATCTAAAAATTATGAATGTAATTAGATGTGGAAAAAGAATTGAGCCGTACCTAGCGCAGGTCTGCTTGTTTGGCATGATATTTAACCCTTTGCGGCATAGTGTAACACTGGTGTTACACCTAATTCAATTCAAATTTTGACGATTCAAAAGTGTTTTTCAATTAAATATGGCCATTGTAAATGCGTTTCAAGGTTCCTAGGACTTCAATAATTACTAAAACATACCTATTACATTTTTATTTTTCACGTAGTGGGTGTCATCAGTAACGAAAGTGTAAAAAAAAAAATGTTTACATCATAAATCTGATTACGACTAATCTAGCAGGTAAACCATAAAAAATAGGTAAAAACTTGGTTTTTGATCCACTGAATACGAACCCGAAGTCTAAATCGTCAAATTGTAAATGGCTGATACAATATGGCGGCTATAAATGGCAAAAACTAAAGGATTTTTTTCCAAAGTTGATAATTTTTTTTTTGGAAGCTTATTTCATCTAACAGCGACCCCGAAAACACGCGAGTACCATCTTTCGCTATCATCAATCAACGTTTTGCATTTATGGTCCGCCATATTGGATCCGCCATCTTGAATTCCCGAATTTTGAGTGCAGATTTGTAATCAGCGACCCCGAAAACCCCCGAGTACCAACTTTCGCCATCATAAAACAACGTTTTACATTTATGGTCCGCCATCTTGAATTCTCGAAGTTTGAGTGCAGATTTGTAATCAGCGACCCCGAAAACCCCCGAGTACCAACTTTCGCCATCATAAAACAACGTTTTACATTTATGGTCCGCCATCTTGAATTCTCGAATTTTGAGTGCAGATTTGTAATCAGCGACCCCGAAAACCCCCCGAGTACCAACTTTCGCTATCATCAAACAACGTTTTGCATTTATGGTTCGCCATATTGCATCCGCCATCTTGAATTCTCGAATTTTGAGTGCAGTTTCGTAATCAGCGACCCCAAAAATCCCCGAGTACAAAATTTCAAGCCAATTGCACGTAAAGAAAAATGTATGCTTCAAAGGGTTAAAGGAAATCATCATCCCAAAACTGATGATTTTCAAAAGTGAAAAGTTGCAGATAATAATAATAATGGCGAGATTAATAATAATATTAAAAACAACGAACATGTTAGTAATACTAGAAACAATAATAATAACGAAAATAATTTGCGGTTTACAATAATAATAAGAGTAATTATCCAAAAGTACCATCATCCCAAAATGATAAATAAAATTAGTCGTAAAAAAATAATTGAGCCGAACCTAGCGCGATTTCTGCTTGTTCGACAGGTGAGCAAAAGCTGCGCGAGCAGCTCCGAGTGCGGTACAGCATCGGTCGGTTGCATACCCGTCGACACTCAGAAGGTACGCAACCCCCCGCATCTTAACCTATTTGGACTCTTGTGTACTCAACAGCGATAATTTCCGATCGTTTCGTATTGCAGATATGCATAAGCTGCTGCGACATGAGTTACTGCAACATCGAGTCACCGACAAACTCGACGAACGCGATAGTGACCCGCCGTAGACGTGCGAAATCGAGGAAAACGAAGCACAAAAGGCCGGGCTCGAACGGGTCGTCACCAGGGGGCCCGTCGATAGCGCGACTAACTACTTCCATCGGCCTCTCGCTCCTCGCCTCAATCCTATATGCATATCATTGTTGAAGAAGAAAAAACTCGATGCAAAAATCACTAACTACTCGAAAAAAAGAAGAAAACAAAAAACGAAACGTGCACGAAAACAAAGAAAGAAAAACAAACGACACCCCAAAAATCTTTTCCTTCGACTCAAATATGAACGCCGAAAATGCTTCGACTAACCTCTCCCTATCTTCTCTACCCAGCGGGAACCAACGAGCAAACGAAATAGTACGCGAACAAAACGCACCAACCAAACAGCAATTGTTTATTCCTTCTTTAATTTCTTCTTCCCTTCTTTCTTTCATCTCGTATAGTTTCTGTAGCTGCTTATGCCTTGTTAGAGTCGCGACTATGCGGGAGTACTACGTGAGAACGCGCCAAGATCAAACGAAACATGCGCGAAAGGGGTTACTCGTTAGGATGTATGCGCAATAAGGGACAGAATTGTCATTACGTAAGTTTTTTTTTTCTTCTCAGTTGACGTATCGTAAAGGAAGAGCTCGGCCGGGGCGGGGGGGTGGGGGGTGCGCGTTGAACAAGCACTGAAATGAGATCAATTATTGAGGAAAATAAAAAACAAAAACAAAAAGTACTGTAGCAATTTTCAATCTCAACTGTCAGGTTCGAAGGGCGAGTCGATGGGGATAGTTTCAATTATTAGTATGGTGCCTCAGAAAAAATTATACGTATAGTAATTATGTGTGTGTGTGTATGTATGTATGTATGTATATACACACGTATGTACACATATATATGAAATAGTTACAGGCTAACTGAAGCGTGAAACGAATATGGGATGAAAGAAGGTGCGGGTAATCCTAATTATTGACACATACCTAAGGCTATATTCACACAAATACTCATTGACTCGCCTACTACAGACTACTATTATACTGCTATTACGATTACACACACACACACACACACACACACACACACACACAGACACACGCATTAAACATACATATAACATATACATGTGCGTGTGTGTTACATGTAACATACATATAACATATACATGCGCGCGCGCGCGCGCACACACACACACACACACACATATGTATATATATATATGCACACATTAGTAGAATTAATTCTGGACACTTTCCAATTTTTTTTTATTTTCGCTTTCAGTGATAATTTTTTTTGGTATAATCACGTATATTTTATGTTCTTATCAAAGTAGGCTTATTGAAGCATACATTAGGTAGAACCATTATACATCACAATAAAAACATTACAGTGTCATTTCGGCGTAGCAGAATATACATTTTCTGCGTAAATACCAAAGAAGCCAATTTCTATTGAAAGTGTCCAGAATTAATTCCACTAGTGTGCATATACACACACACACACACACACACACACACACACACACACACACACACACACACACACACACACACACACACACACACACACACACACACACACACACATATATATATATATATATATATATATATGATAAAGACACTATACATATTGTTTCGGCATAATGTAACATTGTTGGTAATGAAATAAAGATTAATTATACTTGTCATACCGAAGCACGTTGAAGAATAAAAAATAAATAATATAACTGTGTGTCCTTGTGCGCTATTCGAGTTCGAGGACGGTCATATTCCATTCGAAATAGAAGTAGATTCGTCCCATCGTTTCTGCGCGTCATCATTCCGCTATTTTGCACTAGCGTACTTATCGACCGAATTCGTACAGCTTATCGATGGAGAATAGGCGGGCATTACTGCAGGAAGTATAGAAGATCAAGAACCGTTGATGTAGGGCTTGTTTGGGTTTATATTGCTGTGTGTTAAAATGTTATTCGAGTGATTTGAATGTGAAAAATGTGTTGCGGGAGCAGGAGAGAGCGGCGTGGATGATAACGTAGTTTATCTCGGTAAGGAATGCGCAGGTGTAGGTAGAGTGTGGCGCCATCGGGCGGCGTACGAGCGAAGCGAGTCGCCGCTGCGCCGGTCGCGACGAGGCCCAGTAGAGGCGAGGCAATACGAGTCGAACGTTCGAACGACGCCAGACGTCGCCAGTGTCGCTCAGCAGCGCCTGCGCCCCATATCAAAATCTATATTAAAATGGAGGAGAAGAGTCGGATCGCTGAACGAGAAGCCAAGAAGGACGATAATCAGGAGCGAGACGGCAAAAGCAAAAGGTACGAGAAACGCGAATGAGAATTTAACGCTGCTCGCAGCAGTGGCCTCGGTTTATCTCGTAGCGTTGCGACTTTTTACGTGCTCGCGGTCGGATCGCGCGGTGCTCCAGGAGGTCGGGGGAGGACGGCCGGCCCCCTGTGTTTCCTCCCGTATATACGCGATTGCAACAGAAACTTGTACCGCACGCGATTTTTTTTTGCTCCTTCCTCACCTGCTTCTTCCTTCCCGTCGTTGATATCGCTGGAAAAAGGCAAAAAGTGGCCCGAAAGATGACGAGGGGCAAACAAAAAAATTGCAAATCGCACGTTATCCTGCAAAGGAGTTTGACAACGCCTAGGCAAATAAACACAAGTCGCGGTGCATTTGACTAGCGTCGTGGAGCACACTGCCTGGCCTCGTGTGCCTCGTACGCTATTATCGTTGCCAATTTAACGCGAAATTTTTAGACTTCGCTGACGCGATCGTTGATCCATTTCCATTGCCCCGTTTTCGTGCCGCTTGCGTGATAGTAACAATGAAATCGTCTTTTACGCAACTGTCGGACTCAATGCTTGTTCGAGAGGTTATAATTTGCACATATATATATATATATATATACACGTACATACATATTAGCACTTATCTATATCGCGTACAGGTTATGTACGAACGATTGTCACTGCTGTCTCGTTTCATAAGTATCGGAACATCGAGGGCATGTACAAGATCAACATAACCTCACAAATTTTCCAACTCAGTTTTCTCATAGATGGTCAAGTTTGGTATGAAAACAAAAGCATCAGGCTCTGTAGAATTCACCGACGCAGAGCTTGACGATTTGATTGTGTCCTAAATGTTATTTATCTTTGAAAAAAGTCCGTTCAAAATTTTTTGCTGTCTCTCTCGCACTTATGTCACGTGGTACATCTTCGGGTATTCCTTTCGCGGAGGGCCGTATTTTGTGGAGGCATAAGGAGGGCCCTTCTGAATCATTGGTATATCACAGTGACGCTTATTGAAAATAAATCACAATCTATTATTATACTCAACGATAAACTGGAATAAAACATTTCACGCAGATTTAGTAGATTTCGACACTTTTACATTTTCTCTGAAAAGTCACGGCTACGGAAATTCTCCTGTTAGTCACGTTTTTTTCAAGTTTTATGATTCATATTTTCTCGAAACATGCGGCGACACCCTGTTTTCATTGTCGACACGGAATGTTTAGAATGTTTACACTCGTGAGCAGTTTGCATCAGGCATCTAGAGTTATTTGGTGTATAAATGATTAAATAGAAATGAGGCCAGTGTGTCATCTCCGAGTGCCACAAAAGTAAGACGATTCTTAGAGTCGTCATTTTTCGTTGAAAGTTCACTCGATTAGCTTACAATTTATGATATCGAAGTTTGCATCGTTGGAACGCAACGAAAGTTTACAAACCAAACCTTGGCAAATTTTAGCCACAAAAATCACCCTACTGTTTTTTTAGGATCGTCATCAAATGTTTGCAACACAAATTTGCAGTATAAGACTTTGGATGGTGAAGAAACTGAAGAAATACATCAAAAGAATTTTCGTTGCGTTCCCATAATGCGAACTTCAAGAGCATTAAAATGTTTACTCGCTTATAGATGAAAATCAGTTAATCTTTAAATATTCGGATTCTTGAAAGGAATACATTAAAAGCAAGAGAAAAAAAAACAGATCGTTGGTTGAACGATGTCGTTTGTCCGGTAAAAAAAGAATTCGAAAGAACAATAAACACATATCGCGGGTTTCTTTTTTCACTGACGATAACTCGTTACCATTCTATTTGCTCTTGTGTGAAAAAACGTCGATACTACAAATTTATCATAATATAGTGATATAGGACAAATTTTTTAGAATACAAAATATTTTGACGAGCGATCGTCGTCATCCTTCAATATTTTCCTTTCGCCAGACCGCATCCCAAATGTTCTCTTCTTTCTTTCTCCCTTCTTCAATTCCCCAGCGCGAAACGAAACCGATGAGTTCGCAATGGGCAAAATAATTTTAACACGAGCGACGAATGTTTGCGAAGTTCGAAGAAGCGCGACCGCAAGAAGAAGAACCAGTCGGCGAACTCGACTACCGTTTCCGAGAATCACAATGAACTGGTGCCCCTTGGTGGCGCGGGCGGAGGAGGACTCACGAGCGGCGGCGCGGGAGGAGCCGAAGACGGTGACCTGCCAACTACGATTAATATATCGATAAAGGACATTAAAATGGCCATGGAGGTCTTCAATATACAGCACAAACCGGCCAAGACCCAGGAGGAAGCCATGCAAAAGGCTTATCAGTTTTGGAGCACTCAGCCGGTGCCAAAGATGGGTGCGTCTTTTATTTTTATTATGGCAATTTTTTTAAGTGGAGCTTTTAATATATTACAAATTCTTTTTATTATTGTTACGATCTATTGTAAATATTATTTCTGTCATGATGATCTTGATGGCAAGACAATTATTATTATTATCCTAGGGATCATTGACATCTTTGAAGAGTGTCGTTAGTTTTTTATTCCCATTATTTTCATTGAAAATAAGCACATATCAGAATATTTACAGGAGATTTCATTGAACTTAATACAAACCGACGATAAAACATTTCGGGAAGAAATGGAAATAACCGAATTTTTCACAGGTTTATTTTTGCGTCCTGTTCTTTGTGTTTATAGTTTTTCTTTCGTTGCCGATCTCAATTATCAAAACTGTTTGAGAAAAAAAAAACTAAAATTGTGCTGGAAAAATGACGCTGAAGTTGGCATGGTTGGAACGCAACGATTTTTTTCTTCATTTTTCATTTATTTACCTTAATCATTATCCAAAGCTTTTTTGCAAATTAAGGGGTGAAATTACTGTAGAATTTTCAAAAAATTGATTTTTTTTTTAAGTGGCTTAAGAGATGCTTTGAACCTTCTAGAATAAGGGGAAAAAGTTTAGTACCTGTAAAACGAAGGCCTTCAATTCAACCTCCGCAGGCCTTCGATTCAATCAAAACTCCAACAATTTCCATTCTTTTCACTCCAAATTTTGAGCACATCCTTAAAATAACATTCCGAAGCGAAATACGTACGGGATTTTCCATGAGTTGATTATAACATTAGGTATTAACAAATGATTGTCCTTTTTTTTCTGTCGAAAATTGAGTTTTTACTTTAAATGCTTGCTAATTACACAAAAATTCACATTTTCAAAATACCCTACATATTTCTCTAGCTAAATTCATATAAATTGATAGAATTAAAATGTCTTTTTTAGAAATTACAATTTGCGTCAGATATTTTTTAAATAAATGTTTTTTTGTCTACTCGAAGATATCACTAATAACATCCTTGAATATTATTATCCTCTTGTCCTTCCACTCAAAAAAAAAATCGCGAAAAATCACTTAATTTTACACGTTTACAGTGGTAAAGCCCTTAAGGTCATAAATCTGTGATAAGAGTACGTCAACACTTTTGAGTGATTTTCACAGCCTAAAACAGCAAAAAAAGGCAATTCTTTAGATTAGTGACTTTTCCGAAAAATGAACCTAACATTTTTTGTGCTATTTTCTCATTTATTGGTTTATAAGTGATGATATTCAGTCGAGGAAAGCCCAAATTCACCCCCCCCCCCCCCCCCCCCCCCAATTAAAAGGTACGCGGTTTTTGAAGTTCGCGTAAACACGTGATAAAATAGGGAATTTTTGAACATTTCGACACCTATATTGGGTTTGTTTGTGTTCGTTTGGAAACAAGAATTTTTCGGAAAAGTCATTTATCTAAAGAATTATAAAAAAAATGGATAAATTAACGAAAACGAATTTTCATTGGATTCCAACGATGCAAACTTGAAGGTCATTAGTAAAAAAAACCGTGAGGATTTTTTCGTATGATGTACGGAGCGAATGTACGAACGGTCGAGATTGTTATTCACAGACGAGAAGATCGAGAGAAACGAGCCGATCGAGCCTGACAATCCTTCCGTACGTGCCGAGCCTTATTCCCTGCCGGCCGATTTCCAATGGGACACCCTCGACCTCGACGATCCGCTCGTACTAGCCGAGCTTTATTCCCTGCTGTCCGAGAATTACGTCGAGGACGACGACGCGATGTTCAGGTTCGACTATCCGCCGGACTTTTTGAAATGGTACGCGAACGACGACGTTTCATTGCTTCTTTCTTGTTGATGATTTGAAAATGGAAATGATGGTGCTTGCGTTATTTTATCGAAACGTTAGTGGGGAGTTAGAGGAAAGATAAGTGGTAGAAAAAGAGTTGGAGTGAAAAATTGACTTCAGGGCGCTGCAACCACCAGGCTGGTGCAAAGAGTGGCACTGCGGCGTAAGGGTGACCAAGAGCAGCCGATTGGTTGGCTTCATCTCGGCGATACCGGCGACGCAGCGCGTCTACAATCAGTGAGTTTCTTTCTTCACCATATACTCAATCGAATTTCCAGGGAATATAAAACGTGATACTATTAAATGAAAGTGTTTTTCGAAAATACAATTTTTAACCCACCTGGCTGGGATGTAGCCCGTCAAGGGGTTAGGCCACAGTGACGGGTATAAAATCATGTGCGAATTCAACAATTTTTTTTCGTATGAAAAAGTCATTCACTCGTAAAATTAATTACACATCTATTTAGTATGAATATCAAGCTGGTAGAAAATATATATATATTTTCTTCTATGCACAAAATGGCCGACTACTAATATTTGCTTTTATCTTTTTTTTTAGGCGCTCCGCGGCGTGACATTTAGCAGCCACAATTTTTGACCTAGAACAAAAAACAGAAATTCTCGTCAATCTACATTAGAATACCTAGAGAAGTCCGTACGGAATTTAAAAATCATTGTTTTATTCAAAAGTTGTAGGTATTTGAACTTAGGGGGTGAGATGCAGTCAGAGGCGTGAAAAAACGAGCATTTTCAATAACTTTTTTTAAATAGTATTTAAGTTTGTTTTACAAAAGTGATTACACAGACTTTTTATGTTATATTTCAACATGACTTGTATAAATTTTCAAAGAAAAATATTGATTATTTATAAAAATATCGCCATTTTTGTCAGACGCCCTTCGGCATGTAGTGCTTTGCGGTGACCATCATAAAATTTTACTGGATCATCTGAAATGAAAAAACCAAAAAATAGATAACTTTCGATTTTCGACCAAAAAAAACGCTCGTTTATTGTTGAAAAAAAAAAAAAATTTCAACAAAAATGAAAATCCTTCGATTAAGGACTAGTTTTTAATGCTATCAGTAAACACACTAAATTTCATCAAAATGTGGATGTGGATACGGTGTTATATGTTCGTAAAATTTTGAGGTCGATGGATGAAGCTAAACTTTTTTTATGTATTTGGATCCGATGAATCCGAATATCACAATTTTTGCCGAAAAGTCGAGCATTCGATTGTTTATAGCCAATTGTTAAAACAAGTTTTCAAAAAATTAACGTTTTTCGGGATGAATTATTATTTTTTAAACATTTTGGGCAGTTTTAAAACGAAAGTATTTTTTATAAAATTTGCCAAAGTTCATATTTTTTTAGCAATAAATTTTTGAAAATTTCTGTAAGAGTTTTCCAATTTTACACTTGATTTATGTATAGAAATACTAATTAAAAAATTACTTACATCGAATCATCAATTCCTGGCCCATACAATAAGGCTTCTCCCGATGTGGGAGCTTCCAAAATATCAATTTGTTGTTTTCTTCTAATTGTGGGATATCTCGGAAACTATTCATTGGATTGACTTGAAATTTTCAGGGAATATTTTCGGTACATCATACCTTCCAGAAAAAGTAAAAAAATCGATCTTTTGAAAATTCCGACTGCATCTCACCCCTCAAGAAATGAACTTTCAGTGAAAAATTTCGTTATAACTGCTTATAAACTGCTCATAAAATGAATAGTTGTCGATTAATCAGAAATTCCGTACGTACTTCTCTGCGAAATGCAATTAGGAACATAACTTTGAAATTTGAAGTAAATCGAGTGAAAATTGTCGAAGTTATTTGTCACGCCAATTGGAAAAAAGCTGTTTCGAGAAGTTTCGAGTACACGGCCATTTTGTACATCGAAAAAAAATGTCTAACTTGATTTACATAGCTTGATATTCATACTAAATAGATGCGTAATTGATTTTATGAGTGAATCACTTTTTCAAACGAAAAAAAAATTGTTAAATTCGCACATGATTTTATACCCGTTACTGTGGCCTAACCCCTTGAATTTGAGCGCCATTCGTGGAAGTTACGTAATACATTTTTTCTTTCCGTTTCACCAACAGCGTACAAAAAATGGTAGACATCAATTTTCTCTGCGTCCACAAGAAGTTACGATCGAAGAGGGTGGCGCCCGTGCTGATACGCGAGATCACGAGGCGGGTCAATCTGCAGGGTATTTTCCAGGCGGTTTACACCGCCGGTGTAGTACTGCCAAAGCCCATCGCCACGTGTCGCTACTGGCATCGCTCGCTCAATCCAAAGAAACTGATCGAGATCAAATTCTCGCATTTGTCACGCAACATGACGATGCAGAGGACACTTAAACTCTACAAACTGCCCGAGAACACGAAAGTGCCTGGTTTCAGGAAAATGGTCTACACGGACGTGCCCCGGGCACACAAGATACTGGGCGAGGTAGATCCGAATCCTTATTTGCTGGAAATATTCTCCGAAATCTTTTTACCTTCTCTTGTCATTTTTACATGTCATTTTTTGACGCACGTTCGTCCTGTGGATTCTTTTTCAAAACGAGAATCAGTAGGGGAAAAAAGTTGAATAAGGCGGCGGGAATGTATAAACGCGCTAAAAAGATTATACATATTAGTATGATTGAGAAACCCTTAAGTTAAGCAGCGTTGTGCGTGGCCGATACTCGGAGCGGTGACCGCTTAGCCGTTCATCGGCTGGCGCATCAACCAATCAGCTGCAGGCCAATACTTCTCAGACCTTCGTGTAGATACTTGAGTAAAACGTCTGTGCACCAGAGAATCCGAAGAATATGGGGCCGTGTATACCGGTACGGGTTTTCCACAGTTTTAGGTAGTCCTATCGCCAGGCTTCAATCCATAGGATTTCCGTAACTTTATTCTGAGCTCCACTAAATATATTAATAAGCGTCTCTGTAAAATGTCAGGGTTGTTTATCTACCTAATTACAGAGAAAATAAATATTAAAATTGCGTATTTTTGTGAAGGAATTCCGAGACGACATACATAAACCCAACTTCCGGTCGCTACAAAGGTGTATATAATAGTGGGAATCCGTCAGATTCGTAAAAATAATCGGATTTACATACTAAACACTTGTAGTAATCCAGTGCTTTCAGAAAAATTACGCTTATTGACCTAATTTTTATGTAATATCAAGTTTAATTTGAACTTCCGGTATTGGATTTATTACCACTTGCTACGATAAAGAGACGTGACAGCAAGGCAACAGATGACTGTAGTCCTAACCTCATCTCACTCATTCGAATTTCCACACATATTTCATTTTTCACCGACATATTTCGCTGACACAAATTTTCCACGCTTTTTACCAGTCGTGGCCCGAATACAATGCTTTATATTTCCCCCACCTGACATTATTTTGACGGATCGACGTTGAAAAGCATGGAGGTTAAACTCGCCTGGTTGAGTAAAAAGAGACGGAGATAGAACCAATATTGCCAAATATCAAACATAGAAATACTGCGCGAATCATTGGAATAACTATTTTTTTCATTTTTCTAATTAAATGTGAACATTTATTAAATAGTTTACACATGGAAAATTTAGTTAGAACAACTTTTTTTTTGCAAATGTTAAAAATATAAATTGCACAAGTCTCAAGTATGATCAGTGGTATGACTAGTGTGAAGCGATAGGACTACCTTAAGGGAGGACACCACTGGAACAGCCCATTTGTGATCGTTATCTTTGGAATTTTTTTTTAAACGAATGATCAAAAGACCTTTTCGGCTTTATTAGGTATATATTGAAGTATGTAGAAAAAAAGATTTGTCAAAACAATTTTCAGTCAACCCTCTCCGCGGCACGCAGTACAACTGTCGTAAATTTAATCCTGGAACTAAGAGTAAAATATTTTCGTTAATTATATTAGTTTTAGTAGTCAGGTTCGGGGGAAAATAAAAAATAATGTAAACAAAAAAATAGTGACGAGTATGAAATAAAGTTCGTTTTTTCGACCATCATTTTCATGTAAAAAGTGACATATTTTTTACAATTTTCAATTAATAGAAAAAAAAGCGTTCCTATTTGACTGTCAAAGCAATCTAAGAAGCTACAGTAAAAATTTCAAGTCATGGTGGGCTTTTCAGCGCACGGAGACTCCGCTCAAAAATAGCTCGAAAACCACTTTAAAACTGTTTTTTTTTTCAGCTATAAACGAATATGCATCATATTTTTGGAGGTTCAAAGGATTTTTTCAAAGTGTTTCCAAAAAAACGATTTTTCGAAAATTTAACAGTGGTGTCCTCTCTTAAGGGGCCAGTCCACTTTGGAGCCACGAAAAAAGTCTATTTTCGCAATTTTTTTTTGAGGATTTTATAAAAGATATGAATATAAAAGTTGTTGGCCTTGATAAATAAAGTCTTGAAAGTTTGACGCAACGCCTCAAAAATAGGTGGGCTTAGGTAGCTCGATCACAACTCGGCAACGGCTTGTCTGAAACAAAAACATCAAAGTCCATTAGATTCAGTATGACACCAGCTACAAAATGACCCTCGGATACAAAGTTTTATCAAAAAATGAAAAAAACGGCAGATGAAAAACGAAAAAAGTTTAAAAAACGCGTTTCTTTAACAGTTTTTTGCAAAAAAAAGGAGTAAAAATCAAAATTTTAAAACCACCGAGGGTCATCTTGTTGCGAATCATGTTTACAATATGTGGTTCAAATTTCAAGGGAATCGGTTTATTAGTTTTGGAGATACGACGGAGCTAGATTTTGAAAACGTTGTTTCGAGAAAAACGCGTTTGAAGTTTATACTATGAAAAACTCTTACCTAAACTCAATCGGTAATTCCTGCACCGTACAAAATCCCAAAATCTGAATGGATGTACTTTCGAAAACAGTAAAAAAAATCGATTTTTTGACATTTTCAAAGTGGACTGGCCCCTTAAGACGGCTGTGGACGCAACGAAAGTTAGGTTAGATGAGCGAAATGCGAGCAGCGAGTGATAAGAAAGGGTTCAATTCGGAAGGCTCATACGTAAAAACCCAAAACGGTATACGTTGGAACTCGGGGAATATAATATATGCTCGTAATCACATCGCCGGAAAGGAAAAACGAAAGATTGAGGCGGATAATGATCAATAAGAGAATCAGCATTTATAAGAGCATTTTTATAAATGTTAAAGAGGATCGCGCGCCACGTTTCCTTTGAAGTGATCCTTTCACGAAAACGAACATTTGACAATTAACTGATTTTCGGCTACAATCGAGTACAAATACATCCCAGTTTACTGGTAACATTTCAAGCCATGTTACCGAACTTTTAGCGAAAAATTACGGCTCTAAAAATCGTCTCATTTATACGGCACTATGGAGATGACACGCTGGCCACATTTCTATCTAATAATTTATACACTAAATAACTCTACATGCCTGATATAAAATAACGTTGAAATTTGCATCGTTCGAATGCAACGATTTTTTCTTCTTATTTCTTCATTTTTATTATTATTCGAAATCTTTTTTTTTTTGCAACTCGAGGTCGTGAATTTGTAACAAAAATACGCGAAAACGCTCGAATGATTTGCAAAGCCTAAAACGGCCAAAGTGAAATTTTATCAATGGGAAAGAATTCATTTTCGTTGCGTTTTAACGATGGACACCTCAAGGTCATGATATAAACTGCTCAACGAATGTAAAAAAATCTAGTTTGTTTTAAGGACAACAAAAACGGGTTCACCGAATATTTGAAGTGAATATTTCTGATAAAACTTCGAAAAATATGACTAGCAGAATTTTCGTATCCGCGACTTTTCAGAGAATGAAAAAATGTAAAAATATCTAAATCTGCTAAATTCGCGCAACATTTTTCATTCCAGTATATCGTTGGATATAATAATTGATTGGTACTTATTTTTATTAAGCGCCACGTAATTTGCCAATGATTCAGACGGGCCCTGCTCATGCCCCCACAGCTACTGTGACGATGCGAAAATAAGGGTTATTAATAAAAATTGATCTTGAAGTAATAAGCACGATGATTAAAAAATCTCTCAGACATTTATTTGTCAAGTTATTCGTTAACGCCCGATTGATCTTAAAAGAAAAAAACGAGTTTTTTTGTATTAAAATAGATAACATTGCTCAATACTTTACCGAGCTTTTTCGTTATCGTGTTTTAATCATTAAAAACGAAATTTTGGATCTTTTTTCCGACTTTTCGAGAAAAAATTACATCAGAAATCGTGTACACCGTTGTGAAAAACATGATTTCGAGAAAAACGCGTTCAAAGGTTTACTAGCAGTTCTATCTTACCTTCGATATGAAATTCCTGCCCCATATGTTGGACTTTCCTCTTCAATTCAATGCGCGGTATACATTGAGATAGGAAAAGATAAACAATATTGAGAGATTTTTTGAGCTAAGAAATAATTATTCTCCAATTGTAAAACTTTGAGTATACCTTAATAGTATATTTAAGTATACAAAATAATTTTTTTGATGAATTCATCATCAAAATGACGGAGCTGTGGCAGAGTGCAGTCTAGCTTCCCATAGACTTTGATTTGCAAAAAAGTTCAAACATTGTTTCAGTTAGAACATGTATAGTTTCTATGTGACGGTATTGAACATGAAGAAAGTGCAAATTTGAGAAAATGGCACGCGTTTACAAAAAAAAAAGTCAACATTTCACGCACCAATTCTGTAAAATGTGGATTAAAAAAGTAGTTTTTCTTTCAATGTTTCAAAAACAATTCTCGTCAAGTAGAAGGTACCAATATTATCAATATTTGAAGTTTTTCGAATTTTGCTTTGAAACTGTGCGAAAATATTTTACATGTATAGTTCTATCGTTTAGAGAAAAAAAAAAGAAGAAATCGATTTGTTGATCGTTGTAAATGTATAACCCGCCTTAAATTGTCTGAGGCGACGAAAGAGTTTTTGAAATTTTCACAGTAGCCTAACCCCTTAAAGGGAACGTCGGATTTGCTCTGGTCCAACTTCACGGATCCAGACGAAACAATGTACAGGGATTATTCTGGAAACTTATTCTCACATACTAAAGATTCAAGAAAAAAGCTCCGACCTCCACGCCAACTTCTCTCAAACGGACAGATGCACACAATATTGAAAAAATGACATACGTTGTCCCATAATCCTATCCTAAGCCCACCAGTCTAATCTCAGCCTGAAAAAAAAACGAATGTGCAGCTACACACTACAATTTAATAATGCCAGTACGATCAGCGCAGTGGATAAATTTCAATACTTTTTCTTTCTCGAAAACGATGTAGCGGATCTTCTGAAACGTTCAAGTCAAATTTTAATTCCACGTGTCTGCGTCTAAAAAAACGATATCATTCAACCATTCGAGATATATGTTTTTTTACATTTGTCCACATGTGTCGATTGAAGTACTAAAAATTCAAATGTAATTTTCATGTATCCCAAACGACGAGAAGTACTTGGAAAAATTCGATCTCGCGCCGGTATTCAACGTGGAGGAATTTCAGCACTGGTTTTTGCCCCAAAACGGCATCATCAATAGTTTCGTAGTCGAGAACGGTGGAAAAATAACGGACATGGTTAGTTATTACACACTGCCGAGTTCGGTGATGCATCACGCTACGCACAAGACGCTCAAGGCGGCTTACAGCTTTTACAACGTCTCCACCGTCACTCCCTGGATCGAGCTCATGACGGACGCTTTGATTTCCGCGAGAAACGTGAGTATCTTCTTTTAAGTCTTTGTTTTATAAATATTTCTTATTAAGGGCAGATGTACACCTAGGAGCCGGAAAAAAGGTCATTTTCGTGTATGTTTTCAAGGAAAACTATTTGAAATTTGGAATTGGGGTTTTAATTATCTAAAAGTATATACATTCAAAAATGTTTAATTTTCTTTATTTAAAAATATCAAAAATATACAAGGATATTGTATGATCCTTGGAGCGTCGTCAAAAAATCTGCGTATACGGTACCCACTGGAGTTTCTTCAAAAATCATCTGAAGAAAAAAACCAAAAAGATTATTAAATTAGATACTATAATCCAGTACTCGTCATAAGCGATTTTTGAAAATATCGATTTATGACAAAATGGCGGACGTTTGAACATAAATAGTGATTTTTGGGCCAAAAATTAGTTATTATTTTGCCTATAAAACAAAAACTAAGTAACGGAAAAAAATCCTATGGCAAGCACTAGATAATGGTGTATAGAATAATCACAAAAAACCTCAAGGCAATCGGTTCATTGGTTTTCGAGAAATGTTGGGTACCGATTTGAAAAACGTGGTTTTGAGAAAAACGCGTTTGAGAATTTGGGAATGAATAAATCATGAAATTTGTCAACTTACATGGAATCCTCGATACCAGGCCCATAGTGTAGGTCTCCTACGGTCGACGGAATGTTCATAGCTTCTAAATCCTCGACCATCTAGGTGTATATCTCCCGTTTATTAATTTTCGACGTACGATCCGATCAAACTAAGCCGAGATGATTTTTTTTAATAAAAAGACATTGGAAATCGTTAAGACCGTATTTTAAAATGCAAACAATGTAGCAATGTTCATACAATAAATATTATTTATGATGTCATCATAAGGGGTGGGGTTCAAAATGTCGAATGACCAAATATAGAACGCCAAATATTTCGAGACGACAGAATTATGAACTCTCAAAATAACGATTGTGTACCGGATTATTTTTTAGGCACTTGGGAAAAAAATACATGTTAATAAGCATAGATTTAAATGATCTTGTGTAAATTATCATTTAAAAAAAACTTCAACAACGTTATTAAGATATAACAGAGCCTCTGTATGAAAAATGTGGTCCAACGATCGGATCGATGACTTCACAATGGGTGGTCAGAAAAATAAAAAACTTTCGCAATCTATATTAATGTAGTTCTCGTTATACGTAGCCATTTTTCGAAGAAAAAAACATTCACAAAACGGAGGGTGTTCAGAAAAGTATAATTTTGGCAAAACGTTTAGTTATATTCGGGAGCTTGAAAAATACTAAATAAAAAAAAACGACTGGGTAAAACGATAGATACTGCAATTACGGAAATGTTGGTTGTTTAAAATTGAAAGTCGGACAATTATAGCTAGAGTTGTGATTCCGGCCATGTTTTAGTATACGTAAATCGTTGCGCTACCTGCTCGCACTAATACGTCTGTAATTTGGTAAATTTTCAATATTTAAACTTGAACATTTTTGCACATATTCTCGAATATGTATAATTTGAAGAAATGCGAAAATATCGATTTTTTTACTCACAGCGGTGTCCCGCCTCGAATTAAATGGGAAAATAATTACCCCGCGCTACCACTCGGAGTTTGCTCGAGTTTTCCATTCGTTTTTTTTTCATACATAATATTGTTTGGGGGAATAAAAATGATATTCCACACGCCCTTATATGTCCATAGTTGTTACGCACATGAAGAACAGGACATATTGGAAATTTTCTGAAATAATCAGGGAAAAGTCAGCGAATTTTGAATATTCTTTGGAATTTTTCCAGAATTGCGAGAATCACGGAAAATGAGACCAACTTGTAAAAAAAACTGAAAAGTTTTATAATAAATATTTTTGTATATTTTTAATATTTATATTATTCTTCGTTATATACAACAAAAAGTTGTCAGTGCCAAACATTGTAAATTTCAAAAACTAATTTACTCTCGAGCTCTGATACATTTGCATTTGATGTTTGTTCATAATATTAAAAAAAAAGATTCTGTATTTGCTTTTAATATATATTTTTTCACTTTACAATGTTGAAATTATTTTCCGAATTTCAGGATTTTTCAATTTTGCATTCTGATGTTTAACATTTTCATATATGTGATCTTAAAAAAAATTACGTTCGTTAACGGGGTCGTCTAGTGTGAAGGCCGTTTTTTAATGCTTTTTTGGGGAACGTTTTTTTTTTTTTACAAACCATTAAAATAAAATAATTTATAAATTGTATATCATTTTTATTAAGATTTGAACAAACTCTGTGAATTTTTTGAAGTCATTACATAGAATATAGTCGGTGATACACCGCCCAATAGAAACACATATACAAAAAGAGGTGCTCTACTGCTGCCATGATTCCGGCCGTTCTGCTTATCTGAAATCAACAAAACCAAAGGCAATTTTAATCGTCAGACTCGAGGCTCTACATGGAACTAAAGTAAAGTTAGAATTCCAAAAAAAAATAATTTTTTTTACGCTTTAGAAAAAAAATTCAATTTTTCGTATTTGTTTGGC
Source organism: Ophion ellenae (assembly GCA_963210295.1). Lineage (NCBI taxonomy): Eukaryota > Metazoa > Arthropoda > Insecta > Hymenoptera > Ichneumonidae > Ophion > Ophion ellenae. The sequence continues at coordinate 42,382,428 of OY723388.1, read as the reverse complement.
GTCTATATAGCTGATAAAAAGCAAACTAACGAAGCAATCTTAATGATTTTAGTTCAACTTGTAGTTATATATGTATTAAAGATGCCGTATAAATTTAAGCGGAATCAATCAAATAGTTTTCGAGATATCATGGCAGCAGTTACAAAAAATCGTGCTTCGAGAAAAACGCGTTTGAAAGTGTATATAATTCATAATAAAAAAAAATGGTCTCACCATGAATCTGCCATGCCTGGACCATAGAGTACACCTTCCCCTCCTTCGAAGAAGTCATGCACGGCCGTTTCTCTTCTTTTGATCTGACACACTAGACGACCTCCTTAATGATCCCAATCCTCCTGGAATATTTGCAAAATCTGGTAAAGTCAGACAATCTCTGAGACAATAATGCGTAACGACCATCTCTATACATAATTAAAAAGTACATGAAAACTAATTTTCCAAATATCTACGCGTACAAACAAACGATCCAATAACCGTACGTGATCTCACTCGTTTCCAAATCCATCGCAGCACTAAAGTATCCTTTCGAAACTGGTTACAGTTGGGCTTCGACGTTTTCAACGCTCTGGACCTGATGGAGAACAAGGAATTTCTTGAGACGCTGAAGTTCGGCATCGGGGACGGTAATTTGCAGTACTATCTGTACAACTGGCGTTGTCCGAGTATGCCACCGCACAAGATTGGCCTTGTACTCCAGTAGAGAAGCTCTAACGAACACCGGATGAACGTCGGAAAATCGAGCCTGCGACCTTGGTTCTTTTTTTTTTCTTCCTTTTTTCTTTTCTTTCTAATACGCCTGCCCCGTCCATCGCGTTGGTCAAGCTCGCTCGATGGTGTTTTAGACAATGTTCTCGTGAACACGGTTTCGCGTGATGCGATGAACACGAGGAGAAAGACATCACGGCGATGGCAAAGGGAGAGAGAGAGAGAGAGAGAGAGAGAGAGAGAGAGAGAGAGAGAGAGAGAGAGAGAGAGAATATCGACTCCCCGGATCGTTTGCAAAAAGAAAAAACAAAAAAAAGTTTCGTTCGTGTGTGCGTTGGGATACGGCATGAATAAAACTCGCTCGGGGGATCGTGGAGGAAAGCGTAACAAATCTCAGTACACGGTAGAGCCGCGGATCAAACGAAACGAAATAAATAAAAAGAATAAACCCTCACGAGGTCATCGAACGCGTATCTCGGTCGACGTAGATAGCACGAAGGATCAACTCCTTGCAGTCTTGAAAGAAAACAAGGCCCACGAGTGAAACCGATTATGGTGACGATGATGACGATAATAATAATAATAATAATATTTAAAAAACGAATTGTTCAAATTATCGTGTAGAAATGTTGCTCCTGACCCCAGGTAAAAAGGTGCGATCGCGGGCGAACGGACCGCCGTTTTGAAACTTTTCCCGCTCGGTTGCTCACTAGCCCCTCCCCTGCTCACTTTCCGGTCGACGAATATCCGGAGTTGCCGAAGTTTCGCCAAAAAAATAAAAGGAAAAAAAAAAAAAGAATACAGAACACGCCGAATTCGCAATATTATCCAGGCTACCTTCGGCTCGCTCTTCGTTCGATCGTTATTATTGTGACCAATTTCCTTTGACTTGCCCGTCGAGACGGAAGTCGCGCACTTCCGGTTTATCAGCTCGCTAGCAGTGGTGTGCCAATGCTGGTTACCAGCGTCGTCACTAGCAGTGACATTGCCATTGACAAAAATACCGCCCATGAAGTGTCACCCTTGGATGGTTGAACGAATAAAAGAAAATCAATTATTTGACACTCGCTGCGGCCGCGATGAAGGCCCCTCACCTTCCGTGATAACGAATGTAGAAGGGGAACAAAAGAGAACCGTGGAAAAAGAAGAGAAACAGCGGGACGAGTCTCCCGCAGCGTGATTGTTGACTCGCGGGAGTGACGGGCGCAAATTTGCATCTCGCGTCAACTCGGTCGCGAGCTGCAGCCGCCAGCGATAAGCGCTCGAGCTTTCCGACACGTCGCGCGGTCGCTCTTACCTTCGAGAGCAAACGCAACGTGCGCTCTCGGTCGTTGAACCTCGGGGGAAGAAATAAAATGAAAAAAAGAACACGGAAGGATCAACGTGGAACTGGTTCGTTCTGGTAACTGTTGGTTCAGACCTCACGGCCAGACGAAACTATCGCGGTATCAATGATTGAGAAAAACAAACTGTCGAGAGCGCCTAAATGCCGGATGCTCCAATTCCTAATTTGGATATACAGGGTGATTCGCTTGAAGTTTGCCACTCGGGAATATCTATGAATATTGGTTTTGACGAAAAAGTCAGAGACGAAGTTCGAATGGTCTGTCGATGTCTACATTTCGGTAAGCGCAGATTTTTTGATGTGGAGTTATCAATCTTGGGTCAAGGTCACCTCCATGTTTAATCCTTCGTCACGCATTTTTCCTTTAGTCCGATCGGCTTGAAATTCATTACTCGGGGGTTTTTGGGGTTGCTGATGACGAATTCTGAGCTCGGAATTCCAAAATTCAAAATGGCGGACAGAAATGCAAAAAGTTTCCCGATTAACGAAAAAATGAACAATCGGGGGTTTTTGGGGTCGCTGATGACGAATCTCAGCTTCGAATTTCAAAATTCAAAATGGCGGATGAAAATTCGCGAAAGGGTGCAAATATGATGAAAATGTATATTCTTGGATTTCTCTGTCTGAAACTCTGGCTTCGACTGAGTGCGGAACTTTGTGCAGAAGATTGGGAATTCTATTGGACGAGTGGCGACTTTAACGCAGAAACTTCGAAAACTTTCGGAGATGATGAATTTTATCTAGAACCATTGCCATTTGTTAAGGTTTGTTTATGCGCATAAACAAAATCATCCATGATTTTAAATTGTTGCACATCAATTTTTATTCTTGAATATATGACGGATGCTGAAACACCAAAAAAAGTTCGAAAATTCGGTCGAAATTGCTCGGAAAATGGGTATAAAACAGGTGGCACTCTCAGAGTGCCGGCATGGCACAAAGGGGTTAAGGGGTTAGGCTACTGTGGCGATCCGAAAATCAGGGCTATTTGAAAAGAATTAATGTTAAGGGGAGGCACCTGAGTAAACGGCGAGAAAAACAGGTGAACTTCGGGAATTTTTATCTCAAAAACTAATGTTTCGATTGGATCCGGGTTTTTTTAGGTGGCAAATATGTACGATGAGGTATGTTTAGGATTTTTTTTAAATAAATTCGTTCTTTTAGTCTTTAGTTTTTAAAAATAAATTCGTTCTTTTGGTCAACCAATTCATTTTTAAAAATTCCTAAACATACCTGAATTTACATATTTTCCAATTTAAAAAAAACCCGGATCCAATCGAAACATTAGTTTTTGAGATAAAACTTTCCGAAGTGTACCTGTTTTTCTCACCGTTTACTCAGGTACCTCCCCTTAAAGGAACAAGTAAGATGATTGAAAAATCGCTTGGACATTTATTGGGCTGTACATTAACAAAGTTGCGTATCAAATTTCATGAAAAATATTAATAATCAAAGAAGCTGTTTATAAATTCTTTAAGGGAGACTTTGTCCTTGAAATGCAGCGGGAGATGTTAGCGGCTCAACATGAGCAGCTAGAAGAAGAGGAGGGAAGCCTCTATGGACCAGGCATTGCCGATTAGCGGTAATTATAAACACATTTGTGTAAACACATTACAAAACTTCAAACGCGTTTTTCTCGAAAACACGTTTTTAAAAATGGCTGACATTCTCCTGACCGCTGTAATTAACATATCGACCTGAAATTTGGAGAGCACACTCAGAAAATATGTCTTCACGGAATGACGGATCGTTTTTTCGATAGATACATTTTTGCATCTATTATTTATCTTTTTATGCGAAAAAAGACGCGAAAATTCGATTTTTTTTTAAATTGCCGCCATTTTCCGAAATTTGTACTAAACGAAAAACTCATCCGTCATTCCATGACCAAAGGGTCACAGATTGATAATATGCTTTGAATTTGTGTTTCAGATCAACAAAGAGGGGGCAGTGGTGTCAGCCGTTTACCTCCCGCGATTTGAGGACCTGTTTTCGCGGAGCTGCAACGGCCGCCATTTTGGTTTTTTTTTTCAAAAAAATTTTTTATAACGTTCTGTATATCATGAATAAAGGCAAGAAAAAAACCGCACTCAAAAAGCTTTACTCGTTTCCTTTAAAAAAAATAAAATGTTAACACCTAAAATATGGCACTCCAAGGACAAAGTCTCCCTTAAGGGACAACACCACTCTAGCGGCAGAAAATAAGGCCTAACTTTGACCATTTATTTTGGGAGCATGAAAAAAGGAATAGGATTTCTTTTGAGAGGGTTTATTTAAAACATTAAAGCATGAAAAAAATTATAATTTTCATACAAAATGGCGTGCGGCAGAGCCCATCTTGAAAAACGTCTTTTTTACAAATAGCTTCACGGGAGGACGGTTTTCTCGTAAAGCATGAGACCTGTAACAAAAACCAAAAAAAATATAATCTATATGTTATTAGCTATGGGACTACGTAGTGATTTTTTCTAATCAAGTTTCGAAAAAATGGCGCACTTTGAAAGAAATAACTCGATCTTTAGCCCAAAAAATAAGCAGTAAATTGTTTAGAAAAAAGAAGTTTACATTTAACCAATAAACGGCTAAGTACTCCCATAAAGAATGTAATTGCGAGGCTATTATTAACATTTCAAATCGATCCATGCAAAGGTGTTCGAGTAATCCGTCCTCCCAGTTTGAAAAGTGGTTTCGAGAAAAACGCGTTTAAGGGGCTATACCAGTGTAAACGCTGAAAATTTGGGTGATTTTCGGGATTTTTTTGGAAGAAAAGTACTCAATTAAATGTTTCGGCAAATTAAGAATATAATTGGCTATATTTGACCTATATTACATAATTTTTTCACAGGAAAATATTGAGATCCAAGCGACTTATGCGCTGCCTTCGGAGGCACCGAAAAAAAGTTCCTCCACTGCTGACATGATTCCTGCCGATTGAGTAGCTGAAACCGAAAAAGGAAAAAATGTCGTTAATATTTCCTGTACAATGACGTAGGATTTTCGAAAAATATCAAAATCAAACAAAATGGCGTAGTTATGAACAAAAGTGTGTTTTCTTGCTTATTAAATTGTCGTTTTTTTCAATGCCAAATCGTCAATTTTCATCCAATCAAAAATATCCTACGTCATTGTAGAGTAAATATATTCAAAAGTACTCAGTTCAAATTTCAAGTCAATCGGGTAATTGCTCTTTGAGTTACATTGTCAGCAAATTTGAAAAATCTCATTTCGAGAAAAAACGCGTTTAAAGATTTAACTATCGATTTTTGCATAAAAGTATATTGATATAAATGATAATGATATTCTTGAAAGTATAACCTGTCGAAAAAGGCAACGAAAAAATCGATTTTTTGAATGTGTCACAGTGGTATAACCCCTTAAAGTTGTACGAGGTGCTGCCGCAAAATCGATAATTGAACCTTAGAAAAAAATCGCTACAGGACCGATTGCATATTGTTTTTATGACCCCAAAGTATTTTTCAAGCAAAAAGAAAACGATTTTTCCAAAATCCTAGAGTGATGTAATCCCTTAAGAGAGGACACCACTGTAAAATTTTGCAGCAGAACTCGAACGATGTCCGTCCAATCGACTTGAAATTTTAATCGTAGCTTCTTATATTGCTTTAACAGTCACGTACGAGCGCTTTTTTTTCGATTAATTGAAAATTGTAAAAACATATCACTTGATATGAAAATTATGGTCGAAAAAACGAACTTTTTTTTTCAAACTCGTCTCTATTTATTTTTCTATTATTTTTTTTATTTCCCACCGTACTTGACTGCTAAAACTTATGTAATTAACTAAAATATTTCACTTTTAGTTCCAGTATTAAATTTACGACAGTTTCTGACTAAAAAATTCTTTTACATACTTCAATATATACCTAATAAAGCCTAAAAGTTCTTTTCACCGTGTGTTTTATTGATTTATTTTTAAAAAAACGGTTAAAAATGGTCAGTTAAAGTGATGTCCTCCCTTAATTATTGTTCATAAACAATATATTGTTGAACAAATATAATTGTTATTATAAACAATTTTGTAAAGGACCTTTGAACGCGAAGGGCTCAACTGTGTACTTGGTTTTGGCCACCTGGTTGATCTAAAACAAAAAAAAACGAGTTTTTCCTTCAAATAGATAATATTGGCTAAGACTTTTTTGCTAATTATGTTTCAATCGTCAACATTTTTTTTTTCGATTTTACTAGGAAAAATGACCTTATTAACTGTTCATAAATAATTTCAAAAAAAATTTAAGAAGAAAAGTGTTCCAAGGTGATAATATTGTAGTTAAGGTGATAATATTGTAGTTGATTGCAGTCCTGAATTTCCCAATCGGCCGTATATTAAGGCAAGTGATTAAGATAGGCGCGGCGGCACAAAGTCAAGTGGCCTATACTTAAGAAAAGTATAAATCCGGCACTGGTTCATTCAGTGTAGTTTTCTTGTGGCCGTCGCTTGTGGCCAATTAATAAACGGTTTTTCTTTTAAAAACTAACGGTGACATTGAAATCAGGTTGGTATCTCCACTTTCAGAAAAATCTAACGCTATCAAAAGGCAGATATTCGCCGTTTAAATTGCGTCTCTTAATTTTTCGATTTAATAATTTTTATTCATATTAAGGTTTCATTTGCATATTTTGGAAATCATTGCCCCTAGGGCCCTATACATTCATGGAATAGAAGTGAATTTTAAAAATGTTTATATCACTTTTCATTTTTTTCTTTCGGCTACATTATTTTTGTTTTCGACATCTTTTCTTTACTTAAGGGGCCAGTCCACTTTGGAGCCAAGAAAAAGGCCATTTTCGCGACTTTTTTGAGGATTTTACAAAAGATATGAATATAAAAGTTGTTGGGCTTGATAAATAAAGTCTTGAAGTACATTTTAAACAAATTTTAATTCATTTTTATTCATTTTTGAGTACAAAAACTATACTTTAACGTAACGCCTCAAAAATAGGTGGGCTAGTTGGCTCCATCACAACTCGGCAACGGCTTGTCTGAAACAAGAAAAATCAAAGTCCATTAGATTCAGTATGACACCAGTTACAAAATGACCCTCGGATATAAAGTTTTATCAAAAAATAAAAGAATAGCAGATGAAAAAAGTATAAAAAAAACGCAGTTTTTCGCAAAAAAAAGAGTAAAAATCAAAATTTTAAAACCATCGAGGTTCATCTTGTTGCGAATCGTGTTTACAATATGTGGTTGAAATTTCAAGAGAATCGGTTTATCAGTTTTAGAGATACGATATACACGTACGAGATACGTGGGTGAAAAGAAGTAGGTGATTCATAGGAGGGGAATTGGATTGGGCAAGGAATATTAGTTTTAAATTAAGGGGGGATTGTCTTTTTTTTCGCAAAATTTACCGCTTTTTGGGAATTTTTTTGTGAAGAAAGTATACAACGGAAAACTTGTGAAACTTGGCATATAGTTTTATTGATCTGTTTACTACATACAAAAAAATTTTTTAACAATTTCATCAAAAAATCCGCCTCCCACCGCCCTCGACGCGCGATGGTCCTTTTTTGATGGTGTGCACGATTACAGCCTTCACGTTCATCCTGCAAGAAAAACCCAAAAAGCATTTTACTTTAGACACATATAGCTATCGTTCGATGAAGGGGAAAAAAAAATTGACGATTTGGTGACGTTTTGAACTTGAAGTATCGATTTTTCGAAAAAAATTGATCGATTTTTTGTTATAAATAAAAAACTATTAAACGTATTGCTTTTTTGCTTCATCAAACGATAAAAGGATGTCAGCTGAGCATTCTGTCCAAATTTGAAGGGAATCGGTTGAATAGTTTTTGAGAAATCGTGCACACCAGTTGTGAAAAAGCTGTTTCGAGAAAAACGCGTTTAAAGTTGTGAGTACAGTTTATGGGACATATCGAGTACTTACAGTATTTTTAATCTAATCTGCTATGCCAGGGCCATACAGGATGCCTTCCTCGGCTTCGAACAACTCATTTAGTGAAGCAGTTTCGCTTCTGCGTCTTGTTCGAGCCTCTTTCGTTGCTTCGAGGCTGCGTGTGACAACGAGCGCGCGGCCACCGCGAGTCGACACGCACGTATAAAATCGCTTATAACTTTGCCATTTTTGAGAATTTTAATTTGAAATTTTGCACACATATTCTCAACACTTTGAAGAATATGAAACAGCGGTCAGCGAAAAATCGATTTTTTTGTCGAAAAAAAAGAAAATCCCCCCTTAAAGTCGAAATTTGTAGGTGCTTTTGAGGGAGACTCACTTCTAGTCAGCGCGGGGCATTTAAAGTGTTACAGAGCAATAGCACTCAAACTATTGGCGATATCTAAAAAACTTTCCGATGAAAGTTGCATTGTTCGAGATGGACGTCATACGAGACCATCGTAATTTCTTTTCGGTTGTGGCGCCAAAGCTACCTCAAGGTCAACTCCACTTTTTGAAATCGAACAATGTATTTTTTTGGCATGACATTACTGAATGTTGTGACGAGTTCAGTGATCTACAATACAAGGTCTCTAGTCACGCAAAGTATGAAAATAGTCGAAAAACGAATCTAATCGGATTAATCACTTTCAAACGATTTAAAAAAACTTGGTTTGGGTCAACGTACAAGACACTCGCAATGATGACCCTCGACTTGCGAGCACTTGTTCATTCTTCTACGAAAAGACCGTCTAAATTCAGCTAACATTTATGGTGGAATTGGGCACATGCTCGGCGTATTGTTTCTTTCATGTCGTCAGGTGTGTTTACTTATTCAAGTAAATGTTTTTATTCATTTCGACACCCATTATAATGATAATACATATACGGGGTGCCTGTGATGATTGGATAATCCTGCAACTTTCGATAGGACAGATCATGTCCTACCATGTGGAATTTCGGTTTAGTAAAAGTTCCACGGTTTTCGAGATAAAAATCATCTGCTTTTGGCTTTTCACATGCCATTTCTACAAATGATAACTTTCATGACCCGGTTAAAAAAATACTCTTGGTTATTTGTTTTTTCTAGAAAAGTCTTCTTTTTAACCTTAAATGTTAAGGAAACTTTACGAAAAAAGAACTTGAGCAGAATTTTCGTACAAACCAGTTCGAACATCTGATTTTAATAGCTTGCAGTGTGAAGAAAAATGTACTACGCAGATCGTGCTAATTACTTAAGGGGGGATTGTCTTTTTTTTCGCAAAATTTACCGCTTTTTGGGAATTTTTTTGTGAAGAAAGTATACAACGGAAAACTTGTGAAACTTTGCATATAGTTTTATTGATCTGTTTACTACATACAAAAAATTTTTTAAACAATTTCATCAAACAATCCGCCTCCCACCCCCCTCGACGCGCGATGGTCCTTTTTTGATGGTGTGCACGATTACAGCCTTCACGTTCATCCTGCAACAAAAACCCAAAAAGCATTTTACTTTAGACACATATAGCTATCGTTCGATGAAGGGGAAACAAAATTGACGATTTGGTCACGTTTTGAACTTGAAGTATCGATTTTTCGAAAAAAATTGATCGATTTTTTGTTATAAATAAAAAACTATTAAACGTATTGCTTTTTTGCTTCATCAAACGATAAAAGGATGTCAGCTGAGCATTCTGTCCAAATTTGAAGGCAATCGGTTGAATAGTTTTTGAGAAATCGTGCACACCATCAAAAAAGGACCGTCGCGCGTCGAGGGGGGTGGGAGGCGGATTTTTTTATGAAATTGTTTAAACATTTTTTTGTATGTAGTAAACAGATCAATAAAACTATATGCCAAGTTTCACAAGTTTTCCGTTGTATACTTTCTTCACAAAAAAATTCCCAAAAAGCGGTAAATTTTGCGAAAAAAAAAGACAATCCCCCCTTAAAAAAGTTGCTTTGTTATTGTCGATTCCTATCATTTGTAGAAATGGCTTGCGAAAAACCAAAAGCAGATGATTTTTTTTTTAATAACATAAAGCCCAAAATCTCGAAAACCGTGCGACTTTTACTAAACTGAAATTCCAGCATATGGTAGGAGATGATCTGACCTATCGACAGTTGCGAGATTATCCATTTATAATAGGACACGCTGAAATAGGATAACCTGTACGTGAGTGATCGCGGTGAACTGTCAAAAGCTCACTACATCCCCTACGTGCACATGTACATCATACAGAGAGGCCACGCAACTACACCGTGTCTTCCAATCGATCGATTTGGAAGCACGATATTTTTTTGTCTCTGTCGAGATCTTTTCCCTATGGGATGCTGGGGTACATCTTGGGCAGGCGGTCATCTGGTTAAGGTAGTCCTATCGCTTCACACTAGTCATACCACTGATCATACTTGAGACTTGTACAATTTATATTTTTAACATATGCAAAGAAAAACAATTGTAACAACTAAATTTTCCATGTGTTAACTGTTTAATGAATGTTCACATTTAATTAGAAAAATGAAAAAATAGTTATTGCAACGATTCGCGCAGTATTTCTAGGTTTGATATTGGGCACTATTGGTTCTATCTCCGTCTCTTTTTACTCAACCAGGCGAGTTTAACCTCCATGCTTTTCAACGTCGATCTGTCAAAACAATGTCAGGTGCGGGAAATATAAAGCATTGTATTCGGGCCACGACTGGTAAAAAGCGTGGAAAATTTGGGTCGGCGAAATATGTCGGTGAAAAATGAAATATGTGTGGAAATTCGAATGAGTGAGATGAGGTTAGGACTACAGTCAGCTGTTGGCTTGCTGTCACGTCTCTTTATCGTAGCAAGTGGTAATAAATACAATACCGGAAGTTCAAATTAAACTTGATATTACATTAAAATTAGGTCAATAAACGTAATTTTTCTGAGAGCACTGGATTACTACGAGTGTTAAGTATGTAAATCTGATTATTTTCACGAATCTGACGGATTCCCACTATTATATATACCTTTGTGTGTTGTGAGAATGTATGAAAAATATGAGACCAATTCACGAAAACGTGAAACTTGTTGGGACGTTTGTATTGAAACGTCGCAACATCGGAAGTAGGGGAATAGCAGAACCAATAGAAGACCTAGCGCGCCAACTTCAAATACGTCAATGTCTAATGTAAATAAGGAGAACTAATTCATTTATTTATCATAATGTATTTCCTTTTTTCTATCGAATTTTCAAAATCGAAAATTAATTTTCCGTTAATCCTACCTCTTTCAAATGAACATATATGTAAATAATTATTACGATTGTCTACCGTACACTTGTCCATTTTCGCCATATTCATTTGGCGACTTCACACAATGTTTTAGCATAGGAACTTCGTTTCTTCCCCCACGCTACAAAAATGATTTAGCAACAACCTTAAAGACATCTTCGCTGGCAACGTTGAAAATACGACGGCCGCACATCACTCGAAACCCCATCAACATTAGCTTGAAAAATATTTCGTACGCGCTAACCGTTTTTGAGATATTCCGGTGTGACATGGGACACCCGGCATATGTGTCGAGCCCAACAGATTGTGTATTGGCTTCGTGCAGAGTATAGGGTGAGGGTAATGAAATCGAACCTAGCGCCCACAGTGGACAAAAATGGCATTTAACTCGGCTATTTATCTGTCAAATCTGTATGGGCGTAGTACGAGATTTTTGCAATAAAATTGAAAATCTGGTTTTATTAAAAATGGGTGACAACAGTTGCTGTGTAATAAATTACAAAAATATCGGTACAAATAGTAAATGCAAATTTTATCGATTCCCTACGGCAAATTGGAAGGTAGAGCATCGCAAAAATTGGGTAGCTGCAGTTTTACCTGTAAAGAAGTTTTGTAAGGCGTCAAAGAAATCGAGGTTTACCTTTATGTCACGAACTGGAATTATTAAACTTGGGTGACGTTTTATTCTTTACTCTTCCACGTCCCTGACGTGTTCAACAGGTACCAACTGTTTTCCCTTAGATTGAGTTTAAGGTTAGGAATTAATATTGTGAGCTATACTCTCGGAGCCCGTCTTTAAAATTATGCTCATTCCGGTCCAAATACAATTTTTTTAAAAATTATAATCTGAGATGGTGCAGCAATAATATATTAGGATGTTGAATAAGTTCTCGCTTCTTTTTCGTGAAAATTAATGCTTTGTTTTAAAATATCATCAAAAAAAAAATAGAAATCCCAAAAAACCCATGCCTCCAATTCAACACATGAAAATCATTATTTTTCAAGTGTATAAACCAATCTATGCATGTTGCATCTGACAGAGCCGTAAGTCTCAACAAGAATTCTGTGTACTTCAGCTGCGGATTTTTTAAAAATAAACTAGTGCAGTAAAATTCCGCGCAATTACTCTTTTCTTGACACGAAATTTGACATGTTTAACACTATAAAAAAAAAAGTTGTCTACCCTTCGGCGAAATGCCATAAACTGAATTTCAAGCTTGCTCATAGTACTTCTTTATAGATGCGTTACCATCTTAACCTACACGCACGCAGTTCTGGTGACGCCATCTGTTGGAAAACAGCGCGAACTAACATTTATGTTAAATGTCTATAAAAACAATTATGTAGCTTCATTTTTCTCGTCTTATAACAAAATTACAAGTAAACAAAAATATACATTTTACAGAAATGTTACGTACTTTTTTCACTTTACTGAAAGGAAACACTTCTTGCCGTATTTGGTCAGACAAATTGATGGAATGCAAACAAATTAAATGCAATTAAGGCGAGATTTTAATTTTTATAATTTACCACAATATTATAACCACAACCACAGTCTTTGACAGAGCTAACAAAAATAGAATATGTTCGATTTATAAAAGAAACGAAATTAATCGACAGTTACTAGAAGAGATACGAAGTCTCTTCCCGTTATTGATAAATATTCAATACGTCCCAGAAACATCGATGTGGCAACGGTCTTTTTATTTGGTGGCCTCCACTTTCAATTCTATAGATAATGATGCTCTCCATGCCATGACGTGTCGTACCTTCGACGCTTAAAAATTGATACCAAATTAATTGGCCTCACGGCACTGCCGCACATCATGCTATCAAGAGAGGCCAAGTAATGAAAAAGAAAATTTCCACACTGTTGACGAATCCACCGTGTACTCTTTGTACAGTAAGATTGCCTTTTACTCATCGTTTTTTAACTATGCGTCGACAAATCGTAATTGTGATGACATTTTACCAATGTAAAGTGATTATTTTCCTATCGATCTTGTTTAAGTTATTTTAACATTGAAAATGCTTTTAAGGCCTTAGGCCACAGTGACGGGTATGAAATAATGTACGAATTTAACAATTTTTTTCGTATGAAAAAGTGATTTACTCATGAAATTAATTACACATCTATTTAGTATGAATATCAAGCTGTTAGAAAATATATATACTTTTTTCCGATGTACAAAATGGCCCACTACTCGAAATTTCTCGATACAGCTTTTTTCCCATCGGCGTGACGAATAATTTCAACAATTTTCGCTCGATTTATTTCGAATTTAAAAGTTATGTTCCTAATTGCATTTCGCAGAGAAGTACGTACGGATTTTTTTTATTAATCGAGAACTTTTCATTTTATGAGCAGTTATAACGAAATTTTTCACTGAAAATTCATTTCTTAAGTTCAAACACTTACAACTTTTGAATAAAACAATATTTTTTAAATTCCGTACGTACTTCTCTAGGTATTCTATTGAAGATTGACGAGAATTTTAATTTGTTCTTGGTAAAAAACTGTGGATGCTAAATGTCACGCCGCGGAGCGCCTAAAAAAACATATCAAAAGAAAATATTAGTAGTCGACTATCGAAAAAAAAATATATATTTTTTCTAACAGCTTGATATTCAAACTAAATAGATGTGTAATTAATGTTATGAGTGAATCACTTTTTCATACGAAAAAATTGTTAAATTCGCACATGATTTTATACCCGTTACTGTGGCCTAAGGCCTTAAAACTGCATGTGTTAGTTGAGGTAGACTGGCTACCCCCACTCCACCGCCACTGTGTTGTAGTAGAGTGGGGGGCACTGCGACATGCTGAATGCCTGTATTCGGTTAAAAGTGCTCTCTCCCCAATTCATTCTCATCTTGTTATTAATTTGAAAATTATATTACAAATATATAACAAAGAATATATAACAATTATTACCCAACAAAACAAACGAACCCAAACAAATACAAACAAATCCAATTATATACCTCATCGTATCCATTTTTTTAATCATAAAAACCAACTCATTATTTACAGTACCTGATTTCATTACCCGAAAAGTCTGATTACATTTTCAATGCCATGAAATGGTTGCACTTGTGTAACATATGCGTAATATCTCTAGATTTTTTATTCGTCTCCTCAATCCAAACTGCACGAGAAAGGCATCCCGCCTTTTTCCTCTTTCGTTTGTTTTTCGTCTGTTCTATCGGTGCCATCGTTTGCGCAATCGGAAACGCTGCAAATTCAGTCCTCCAAGTCGTTTCCGGTTTCGAAGCACGATTTTCCTTCCCGAAAGAACTTGCGCGTTATCGCGAACGTACGACACCCTAAACACGATTCTGGGTTTCGCAGATGCCTTTGGTCGTTTACACTTGTTCCACACGGCGCGCGGCGGTCTCAGGTCTCAAGGACCACGGAACACATCCGGGTGTAATAAAAAGTGTCTGACGCCGATACCAGTGTGTGTCGTTATTTTATGTACGGAACTCCAGCATATTGGTGGCAGCTCCAAGAGAGAACTTTTTCCTCGCACAGAGAAGGCCCTGTTTTCGCGGAATCTTTTCCCTGGTTTCCTTTGTCTTTTTTGACAATTTTTTGCCAAGTTTTTTTTGGAAAGTCGTACGATCGGGGAATTGCGAGGTTCGTTTGAGCGATATGCGACGATTGGTGGGCATGTTTCGATGTATGGATGGATGGTTCGACGATGTCGGTGACTCTGCTGGCTGACGACGAAGAAGTTGCGGCGGAATTAGCTGCTGCTTCTTCCCGCCTTTTTTTGGGTCTGAACGAACACACACATACACTATACGTATATCGGGGAAAATCGTTTTGAAGAAATTCGAATTCTAGGAGTATCATGGTAGACCTTTGTCCTTATATTCAAATGATGTAAAAACCAATCTCCTCAAAAGCACCTTTAGATAAATATAAGCATATTCATCTAGATAAATAGATGAATTTAAAGATACCTTTAGATAAATAGATAAATTTAAAGATACCTTTAGATAAATAGATAAATTTAAAGATACCTTTAGGTAAATAGATAAATTTAAAGATACCTTTAGATAAATGTAAGCATATTTATTCTAAAGGGAATTTCGAGGACCGTCTTCACAACGGCTACATGTGGTGATAGCCAACGTTACATTGATATAACGGATCCAAAAGGTCCGTTCTCTATGCGTACGTGCATATACGGGTATACATGGCGACAATTATAAAGCCGCCGTATGTTTTCTACGGTCCTGGCGCGGAGATTATATGCGACGGAGAAAAATATGATATTTAATGGTTTTTCAATTCCTTTTCGAAAAAAAATATGACCTATTTCTGTTATGAGTATTTTTTTCAAAACATTGAGCATTCTGGAAAAAAACAACATTCTATTTTGAGTCCAGCAAAATGTAAATAATAAAATTCCAAATACGAAACGCTACTACAAAATTTTTTTATGGAATTAAATTCCATTCATTCACTTTAAAAAGCTTTTTTGATGAATTTATTCTCGACAACGGGATACACAGTAAACGTTTTCCAAGAGTGTTTCGTATGCGGTATATGAGGGAGATAACTTTAGGCGAGGAAGAAATTGTTGATTGTCTTGATTTTGTTTGAAGAAAAGATTTCTTCTAAGTTGGGACTTAGGGTATGTTTTATTACTACTTTTGACTGTTACATGGTATTTTTTATTAATGTTTAAGAATGGCGCAGGATTAATCTGAAAAAAAGCAACGAAGATTTTTATTTTATTAACACTCATACGCAGAATATAAACCAAGAAAAAGTGAGGAATGTTGGAAATCGATGAAATACCACGTTCTTTTTTTCAAGACCATTTAAGGCCATGTTTTGGACAATAAGGATAGAACAATGTATACCAAAATTCATCAGAATTGGTCGATTAGTTTTTCATCTATACGTCACGCCAGTTTTGAAAATACAGTTTGAAAGACCGTACTATACTTCCACCATTTTTAAAGATTAATAAAAAAATACTATGTAACTGCCAAAAGTAGTAATAAAACATGCATACTCTGAGTCTAGAAAAAGGTGAAGAAATCCTCGCCAAAAAAAAAAAATCATGAATATCAGATCAAATTTTTTCCTCGCCTAAAGGTATCAATCTCCCCCCTTAATTACCTTCATTCTGCAGCACTCAAAACAGAATTTCGATTTTCTTTGAGAATGCACAATTTTTCCGGAAAACACTACTCGTCACAAAAATAGGCTATTTTTTCGAAGAGGACTTGAAGAATTATTTACAACATTCAGGTTGCATGACCACCTTACTATTGTCACCCTGTATATACGGGGTGTCCCTCTTATCTCTGCCACCCGAATTAACTCGGTAATTATCGACGTCACAAAAAAATGTTCCAGAAAAAAGTTGTACGGTGTGACGGAGGCCATCGAATGCGACTTTTTTAAATGAACTTTTTTAAATTAAATGGTACATTTTTTTCAACTATCTTGTGGAGAACCTCAAGCCGCATAAAAAACAAAGGGTCAAAGTCGTTCAAGGTCATTCAAGGTCAGTATCGATGATACAAATCTATTAATCTCGGATTACTCCCAAATATTTGGTAGTGACGCGAGACATTTTTGTTTGTATTTCATTTTAATAGGTGACCTTGAATGACCTTGAACGACTTTGACTCCCTGTTTTTTACCCGGCTTGAGGTGCTCCACAAGATGGTTGAAAAAAGTGTACCATTCCATTGAAAAAAGTGGAGGTGACCTTCACTGTGCATCAGCGCCTCCACCGAAATAAAAATATTGGTCGCATTTGACCGCCCCCTTCACACCGTACAACTTTTGTCTGGAACTTTTTTTTGTGACGTCGACAATTACCGAGTTATTTCGGGTGGCAGAGATGAGAGGGACACCCTGTATATATGTTTGCGCGATTCACGCACACGCAAGTTCCGGGTGTCCTTTGAAAATGGTGCGGAAACGACGGAGAGTCGTCAAACAATGCGGTCGTTCGTAGTGTACGAGATAACGCACGATTGTGCATATATGCTTGTGTTAGGTGGCGTACATTTTGTATCAGTTCATATGGCAATGACGATACGACAAACGACCCACGAATGTCACTAGTATACGATGTGGATACGTTGAAAAAAAAAAATACACACGAGAAGCTTCCTCGTCTATGCGAAGGAAACAGAGTGAGAGAGAGAGAGTGTGCGAGTGAACCACGTGTTTGAGCACGCACTGCAGCAGGAGTTCGCAGACGTGTAACAACGCAAAGTCGCAGGGAATAAATACGTGGATTCGATGTGGACAGGATTCAGTCGGAATTGAGAGCTCGCTTCTTCGTACCGCACAACGAGCAACTGACAGGCAGCTACATACAGGCTAAAATCCAGCGCGATCGCGCACATCCGACGAATCGTCGAGAGCAATAAGAGAGGATATATCTGGTGTGAGAAATGTCCGGATTCGCGAAAACGACGTATCTCGCTCTCATCGTTCTGGTGGTCAATGAGATCGAGGCACTATTCGGGTATTTAAGACGTTCATTCAAAAGAAATCCAATGATTTTTGCAATATCCACACGAGTCTCGTAGCTACTCTGGCTGTTTGAATTTCGCGGGTCGAGACACGAGTACCTTCATTGGCTTTAACCTCGAGAATGATTCGCGGTATAACCCGATCAGTAAAACGACGTATCTGTAGTGCTTATCGTGTGCAATCGTCATCGTAAATATGGTTCGTTGTGCTCATCAAGTCCGACGGAAATCCGAAATTATCTTGGTTCAATGGCAATTTTTATTAATTTTATTATGAAACATTCGGTTGATAATTGGGTTGATGAATCTTGTTCATCTAGCTTCGCTTGTAACTCGAACGCAAATCTTCGAACGGCCATTTAGTAGAGCTTTCGTCTCATCCACCATTTTGAAGAACTCTCGCCTTGTCCGCCATTTTGTAGAGTTCTCGCCTCATCCGCCATGTCCTAGAGCCGTTTCATCAGCCATCATTTTATACACATCTTGCCTCATTCGCCGTTTTATAGACATCTCGCCTCATCATCCATTTTGTGAGCTCAGCCGCCGTCCACCATCAAGTCTGACGGAAATCCGGAATTATCTTGGTTCAATGGCAATTTTTATTAATTTTATTATGAAACATTCGGTTGATAATTGGGTTGATGAATCTTCTTCATCTAGCTTCGCTTGTAACTCGAACGCAAATCTTCGAACGGCCATTTTGTAGAGCTTTCGTCTCATCCGCCATTTTGAAGAACTCTCGCCTCGTCCGCCATTTTGTAGAGTTCTCGCCTCATCCGCCATGTCCTAGAGCCGTTTCATCAGCCACCATTTTATACACATCTCGCCTCATTCGCCATTTTATGGACATCTCGCCTCATCATCCATTTTGTGAGCTCAGCCGCCGTCCGCCATCAAGTCTGACGGAAATCTGGAATTATCTTGTATCAATGGCAATTCTAATTAATTTCAATATGAAACATTTGGTTGATAATTGGGTTGATGAATCTTGCTCATCTAGCTTCGATTATAACTCGAACGCAAATCTTTGAACGGCCATTTAGTAGAGCTTTCGTCTCATCCGCCATTTTGAAGAACTCTCGCCTCGTCCGCCATGTCGTAGAGCCGTTTCATCAGCCACCATTTCATACACATCTCCTGTTCGCCATTTTATAGACCTCTCGCCTCATCATCCATTTTGTGAGCTCAGCCGCCGTCTTTGCGATCACCCATCCCCGAATCGCCGATCCAACGTTGACTTCGTATTTTGTCGTTTATGCCGTTTATCTGACAGCAGCCTGGGCACGATTCTGGGTGCCAACGGGGACACTGAATATCCGGTTTACTGGAACGTGCCTACTTTCATGTGTCGCCAATACGGCATGCGATTCGAGGAAGTTTCGCGCCATTTTGGCATATTGCAAAATCCCGGTGACGATTTTCGTGGAAAAGAAATCGTTATCCTCTACGATCCAGGCATGTTTCCGGCACTCTTGAAGAATGCGACAGGTCAAGCAGATTTCGATTCGCAATACATTCCGCGTTTTTCGAAGTCGAGGGCACGAGGATTGATTTTTTTTAATCGCAGGTCCCGTAGTCGTGAGGAACGGTGGAGTGCCGCAAGAGGGCAATCTCACGGCCCATTTGAATCTCTTCAACGAAGCCGTCGTCCAACACATACCGGACGATTCGTTTCGCGGTCTCGCCGTGATTGACTTCGAGAGCTGGCGACCCGTGTATCGCCAGAATTGGGCCTCACTCGAGCCCTATCGTGCCCTGTCGGAAAAGATCATCAGGCAGAAACATCCCGAGTGGGACGAGAAAACGCGGAAGAAAGAGGCGGCCAGGCAGTTCGAGAAATGGGGAAGAATGTTCATGGAGGAAACTCTGAAGACTGCCAAAGCTCTGAGGCCCCGAGCCGTCTGGGGCTACTACGCTTTTCCCTACTGCTTCAACCTTACACCTGGTCAGCCCAACGAGCACTGCGACCCAAAAGTTCTTAAAGAGAACGACAAGTGAGTCCAGTTTCAGTTGAGGGACTACATCTACCTGAGGCCCGAAAAAAATGGCCAAATTCCGATCTTTTTTCTGGGACACGGTTGGTGGAAAAAAAACGCATTTTTTTAAACACAAAGGTACATATATTGGTCAACAAAAAATAGTCAACAAATCAACAAAAACATGGCTGCCGGCAAATGATGAAATTTTTTTCGCAACGTTTGACGGTAGACACTCTCCAGCTTAAACGGTCCATCCAAAATCGAAAAACCAAACGAGTTATTCAAGTTAACAATAAATACGAGTCGTTTACGACCGGCGATTTTTTTTTCTTTTAACACCGTGGCAACAACGTGACATTCAAGCATACAAAATCTATGAAAAAATCGTTATTTTTACGTAACTGTTAAAAAATCGAGATCGATTTTGAAAAAAGATCGTCAACGACGTTCAAAGGGTCTTCTAACTTTAGACGCCAAGAAAGGCTATTTTCATGAATTTTTTGATCGGTTTATATTATAAATATTGATATACAAGTTGTTACACTTAATAAATACACTTTAAAAGTACATAAAACAATGTTTTTTATGTATTTATGTAACCCAAACAAACTTTAAACGCGTTTTTCTCGAGACAACGTTTTTCGACTGCTTGTTGATAAAAACTTCGAAATTACCGAACCGATCCTTATCAAATTTTAATCACATATTCTTTACAACTATAGCTATAACGCATAGCAAGGATTTTTACAAAATTTTGATATTTACTAATTTGTTTGCCAAAAATGGTGGAAAAAACACCTTTTTGTTTTTTCGAAAAATGTCCGCGATTTTGTTATTTTTGCATATATCAAAAATCGTATGATATGCGCTATAGCCATTAACATACTCAATCTAAAGCCATTTGATTTTTTTGTTTCGGATGATTCATCTCCGAGATTTCATCAACAGCGCAGACCTACATTTTTTTAGGACATTTTTTTAACTACCAATTTCGTCTATAAATAGTCACTTAAATAAATAAATAATTTTTTTTTAACTGTATTTCGAAAGTGTATTTATTAAGGGTAACAACTTTTATATCAATATCTATAATATAAGCCTATCAAAAAAATTCATGAAAATAGCCTTTTTAACGTCTAAAGTGAAGAGACCCATAAAAAATCATTTTTTTCACACCGTGGCGTCGAATTGAAACTCGAGCAGACAAAATTTATGAAAAAAGTTGTCATTTTTACGCAACTACTAAAAACTAAAGATTGATTTTGACAAAGTGAGATCGTCAACGACCTTTATATGTTTCTCATCGTATTTCCTGTAAATTTGGAAATAATCCATCAAGTGGTTCTCGAGATATCATGGCCACCGACTATGAAAACAGTGTTTCGAGAGAAGCGCGTTTAACCCTTTCACACCTGACGGGACATATGCTGTCTCAGTCTGGAAATTTTTTGAAATTATCGCTGGGACAACATATGTCCCAGTTACTGAAAAATATAATCGCATTTCAGTGGTGAGGAATTCGCACCCTTATTGAGCAAGTTTCAGACAGAAAAGTTATTTCATCGTAATAATCACTTGGAGGAGAAATAATTGTTCCCGGTAATGAGGCGTACTAAACTGATTTTTCCGCCGTATTGAATGGGTTAAAGCTTCAAGTATGGTGTCACTACCGCTCGCCCGGCCGAGTGTTAGAAGCCGTAGCTCATTCGATGTTAAGGGGCTATACCAATGTGGACGCTGAAAATTTGGGTGATTTTCGGGAATTTTTTGGAAGAAAAGTACTAAATTAAATGTTTCGGAAAATTAAGAATATATTTGACTATATTACATAATTTTTTCATAGAAAAATATTGAGATCTAAGCGACTTATGCGCTGCCTTCGGAGGCGCCAAAAAAAAGTTCCTCCACTGCTGCCATGATTCCGGCCGATTGAGTAGCTGAAACCAAAAAAGGAAAAAATGTCGTTAAACTGGAAGGTATTTCCTGTACAATGACGTAGGATTTTCGAAAAATATCAAAATCTAACAAAATGGCGTAATTATGAAAAAAAAAACGTCTGTTTTCTTGCCTATAAAATGGTCGTTTTTTTCAATGCCAAATCGTCAATTTTCATCCAATCAAAAATATCCTACGTCATTGTAGAGTAAATATATTCAAGAGTACTCAGTTCAAATTTCAAATCAATCGAATAATTGCTCTTTGAGTTACAATGTCAGCAAATTTGAAAAATCTCATTTCGAGGAAAACGCGTTTATAGATTTAACTATCGATTTTTGCGAGATAAAATGATATTGATATAAATGATATAAATGCTGATGATATTCTTGAAAGTGTAAACTGTCGAAAAAGGCAAAACAAAATAGATTTTTTGAAAGTGTCACACTGGTATAGTCTCTTAAGAATATTCCAAATCAATTCTCAGCGACTATAGCATAGAGGCGAAACTATCGAATAAAAATATTTCTGGAAAAAGCAAATTTTCGACCCACCTAAGTAGATGTAGCCGTTACCACTTATCGCCTGGCCATTGCATTGAATCGACCAATCGATCACGAGCTATTTCCCAACGAGAACTGACATTTCCCGTTGAACAGCATGTCGTGGCTTTTCACCGCCGAGAATGTGATCCTACCTTCCGTGTATCTGCGTTCGACCCTGAGCATGAAGGACAACCTCGGCTTGATAAGGGGCCGAATAATCGAGGCCCTGAGGATGTCGAAAAAGTCTAGACCAAGGAAGAAGGTGTTGGCGTACTTCGGTTACGGGTACACCGATCGCAGAGATGTTTACCTCACTCGAGTGAGTTTACGACACCTTCATTCGCTCGTAATCGTAAGATTACGGTCTGGTCTCATATTAAGGCCTTAGGCCACTTTAGAGGCCCAAAAAATAGGGTTTTTGGGGATTTTCTTTAAATAAAAACTACAAAATCAATCGAGATTACAAAAAAGGGTGTTTATCATACATATCAGTAACTGTATACAATAATTTTTCTGTTGATTAATTTCAAAATGGCGGCTGTGCAGCGTTTTTGCCATAACTTCTCCGTTTTTCCAGGATCCACGGCCGGACAAACAGCTCCTGTAATTTTTTAATTATAATGAGCCAATGAATTTTTTTCGATTATATATAATAACCGCTATAAACGTTCGTAGGATTTTTTCGATATATTGATTTTTGGCCAACTGGCGCACTTCTTAAGTGAAAAGTGAAAAATTAGCCGAAAAAATCGTCGGATAATTGTTAATAACAAATGAACTATGCAATATCAAAAAAAATCCTACGTACTTCCATAGACAATGTATTTTTCAATATATATTCAACATTACAAGTGAATCGGTTGAAAATTGTCTAAGTTCTGTTTCCGGCCAACTTAAAAAATGCAGTTTTGAGATAAACGCGTTTGAAGTTTTGAGTAGCGAGCTGTGGACCAGACGGCCTCGTACTAAATTTCGAAAATCGAGTACTCAGAGATTTTTCGCGGCCGTAATCTTTTGGGACATCATTTTTGAAGTCCTAGGGGACCATTAAAAAAGAACGATTTTTCGAAAATTCTAAATGGCCTAACCCCTTGACGAGTTTCAGGAGGAACTCGTCAACGGAGCCCGGGAGATGATCGATAGCGGTGCCGACGGCTACATCATATGGGGCAGCTCATTCGACCTGAACAACAGGAACAAGTGTCAGAAATTTCGCGACTACGTGAACGAGATACTCGGACCAGCTGTGGTCGAGGCCAAAGCCATGGCGAACCAGCGAATAAACCCCGATCAAGGTGAAACCGATAGTCCAATTGAATTTAACCACGAGAACGGCATATCGAACGATCGGCAAAACCAGCTAGGTCCCTTAGCTCTGAACGTTCATTGACCAGCCTAAATCTCAATGATCACAATCTTACCAAATAATTGTTCACCCGTCCAAAGCCCAGCTGGGATCTAGTCGCGCCTAAACGTCGATGATCCAAAATGGACTGAGGTTACCTCCTCCACGGGCGGTCGACGTGTGTCCCAATAAGTGTGACCCAAATGGCGGTCCAAAATGTACAAAACCGTGAATAAAAGAACCACGGTGATTATCGTGAAAACCTAACCCAAACAAACTCGAGTAAAGTACTTCATTTTCGAAACATTTCATCGCCCCCGGTATTCCATCAGCCTGGACGTCATCAAGATGATAATCCAGGTGCCTCCTGCAGAGAGAGCCCAGCAGTGCTAGCTATCGAAACCCCGGAGGTATATACGCACACCATACAGCATTGCCGATCCGGTGAGAAGTTTTACTTGAATCGGTTGGAATTGTGGTCCCCGCTTCTGGGACTTGTGGTATACAGGCACCGGAGTGGATCGAAGATATGCACGAGGGTGAGAGAAAGAGTGAGAAAGACCCAGTGAGAGAGAGAGGCAGGCAGAGAGACAGAGAAGCGAAGAGAGAGAGAGAGAGAGAGAGAGAGAGAGAGAGAGAGAGAGAGAAGTGAAACGATGGCGAGCTCCGGAGATCGGGGCCTGGGCCCGTCGTTGCGCCGCGACCACGGAGTACGCAGTACATAGCGGGACCGCGACATCGACGGACGTTACCCACCGTCTGCTATTATACCCACATTTCCAAAAAGAAAATAACGAGGAAAAAAACCCACAAACGCCCATCACTCCCACGAAACAGTGAAAACAATAGTGACGCGGATAGTTGGATTGCTACCAGGTGAGGCAAAAACATGCCTAGTGAGGATTAATTCAACATACGATTGATCACCAGCTTTGGAATTAATTTGTGGTAAGGAACGGTCGGCTGCTTCGGAGAAGCAAACGTTTTATTTACTTAACTTCAATAAACGCGAAATCAACAAATTGCAGTGAAACGTGGCATAGGGAGCGATCGGAAGGAATGATTTATTCGTACTATACAAATTGGCATGATGAGTGATTTTCGTGGATGACAATCTTTGTGATTATGTTCCTCTCGCCCACTTTTCAAGAGGCAAATGGCATCAGCATACACGAACTTGCGCACATTTGAGTTTATGTGCACACACTTGTATTTGTTTGGGTTTACACGCACACGTACGCGTCTATGTGCATGCGTCGATATATGTTACAAGGAGAGGTGGGGGGAGTGGTGGTATCGCTGTGGTCACGACAGGAAGGGGTCGAGCCGGTTAATTACGATCCACGGGTGTGAGGATCTCGGTGATGCCGGGTCTTTTCTTGTTGGGCCTTTTTCCGCTATGGTTGGAGTTTCCGCTCGTTGAACCGTGCGGCAGCAGGTTGTGCGGGGCCTGGTACGCCCCCGACATCATCGAGATCCTTATCGGTCCTTTCGAAGGGTGATGGAAATATGCACGGACACGGGAGTGTCCGCCGTCTTCGACTCACGCTCATCTATCCGACGCCTATCGCGCCCTTAAATTCCTTCCCCCAATTTACAAACGAGAAAAGGTAAGAGGACGATAAAGTCTCACGAGAGTTTGGTCGTTACACGAAAAAGAAACACGAGGTTCTTAATTGGAGCATTGGGCCTTGTATCGGGCGTCAACCGATATTCCTTAGGCGTAGAGGACTCTTATCCTATCCTGAAATCACGAGGATCCGAGATTAGATCACCGCTCCTCGATGGAGACAATTTCGAAGGATCCGCCGTTCTTTCTCGTTTTCCCTTTAACCGGTATTATAATTCGGGGGAAGGATTTGGGGCCCGTTCCCGGGCGATATCGGATCGGGTCGAATGTTCGGTCCGGCTCGAATGATTTTCCCTAGTCCGGCGCCGAAGAGATTTTTATCGATTCGAAGACTTCGAAGAGCTTAGAGTCCTATTATCGATTCCGAAGAGCGGCGACGAGCTTGAGTGGCAGGGAAAGATCGTGAAAATACGCGGTTCAATCGGTCCGAGAGCGAGAGAGAGAGAGAGAGAGAGAGAGAGAGAGAGAGAGAGAATCGAGATCAGTGACTCCGAATGACCGAGAGAGCGTTTGGCTTCCCGAGTGCAGTTCGGGGCCTTACAAGGGAAAGTTACCGGACTGGCCCCTTTTTCCCACCCGACCTCTTCTCCCTCGTCCCCTCGGAGTCTCTTGTCCTGGCGTTGACATTGCTTTTAATTATCCTAAACTCTTCAACGCGCGACGTTGGAAATGTTCAGCGGGTGGACCCTATTCGGCGATCGCAGCTCAAGATATCTAAAATCCTCCATTGGTCCTGGATACGTCGAAGCAAGCGCTACTTTCGAAAAGTTCTTCTCGAGATCGTGCTGCTCCAACAGTTTTGTCGCCAGTGCTCGTGTGACGTTGAAAATATAGCACTGGGCTGAGCTGAGCACTCGAAGAGCGATATGGGAAAAAGTATCACAACGTAGCAAAAATCCCGCTGTGAACCTGGCTGCTGGCCGAAAAAGAGCAGCCTCTAATTGAAGGTCGCCGATCAGAAGAGGCGAGAATTGGTCAAGTCGAAACAGTTAGAATGTAGCGGTCCTTTGCCATGATGTCT
Source organism: Ophion ellenae (assembly GCA_963210295.1). Taxonomy (NCBI): domain Eukaryota; kingdom Metazoa; phylum Arthropoda; class Insecta; order Hymenoptera; family Ichneumonidae; genus Ophion; species Ophion ellenae. The sequence goes on along the minus strand of OY723388.1, from coordinate 42,356,246 downwards.
TCAAGCCTGCACTTTGCAATGTGATATTTGCCATGATGTCTTCAAGCCTGCACTTTGCAATGTGATATTTGCCATGATGTCTTCAAGCCTGCACTTTGCAATGTGATATTTGCCATGATGTCTTCAAGCCTGCAGTTTGCAATGTGATATTTGCCATGATGTCTTCCGGCCTGCACTTTGCAGTGTGATATTTGCCATGATGTCTTCAACCCTGAACTTTGCAATGTGATATTTGCCATGATGTCTTCAAGCCTGCACTTTGCAATGTGATATTTGCCGTGATGTCTTCAAACCTCACTTGAATGATCTGTCGCTCTGCCTCTGCAGCTACTCACCGTCTGTACTTTTCGGCCTATATGCTCGCCTGCTGGCTTTGCTGTTGCAGCTTAGGCATCCGAAATCGCACGATTTGGGCTATCGACGGGTCCTTATTTCTTGACAGCTTACCTTCTTATTGTAACCTTAATCACTATGAATTACTTTCATTCTCCTCTTCAATTGATTATCACCTTTATTCATGCTTAATTTCACGCCAACCAGACCTCTGATCCCAGAGCACGAAATAAACACTCCTCTCTGTCTCTCTCTCCTGCTCCCCATCTCTATTTCGTCACAACGCCGTCCGAAGAGCTGAGCTGAGCGGGAGAAACGGTTGCCGGGACGCGTTTTAAAGAGGCGAACATTACAAAACAACAATGTCATTACACTTTAACGACCTGTTCTTGGGTTGCCCCCCACCCATGGACCCGCACACTTTTCGCGTGAGCCTGGGATCCACCATTAAGGCGTTTCGGGTAGCTATCCCTCGTGCCCGCGTTTCGGTATGTCCGCCGCGTGGTCCGCACGAGGCCCCCGCCCCTGCCCCCCTGTCCGGGTCCCGCCCCGCGTTCGAGAACGGCAGGCCGCGGCAGAGCGGACACGTAACCGCGGTGAGAGCATGCACGGGCCCATGGGTATGGGTACCCGGTGGAGCCGACGAGCGACCGCGCCGCTTCTGGTGATCGCACACTGATCGAGCTCACCGCGTGTTCGCAAGGGAATCCCAGAATGGGCCTCACCGGTCAAATTAGTATGGGTGGAGAAACAAAACCAAGCCAAGTGCGACCCCCCCCCCCCCCCCCCCCCCGGGAGAGTGAGAAGCGGGAAAGAGCCAAGGAGCTACGACCGCCAAAAAGCGTAAAAAGGACATAAATGTATGGCTGTATGTGATTTTGAAGACGTGCACCTTCGAGGACCGAATCCGGATTGAAGGAGCAAATCGTCCCTATACTGAACATTTTGTAAGCCCTCATGTCTTTGCAATCATCTTCGGATAAATGTAAGCATATTTACATAAAGGTCATGTCAAGGAGCGCTCTGGGACCAAAATCAACAATTCGTTAAAAAGAATTTTTAAAACCGTTCTTAAGGAGGTACGGCTAATTCTTCAGGGGCAACAATGAGACTAAACTTACATCAATATTCACATCACTTACTTACTTCACATCAATGAGTTCAGGGTGCCCTGAAAGGTTAGGTTATGGTACAGAGCTAGGTTATGTTGACCTAACGTTTCAGGTGTTACGCCGTTCTCAAGGAGGTCTAAAGGAGGTACGACTAGTTCTTCAGGGACAACAAAGAGACTAAACGTATGTTACCCACAGTTGTTCTGATTCATGTTAACTTGTGTTGAAGACTCGTATTGTCGATTCTTATGTGCCAAATTTGTGGCAAATGTTTTATTTATTGCATACTTACTGATAAAAACTAAAGAATTATATCCTAAACGACTCTAGAGTAGTCTGCGTCATATTCACAATAACAATTTTACCATAAAAACGGACTAAAAACATTGAACCATATCTGTCGAAAGTTTATTTAAATAACACTGAACTACCTTAGCGATAGTTACAATTACAATTGATACAAGTTACCTTACAATTGATGAGCGATCAATTGTAAAACTCCGTAAATAATATAATGGAATTCTGAACAAACACCTGACAACGTCGCGTTTGCGGTGCTGAAAGTTGGCACCCTGAACTCATTGATGTGAAAGGTTAGGTTATGGTGCAGAGCTAGGTTATGTTGGCCAAACGCATCAGGTGTTACGCCCGATGGTGCCAAGTCTGTGGGTGCTGTTTCGTCGTCCCCATTATTTTCAACCAGAAATTTAAACCTTTTTATTACGTAGTGCTTGAACTACACGGTGAAGTTCGAATTTTCCATTTTTACGAAGTCTATTATATCTACTTTGTCAAATTTCAGTTTCCCGGCGACCTTAGTTGGATAGATGAGCGGCAAAACCGTGATCACCGCACTTCCGGTCGACGGTCTTCATAAAATGTCGTTTTTCGTTACCTCAAAGTGCTCGACTTTGCAATTTTACTACAAAAGAAACAGAACAGTCCATATAGCTCAAGTTTTTCCAAAGGGAGCATAACGTATTCGTCGACAATATTTGAAAAATTCAAGTCCGATAGTTGGATTCTTCTTAATGATCGTACCTCCTTAAAACAGCCATACGTGATATGATAGTCAACATTGCATAGATCTAACGGATTCAAAATATCCTTCAGCCATATATATGTGATATATGAAGAAGAAGAGCAAAAGAGAGGGATGAAGGAAAAAACGAGGAGTTGAGATGGCGCCACACGTTCGGCGTGTTTTCAGGGCATCCTCCGGCGCTGTTGCCTCGACTTCTCTTCCTCTTTCTTTTTTCCTGCCTCTTTTTTTGCTTTGTTTATGCCATCCTCTTCTCTTGCACCTCCACCTGCTCGGCTCTTTCTTCCTACTTCGTATATGTATACAATTTGGAACCACCCGAATATTTTTGGCATCATGTTTCTTGGGCCCTGACGTGTTTCCTAAATTTCCACATCCTGCGGGGTGCATCAGCCTTCCTCGATGCGAAAAGCTCCCTTGATGCGCATTTCCCAGGACACTTGGGTTTACATGGTTGCACTTAGTTCGCGTGGCAAGGGCCATTTTGCAGTATTTCAAAATTGGAATAAAAAAGGCGTGAAGCTCGTATCTTTTGTCCTTTTTTTCGTCTTGTTCTTCATCCTCCACCTCTTCCTAGGCTTGTTCCGAGTTATTTCATCCCGGTTGCCACGATAACGTGTACAATAATTATTTCGCGATTAATGCCCGTATCGAAAAAAAGCGAAGTCACGGATAAGCGCCGGCCGCTATTTGATTTGTCGTCTTCGTTTTGCATCGAGATCGACACGACCGTGAATCTTTTATCCCGCCAGGGCGACCCAACCGAGGGCGCGCGCACGCGGTCCCGTTAACTCTAACGACCTGCGACTTGGGCCAACACACGAAACACTGGGGGCTCGAGATAAGTAATAAGGATAATGTAAGGAACGGCTGACTGAGAGCCGGCGCGGAGCGATGCGAACGAAAAAAAGAGAAGGCGCGATGGCGCCACACGTTCAGCCTGTTTTTTCGGACGTCCGCCTTCGTTCTGCCCTGTCTTCTGTTTCTGCCGTCGGCGGTCCAGCCTTTTTGTCTTTTTTATCTCATTCTTCGATTCTTCTTGTGCTTTTTCCTTTTCGTCTATTCATTCTTTCGTAGCGCGCGACTATGGCTCGTGGTCTCGTGTGGTTCGATTCGAATTCGTGGATCGTTCGGAAGACATTCAAATATTCGTAAAGCAGAGTCCAGTGTCCCGTTTATCTGCATCGGAAGATGTGCTAGCAGAACAAGACCTTGCACAGGGTCCTAGAAATTCCTTTATCCTCTTTGCCCTTGTTGAAAATCTGCAAAATAATCCAAGTTTATAGGTTATGTGCCATGAGCTTCCACGGTGAACAAAATGGCGGTGCTCCTGTCACGCTTGGACTTTCTCCCCGGCCATGCAACGTCGTGTTGGCACCTATATACGTTGCAACGCCAACACACTCCATACGGCTTATTTTCTCAACTCGAATGTCCGACGATATTTCTCCAAAGCAAAGTATAATCGTTCGTTCCAATACGCCTCGTCGTCTCTCTGTCCCTCTGTATATAGATACAAGTTGAATTCCCCCGATGACCTTCGAGATCTTTTCGTATTCCAGAATACTAATCCGCGTGGTTGCGACTCGCGTGGAATTCACCTCGGCTTCTTCTCCGCTCGTTCCACGTTAATATCGCAGTGAAGTCAGGCTTCCATAGTGGTGTGACTCTCGGACGCAAATGGTCACACGTAATTTATGCCATTCCCGTCGATACGTCCACCTACCTGCGTTGAGAAGAGTGGCAGCTTGGAAAATCTTGAATCACTGCGAGGCAAGGTAAAAAAAGTTGTCCGATCGTACAATACAGGAAAAAAACATCAGTTTGTTTGGGTTTGTTTTGATTTAGATTCCGGAGAATACGAGTTTTGCATTCTTCGATGCATTCGTGCGCAAGTAATATCGTGTGCCGAGAATTTCCACGTCGCGCTACTTGTTTGCGAAAGGCGCACGAGGAAAATAAGCCTGCGGGGTTCACGTACGCGCGATCACGGATCTCGAAGTGGCCCTCGATGTGTTTACAGCGTGTGTAGACACCCGTACATGCGCACGTGAACGCACTCATACTAACATGTATTTCATATACGCTATGTATAACGCGTTTACACGCTGAACGAGTGTGCGTATCACTATTCATATTGTGGCGTGAGGCCCAACTGGGGGAACGCTGAAAAGCTGCTGCGGCGCGACGGAAGGGCGAGGGGGAACGGAACGTGCGCGTAATACTCAGAACGGGAAACGGTAGGCGACGGTGGTCGGTGGAGGGAGGCGGTAGAAGCAAGAGGGGCCGCAGGGGCCATACGCGAATTGGCATAGAGGATGGAACGTACAGAGAAGGAAGATTGTTTATGTATTCGCGATTTTCACATCATAGAGGTGGCGTATGGATATTTCAATATGGCCCGTCGAAGTATAGCCTCAAACGTAAACAATTACTTCGTTTTAGATTACCTGCGAGTTGGCTATTGGATTTATCCCCATGATAGATTGTAAAGATGCTACCGCAGTGAATAATTTATTTTCCGCTCCTTCTTTAGCTCTGTCAGCTCTGGATTTAGTTTTTTTACGGTAATGAGAGTCACTCTCAGGTTTCGAGGAGTGATTCTAGTTTTCAGCATACTTTTCACAAGAGATGTCTGAAATTATATTTATACATTGCATACAACAGAACTTACTTTTAAGGGGCTATACCAGTGTGAACGCTGAAAATGTAGGTGATTTCGGGATTTTTTTGGAGGAAAAGTACTCAATTCAATATTTCGGAACATTAAGAATATATTTGGCTATATTTGACCTATATTATATATTTTTTTCATGGAAAAATATTGTGATCCAAGCGACTTATGCGCTGCCTTCGGAGGCGCCAAAAAAAAGTTACTCCACTGCTGACATGATTCCGGCCGATTAAGTAGCTGGAACCGAAAAGTGAAAAATGTCGTTAAACTGGAAGGTTTAATGACATTTTTCCTGTACAATGACGTAGGATTTTCGAAAAATATCAAAATCTAACAAAATGGCGTAATTATGAAAAAAGTCGGTTTTCTTGCCCATAAAATGGTCGTTTTTTTCAATGCCAAATCGTCAATTTTCATCCAATCGAAAATATCCTACGTCATTGTAGAGCAAATATATTCAAGAGTACTCAGTTCAAATTTCAAGTTAACCGGACAATTGCTCTTTGACTTACAATGTCAGCAAATTTGAAAAGTCTCATTTCATATTCTTGAAAGTATAAACTGTCGAAAAAGGCGAAAAATCGATTCTTTTAAAGTGTCACACTGGTATAGCCCCTTAATATTGCTCGATTTATTATTTATAAAGATACAAACTTGGAAAGAAAAAATCTTGTGGAGTGACCGCAAACTCGCCCTGATGGCCTGAAGAGAGTAATTTCCAGAGCCAAAAACCACCTCTTTCAAAATACTTTATCTATAGGTGGCTTATGGAACGACAATTCACTTTTATTATCCTTCTTGCGCCCTCAAACACAGCAGAATTTCGCGTAATTTTTCGTTTTTTAAATTTTGTTCGTTGTTATCAATGTATTTAGACCAAGTTGACTAGCAGAGCCTGCCTTAAGCCGTGAGGGGCGTCAAGAGTTTTGGGGATCGCGAATATTCGTAGACTACACCTATGTCGATGTATGTATACAATTCTGGGCATTCGCTGCTGCTGCTGCGCTCGTCCGAGGAAACGCTTAGATACGCTAAACAACTTTACACGACAAAAAAAAAGTGCTGGCCCCGCGCGCGTATATATACACCCGCGGGCGTGTTGTACGTATTTACAAGCTGGATGGAAGCGCGCATGTACGCGGATTGTAAACACCGTAAGAAGGGGGCACAGTAGTAGTGGCGGTAAAAAGGAGTAGTAGGGACAACGAGTTTGCGTTTGACGCGCAACCTCGAACATCTTTCATACGCAAGATCGCCTGGCTTGATTTTATTCGACGGATACATGAAGAAAAAGGAAAAGAAAATAGCCTTCGATCGGGTGAGCAGTATGCACGGGAATATTCGAAAAACACTGTTCGGCGGATATCGAACGACGAGAGAGAGAGAGAAAGAACGTGCAACGAAGCTCCGTGTCCTCGTGCATTACTCCACTGCATGGCGCACGCGCGCGGCCAAGAGCCAATCCAGTCGCGCGTCCGCGGACGCGCGACGGTGGTGGGGGTAGCTCCCAGCTCAGAAGGCCGCGAGACCCTCGCGGAGTCGGTTGCTATGCGAGGCTCCCACTGCTCTTGATCACGATTCGAGGGGCTTCGACACACCTACTTTCGCACAGATAACGATAGCTCGATCACTCACTATTCCAAGACGAATCGGGAATATCCGGTCGGGTTACGCACCATCCGTTCCAAATTGTATTTCTGTAGTAACATCTAAGGCGGTAGTTTCGATCGAATAATTCGACCCAAAGCGGTTTCGAGGCTTTTAACGGCGATTTTCACGCTTAAGCACGCCGCCAAAAGGAGCCTCCGTCGACAGAAGTACGAGTGTCTCTTCGCGTCTTCGCACGAGGCTAGTAACAAAAAAATGAATAAATAAAAGACGAAGAAAGAAAATTAGATTGGCTCTGTGTGTGTGCTTGGTCGCACGTGTGTTGTCGGCGGTGAGGCCTTTGTAGTGCCTCGGGGCTCTCGAGGCGCGTCAAATTTGGTTGAAAATCAAATTAATCTCGCGTGGCATGGGTGCGGGGGAGGGAGTGAAGAGGTTCCTCGGGCCGTCCTCCGCGATCATCGCTCCTCTGGCTCTCTCTTTCACTCACTCTCGTTCTGTCCGTATGTTCTCTCGTGTCTCTTCGTAGCCGAGGCGCAGAGACACGAGCAAATCGAAGAGATTCAACCGACTGGACCCTCTCTTAAGATTGCTTCCATATAGTTATACCTAGCAGGTAACTCCGTGGAGGTCGAGCTCACGAAGAGAAAGAGAGAGAGAGATAGAGAGAGAGAGAGAGAGAGAGAGAGAGAGAGAGAGAGAGAGAGAGAAGGCCCAGAGGCGAGAAGAGAAGGTGGCGCAGCAACAAAGAGCTTTGGACCTCTGGCCGTTCGTCTCTCAGGGTCGGAGGGAGCGATTCATATTTTTCAACTGACACACTTCTTCGGACGCTTTCGAACGGAATTCAACGAAGAAAAAATCCTTCCCGATACCGGCTTGTTTCGAGGACCCCTCGACCAGGTGAATATTGCGATCTCGGAGAGTCATTGAACAACTGGATCCATGGCGTTCCCATAATTCGAACGATGATTCGAACTTACGTGGTTACTTCCCTGCGATGTTCTCTGTATACGGGCGGCCATTCCCGTCACACCTGACGCGCGTATACGATACACGAAAACACGCGGTAGGCGTATACAATATACGGCCACCACTATACTTAACCTCGAACCTATAATATCCGGTGCATGTTATCGAAAATCGATTATTCCTATCGAAAAATCAATCAAAATGCCGGCGCAGAAAGAGCGAGACGTGTGAAAAAAAAGAGTACGCGAAGAAAGCGAAGAACGAAGGGAAAAAAGGGATGCGGCAAATTCAGAGTACGCTACAGTCGAACACGGAGAGTCAAGCCTTGAAGCGCACGAAGAAGGACGCTCGAGGGAGCTCCCTCGTTTTAGTTTCTTTGGGTCTGGAGTGGAGAAGCGTGGTTGGATGGATCTTGGAGCTTTCCTTTTTTCATGTTCCCCGACACCCTGTATACACGAAGTAGAAGGAGGCAGAGGAGTGCGAGTTACCACCTCGGATCGCACACACACACGGAGGGGCCAAGGGGGGATCGCAGTCGAGGGAGACGACAACGACGACAGGGAGGTTTGCGCGTGCGATCCTGGCGCCTTGAGAAAATCGAGCAACAAGGAGTCTCCGTTGCATCCGTCCAGGCGAGAGATACGGAGAATGAGAGCAGGAGCAACAAGAGCAAGCATAACACGTAGCAAGACCCAATTCTCGGAAGCCCTACCAGCATCGCCGCGACGAAGCTCGCGAACCCGAGACAAACGCAACCAGGGGAACTAAGAAACAAGAGGATATCGTATGGCAGCGGAGCTGATCGTTCATCCCAACGGCAATGCTTAGGGACCGCAGGGACCGCAGCGACAATAAAGGGAGGGGCACATCACCACCACCGCCACCACGGGAGGCTTCAAAAACAACTGCTACTCCTGTGCGGACTCCGCAAAACCGTCGAGGAAATCCTGGACAAGCAGGAGGAAGGACATCTCAACCAGCAAAGAGAAAAAAGCCACGAAGTTTAAGATGTAGCCAAGAACCAACAACCCAATCGGAAGGATCCCAATCCCAACGAGAAACCAACCTACTGGATCGCGTACAGTTTGTGAAATACAGTGGGCTAGCGTTGCACGCTCGTGGCCAAGTTCTCGGAAATCGCGATCAGAGAATGCCACCACCTGATGGACCCGGAGTCTTTCACCATCGACGCAGGTTATTCAGCGGCTTCGGACTCAAACGGCAGTCGCATGTGTTGGTGCTCGTTCCAAAGTCGCAAATGCCCGGGAAGAGGGCAATTGTTCGCATATGTCGGTCGAAGACGGCCGGGATTCCAGCGACGAGGAATTCAACGTCGGCTGGCAGTTGTAATGATCAGCTTGTACGTGATCGGAAGACTACCACACGGTGGAAAAACAGGAGATGGAGGAGACGAGACGTTTAGCCCCAACTGACAGCGGAATAAAAGAAATCATCCGTTGGCCACCCGTTGATGGGAAAGAAGTCATGGCACCATTGCTCGGATGATGATTCCCATGGAGGTTGTTTGGGTATTTTTTGTTTGTTCGCCACCAACAGGCCATAATAAGCCCAACGATGGAATAACAAAGAGCTCCAGAGCTTTGTTTGGGCCAAACAAATCCAAACAAATCGCTGGAGATCTTTAACGTTCCATCATCCACGGTGCACATGACATGAGAGAAAGAGGAAACTGTGGACCGCTGTTGCTTCCGATCACCACTCGCTGCACGATTTCTGCACAGTTTCAGCTCACCAGACTGAGCGACTGAGAGAGGGAGCCCATCCGTTTTGCAAGACCTTCCTTCGCTTTCAAGATCAACCCAACCGGAACGTCGCTCCTTGCTACTCGAAGCCATGCCCATTTTTGGTTTTCGCAATGCTCGCGCATGCGAACGACTGGTTTCACAGGCTACTCGAAGCTGGAGAAAGCCTTACGCGGCGAGGCATTCATCTTGGCTGAGCGAATCGATGTTTTGCACAGTCCGTCGATAACCACCACCCTTCCATTATTTCCGATCTGGCAGCGTTGCAGGAGCGTTAAATGGATTTTGAACCCGAGTAGGATAAATTACTACCCGCTAATCCCTAAGTTTGTCATTGGTTCTAATCGTCGGAACTTTCCCGAGATACTCCCGTACAATATTCATTCGCCTTGGTGTTTTTTTTTTTTTCATTCACGGTACACACACCTTCGTATCCGCCCACTCAGTTGACCAGATGGCGCGCCGGTAGTTTCATGACGCAATTTCTCCGCGGTCATCGAACCGAAAGACCACGCGAGGCCTCCGAGAGACTGCTGCACCGCGGCTCGTGCCTTTCATTCAATTGCGGAAAAAATCCGCACGTCGAGGGCGTAACCTTTTATCATAGGTAGCGTGCAGGATTACCCATGCAAAATCACCTAGGTGGTTCATTTCGATATCACCATTGGGTTTCGATTGATCTGTCGATCAATCGCGGGACACGAATGAGGTTAAAAAGCCAATGCTACCTTTGTATGTTACAGAACAATATGGCGTCCCCGAGGTTTGCCGCGGTAATAATCGCCATCTTTTTCGTACAGATGTCCCCGCTGCACGCCTATCGCGAGCACAAGGTTACCAGCATAGAATTTCAAAAATCCCTAGCACGAATCTCAGAGCATAGTTCCGAAGCAAGGGTGATACGTGCAACAAACTCATCATTGTTTGATCGTTAGGTCCACAACATTGTACTGTATCCGGACAAGCACAGTTGGTGCAAGACGACGCCGATCAAGCAGGTGGTAACATGGCCCCAGTGTTCCTCCCAAGAGTTGGACAATAACGTTTGCGTGGGTGCCTGTTTCTCGTACATGGTGCCGCACAGCGAGCCTTCTGCACCCGGTGACCTGATCAGACCCTACTGCGATTCGTGTCAGCCGCTAGACAGTGTTTGGCACACGGTAAGTTGGCGTCGGATTGCTGAACGTAGTGGCATGTTGAACAAGTTTTCGCTGTTTTTTTGTGAAAATTGATGCTGCACTTTTTAAAATAATTCCTAATGCTTCCAAACGTTTCGAAACTGTTGTGTACTCAACTCCTAATGACTCTACAAGTTCAGCGAGCGTCTGGCATGAGTCGGCACGAAGTAATGCCTCCAATTCGACACATCAAAATCATTATTTTTGAAGCGCCTAAACCAATCTTTGCATGTTTTTCCGACAGAGCATGGTCACCGTGAGGCTCAACAAGAATTCTGTGCACTTCAGCTGCACATTTTTTTGAATAAAGTAGTGCAGTAAAATTCCCCGCAAAACCTATTTTTGGCACGAATTTTGACATGTATAACACTATGAAGGAAAAAAGTTGTTTGCAGTTCGGAGAAATGCCATACAATGAATTTCAAGCTTGCTTATATAGTACTTCTTCAAAAAGGGTGTCTCAAAATGATTTGACATTTTAAATTTCGCGCCATTTTTTTGTGGCGCACATAGAGTTCTAATCTTCGACAACTGGCATCAGGAAGTATTGAGGTTTAGTCATGGAGAATTACACGATCGAGCAACGCATAGACATTGTTATTTGCTGCATTATTACTGCATAGTTATTGCAGACGAAGTTTCATGGTCGTGTTATCTCGCGCCGCGGCGATGTGAATTTGCCACCAAGATCGTGCGATTTGACGCTATTGGACTTCGTTCTTTGGGGTTTTATGAAAGGAAAAGTGTATGCCAATAATCCACAGAGCATTCCGGAGCTCAAGGAAGCAATTGCACGAACCATTAAGGGGAGATACCTGAGTAAACGGCGAGAAAAACAGGTATACTCCGGGAGTTTTTATCTCAAAAACTAATGTTTCGATTAGATCCGAGTTTTTTTTATTGGAAAATATGTACCATGAGGTATGGTAAGGAATTTTTTTAAATAAATACGCCGACTGGAAGCGATTCAAACGCGATTATCTCGGAACATAGTTTTCACGGTCGGTGCCAGATGTATCTCGAAAACGGCTTGTCCGATTGTGTCCAAATTTGGATACAATATTCTTCGATAGTTTTTCTCGTTCGTCACGTAGGATTTTTTTCGAAATTTTCATTTTTGACGGAATTGCGACCCTTTTAATTTAACATTCGTTTTTCGCTCGCAATTTCCGACGATTTTGGATTGCATACACATTGCATAAAAAAAGCAATGTTTCAATCAAATTAAAAACCTCTACGTGGCAAACGAGAAAAATTATCGAAGAATATTGTATCCAAATTTGGACAAAATCGGACAAGCCGTTTTCGAGATACATCTGGCACAGACTTCGAAAGCTATGTTTCGAGATAATCGCGTTTGAATCGCTTCCAGTCAACGAATTTATTTTTTTTAAATCCTAAACATACCTCAATGTACATATTTTCCATGAAATAAAAACCGGATCCAATCGAAACATTAGTTTTTGAGATAAAAATTCCCGAAGTTCACGTGTTTATCTCGCCGTTTACTCAGGTACCTCCCCTCAATGAAAGCAGCCCGCAACTATGCCAAAATGTTATTGAAAATTTCGTCAAAAGAGTGAACGTTTGCAAAGAGGAACGAATGCGGCTATTTATCGGATATTGTGTTCCACACATAACCTCCATGGTTATACCTTATATCAAAATAAAAATATGCTTACTTTTCAAATAAACAATACGTTTTATTAATAAATTAAGATGTCAGGTCATTTTGAGACACCCTTTGCTTCTTTGTAGATGCGTTACCATCTTAAACTACTGGCACATCTAGTAATGTCATCTGTTGGAAAACAGCGAGAACTCATTCAACGTCCTAATAACACCAGAATCAGATGAACCGATGGGAGAACCAGTGCGACAATAGCTAGGCTCTGACAATTGAACTGTTTCAGGTGACACTCGATTGCAAAGACGAGGACAACAAGGCGACAACGATGCAGAAGAAGGTTCAAATAATAACGAACTGTTCGTGCAGCTCGTGCACCGAGACCTCGAGGATAAAGCCCGATTACAACACCCTGCTGCAGTCACTTGGCGAGGAGAACTTGGACAAGAACGTGAACATGGTCCACGAGACACCGGACCTCCTGTTGAATCCCAATTTGAACACTTCGAAGAACACCACGAAGGACGGCGTACAAGCGAACGAGAGATTCCTTCAGCTATTCAAGAAGCTCAAAGGCACCGAGAACATCGACGAGAACGGCGCCAGGGAGCTCTTCACCAAGTTCGAGGAGGAAATTGATTTGGAAAAGTTGCGCGACCTGTTGCGAAAATACGGCCAGGAGGATCAACGGGCGAAACATCGTCAGCAACATCAGTCGAGTCATCAGACTAACAAGCAAACGGAACACGAGCAGCACGAGTCGCATCACGGCAATTCAGGACTCATGCATCGTGGTCCTCATCATTCGATGGTGCTTGATTCCGAGGTCAAAGAGAAGATCGACGTTGAGCCTCATTACCTTCAACCGGCGGTCGCCGGACAAGAGATAAGCTATGACGATCCTCTCGTAGACAAGACCAAGAAGAAGGACTTTTGAGAACCTCGTCTCTTAGGCACCTCATCCCGACAATCCCCCCTTAAAAATCCCCCAGGCTGGTAGTCTTCGTTAAGTTCCTTCATAGCGAATGAGAAGGAAAGAGCACAGTGTCGCGACGCGTCATCGGGTGGCTAACGTTCCAGCTTGAACCCGCTGACCTCATCGGACCCTCAAGCTCGCTACTCCTCTTGTCTCTCATTTAGCCCACGAATCATTTAGCCATCTGCCGATCATCTAGGAATCTGCAAACTCGGGAGGAACGAGCAAACGAAGCTTGCTGGAAATCCATCGTCAGCGTTGATCGTCATGGTGGCAATCGTTGGAATGTTAGCTGCAGCCAACGAAAATCATTTCACGGACTACCGACGATCACTATAAAGTTTAGCCAATCGAACTAATTTTAACGATCGTACGGGTGATGAAATAAAAATGCAAAAAAGTGCATTAATCGGAAATAAATTAGGATTTTGCTGGTGAGCACTGATGTCAAGTGAATCAGGCAAACGGGGACAAAAGGAAAGAAGGAAATTTCGAGCGAGAGAGGGAGGGAGAGAGAGAGATAAAAATTCTAATATATTCAATTGCAATTGTATAATTAATTATTATTTTTATCGTTTATTTAACGAGCTAGCGCCAAGCGTCCCGTCGACATTTCATGTCAAAGTTCATTATTATTATTATTATTAACAATATTGTTAATTACTCATGAGTTGAGAGGTACAATTGGTATGTACATAAGTTCGCTCAGCAATAAAAAAAAGGGAAAGAATCAACGTAACATACCTCGCCTAATTAACAATAATTATTCTCCTCTGTCATCCGATCCCACTGTCAACGTATCGTCTTACATCTGTAATATTTTCTCGTGGTACTTAAGGCGTTAGGCCACAGTAACGAGTATAAAATCATGTGCGAATTTAACAATTCTTTTTTGTATGAAAAAGTGATTCACGAATAAAATCAATTACACATCTATTTAGTATGAATATCAAGCTGTTAGAAAATATATTTTCTTTTGTCATCTTTTTTTTAGGCGCTCCGCGGCGTGACATTTAGCATCCACAATTTTTTACCTAGAACAAAAAACAAAAATTCTCGTCAATCTACATCAGAATACCTAGGGAAGTACGTACGGAATTTGAAAAATATTGTTTTATTCAAAAGTTGTAGGTATTTGAACTCAAGAAATGAATTTTCAGTGAAAAATTTCGTTATAACTGCTCATAAACTGCGCATAAAATGAAAAGTTTTCGATTAATCACAATTTTCGTACGTGCTTTTCTGCGAAATGCAATTAGGAACATAATTTTTAAATTCGAAGTAAATCGAGTGAAAATTGTTGAAGTTATTTGTCACGTCATTTGGAAAAAAGCTGTTTCGAGAAGTTTCGAGTAGTCGGCCATTTTGTACATCGAAAAAAAAATATATATTTTCTAACAGCTTGATATTCATACTAAGTAGATGTGTAATTAATTTTTTAAGCGAATTACTTTTTCATACGAAAAAAAATTGTTAAATTCGCATATGATTTTATACCCGTTACTATGGCCTAACGCCTTAACTATTCTTCCACTACTTCTACCAATCGGGACAAAAACATTTTACCCGGATAAAATGTTTCTGCATTTGAAATGCAGTTTCGCAAAATTGCATTTCGAAACAGTTTTCCGTAGTAACACCCATGCAGATAGTAAAAAATAGACAAACTGCACTGACATTTAGGTTTTATGTGTTACAATTCTATATCTATACATTTTGCAAAAAATAATATAACTGTGGGATAGAAAGTAAAAAAAAACAATCGATAATAATAAAAGGTTCCAATTGGATTCTTATACTATAACGTCACGCCCGTACATTGGATTCGAATCGAGATTCCCGGTTGGAATCCAATGTACCAATCCAATTTGAATCGTAAAGGATTCCGACATTATCGAACAGAATCTGATATGATCCTTGATGGATCCCATTGCTTTCTGTGCGTTGAATATTCTAAACAAAATACATAGATATACAAAATGAGTGAATCTTATTGAAAAATATAAATCGCTTAACCCTAGGAGTACACTTTTGGGTCTCACAGACGCGGCCAAATTTTCAGCAGCAGCTTTGGACGATGAAACCGACATAAAAAGTGACGCCGTCGAAAATATAACCAACCACGATACCATTGAAGACGCAGAAGATGCCGAGTATCACAATTCAGTCGCTGTTTCATCCAACTCCGATTATTGCAATTGCTTATGCTTTTATGCAATAAAATTTTATTCTGTAAATACTTTGATGCAAAGTATGAAAAATGTATCGGTAAATATTATACTTTTACAGTAGTGATTCATGAGAAGAGACCATACATCGATTGTAACAAAAACGACACTCCAAAAATCGAGCTAGTTTATGCCTGAAGATTTTGTTGATAACGATCAAAAAATATCACCATATACTTTTTTCTCAAAATGTCGCCTCTGCCCTTTCAAAATCCGCGAAGAAAATAAAATTCCGTCGATTAGTTCCGGAGTTATAATTTTTTTTAAGTGCAAAGCTCGCTTTTTTTTTCTCTTTTGCGAAACATTTCTATCTGCTCAAACAGCTAACTCAGACAAAATGAGAACCAAACACAAATTTTCTCTTCACAGGTGCTTTCCTAGTAGTCTGCTTTTTCATTGAAAAAAAAAACAACTACATAGACGCAATTTCAAGAAAATTGTGTCATTCGAAGGTTGGTATATCAATCAAATCCCTATAGGGATGTGGTAGGAAATGTGGATTCCCCAAGAAATTTCTGCACGGGTACCAACGAGATACCTTATCCCCCATGCATCTTCGCTCAAGGGGGGAGGCACCTTTCGGCAAGGGAACAATCTGCTGATTTTCATTATTTTTTTTTTTTAAGGAAAGATTTCTTCTCCATTTTTTAGACTTAGGGTATGTTTTATTACTACTGTTAGCTGTATCATGGTATTTTGTTATTAATCTTTTAAAATGGCGGTGTTCTCAACTGCATTTTCAAACTCAGCGTGTAGCTGAAAAACTAATCGACCGATTCTGACAAAATTTGGTATAAATATTTCGAACCTTATTGTCAAAAAAAAATGCCAAATAATTTTAAAATATAAATTTTTTTTTATCGCAAAATGGAGCCATTTCTTTATAAAATTCAATCTTTTTGTTTCAAAGCGTACCACACCATCGATTTTCAACATTTCTCACTTTTTCTAGGTTCATATTCCGCGTATGAGTATTAATAAAAGAAGCATCTTCGTTCGTTTTTTCCCCATTAATCCTGTCGAAGCCACGTGTCACGCCGTCCGACAACATCCGCCGCAACCCGTTCAGAAGACCGTGCCATACCTCCGCAATTTTCAAAGTTCAATAAAAAAAATAACATCTAACACTCAAAAGTAGTAATAAACCATACTCTGAGTCTAAAAAATGCCGAAGAAAACTTTCCTTTTAGAAAAAAATCATGTAAATCAGCAATTTTTTTTCCTCGCCAAAAGGTATCTCCCGCCTGAACGAATGTCTCGCAACTGTTACATATTTGCCGCGTGATGGTTGAGAAGATAATGAGGAGTAATCCAGCCTGAGAGTCATAATCGTCGAAGTTTGTGGAGCCTATGAACGCGACGAGGGGCGAGGGCCGGGAGGCAATCTTTCAGTTCTGGTCATTCTTGTCAATCGGAATTCATGTGAGATCTTTGGTACGCGTCTAGTTTATTCGTGAAGATTAGACTCTTTGCGACTCACAGGCGATTCGAATCTCTCTCTCTCTCTCTCTATATATATATATATATATATATATATATATCTATATCTCTATATATATATATATATATATATATATATATATATATATATATATATAGAGAGAGAGAGAGAGAGAGAGAGAGAGAGAGAGAGAGAGTAGGGAACGGAGAGAAACGTAAACTTATTGTCTGTTATCTCTTACAATCCTCCCCCTCCCCTCTGCCCCTTCTTCGCCTCAATCACGATTCGAATATAGAAAGAGAGAGGAGAGAGAGGGAGAGAGAGATGGATATAAATATATATATATATGATACAAAAGGGATATATATATTCTTCTTGTATCATTGATTCAGTATGTGTAATGTGACGAAACGTTATATATCGTGGAGCCAATCGGTATGGGTGAACGGGTTGGAAAGCGGAGCAGCGTAATGAGCGACATATTTTCTCACTTGTTAGTCTCCGGTAGTTTTTGTGAGCGAAGTTTTGCCGATGGTACGAGACGAAACGAACATGAGTCGAGTGTGGTACGCAAAGTGAGACGCGCGCGTGCAGCACGCTCGCCCGTGGACGAGTAGTATAGTCCAGTAGTGACGGTACATTATTAAATTGAAAAGCATGTAGTTGGTCTCGCGGCCAGCCGCGAGTCCAAAGGATTTTCACCCAGTGTACCACCTCCGAGACGTATTTAAAAAAATCATTTATTCTCTTTCGCTCTCTCGTTTGCCATTATTCGTTATTTTCTCTCGCGCTTTCTCGTCGAGTTTTGGCGAAATTGGCCGGTCGCAATTCGTGCGCCGTATACGGGAGCGGCGAGCAAAACGAATTCCCGAACGGTCTGAGAAACATTTCCGCGGGGCTCAAACGACGCGAACTCGCGAATTAAACTCGAAATATCTCGCGAACGCGGATAAAACAGTGGCGCATTCTCGAGGACGTTAGTCTCGAATGACTCGACGAGGGACAACGAAAAACAACGAAAATGGATATTATGGACGGTAGGAATTCGGAATTTCTTATTTTTTTTCTTTCCTTTTGTATCATAGTCGACGGGAATTTTTTTTCTCGGCTACAGCAACCTCGCGACACTGGGTGCATTTTTCTTTTCGTGATGGGTGGTCGATCCAAATTTTGGCACGTTTCGTCACGTGTGATATTCGCGGTGTCGCCAGATCGGCCGCGCTCAGCCTCACATTTATCCAGATCGTGAGAACTTTGAAAAAGAAAGATAAGGCTTTTTTGATTATGGGAATTCCGGCCAGGGAATTTATATGTCGTGTTTCCCCGAACAATGCGAAAATCCCGAAGGCGCTTTTGGATTGGCGCAATTTTCGGTCGCCTCCAATTTGCGTGAACAAAATAAACGTGGCTGGGATTCCTCGTGGGAACTTGTTGCTTCGGGAATTCGCGTATATATTTGTCGGGATTCATACGAGCATACGGTTCAGTCAATAAAGCACTGATGGAGATAAATGTGTTTGACGGTACAATTATACGCGGTTTGTTTCGACGATCGTCGTATACGGACGAGGTACCGTGACCCCTGAAAGACTGATAATGCTGAGACAGCCTTGTGTATATGTATTCATATACATACGTGTATATGTAGATGAAATATATGGGTAAAGATACGTACAAGTATAGTGCCAGAGAGACGGGAAAAGAGCGAGAGAAATGCACACTGTCAATGAGAGAAGAAAAAAAAACGAAATGTAACATCGGAAAACGTCTACATGCATTGGCGTAGCGAGGAGGGGGCAGTGTGGGCACGCCCCCACCCTGAAATCGTCGTGCCCCCTGGCGGAAAATCGACCAAATATAATTTAGTTCAAATAATCGATTGATTTTATTCGTTTCACCCAAGCAAGCAGAAATAAAACATTTAATAAAACCCTTTTCAATAAACTCCTGTTTTTATACTTTTTAGTTTTTATAATTTTCTGTTTTAACTTGACCTGTTTTAATTTAATAGAACACTATGTTTTTCGTCGTAATTTCATAACTTGTATAAAAAGTAGCTATTTCATTACGTGTATTAAACAAATATTCAAATTTCACAATTAAATTAACTGTGGGTAAAAGCAACATAAACAACAAGAAGATTACCGGAACATCAACATTCACTACCAAGTATATCTCGATGAATTCCCGCCACCGCGCGTCTGAAAAGTACTAAAAATAAAGAATCCATCGACATGACAATCTCGGATCTGAACATATTCAAATATCTCAGAATGGGTTGTTCATTGCCAGAATGAGATTCGTCATTCTTTGACTTTGGGATCGATCTTTTCTTGTAATTGGTCCGCAAACGCTATGGAGGTTCTATTTCATTATTATTTCATTATTCATTCATTATTATTTCATTAATAATATTTATTATTATCATTATTATTAATAATTATTATTAATAATAATAATACGAAGGCATTTGTGACAAAAATACCTGAAATCTGATATGGATATTTTTGTTTTTTCAATTGATAAATTAATTTTCTCAATTTATTAAATATTCATAAATCAAATAAATCAAAATAAATATAAATCAAATAAATTAATACAGCAATCTTCTCACATTATTATTATTATTATTAATAATAATAATAATAATACGAAGGCATTTGTGACAAAAATACCCGAAATCTGATATGGAAATTTCTTTTTTTCAATTAATAAATAAATTTAGTGACTCACGATTATCTAAATTAGTAGGGTAGGCTGGGGTAAATTGAAACGTTTTTGACAGAATCGCTTAGTGTGACTTCATTTTATACCCTATCTGTTTCGTAATGGGCTTTGATTATAGCTAGATTATCTGGCTATATGATAGCATTATTGATTTTGGTTCTTATGTGCCCTTAACTTAGGTAGAAGCTATTTAGAAACCCTCTGAAAGCGTTTCATTTGACTCTGTGTCGGGGTTAATCGAAACAGTGCCTGGGGTTAGTTGAAATAGGTGTTTTCGGCTGATTGAACTAATGTTTCTACTAAACCCAGGTACTGTTAATGATGAGTATGAAGTGATAAAGTATGTTTGTTGTGAATAAAATATACTTTTAATTAAAATAAGCAGTTTTATTGCTTTTCGTTCCAGTTTGAGTATCACTGAAGGTATATAAAGGTTCTTTAACCCTTGACGGTCATCGGGGGTTGAATGAACGCCAGCCGTTTTTCGACCTGCGATACATTCCGGCATTTTTTTTATATTAAAAATTACACGACTTGAAAATAATCGGCATGGTCTTACACACAAGATTTGAAAATGCATTGTAGTATTTTTTTCAATTTTTCAATTATTTATCACTCTCCAAAGTGAGTGGGGTTGATTACGCCCCCAATAACTATAACGTCACAATCTGGAGGTGTGACTGACAAGGCTTAATATTATTTTACTTTTCGGACAATTTCTTGGCATCTAAAAAATAAAACAATATTTGGAAAACTTGCTTGCGTATGAAATGTTTTTTCGGGATCAATAGAAACGCGTTTCAATTGACTCCGAACCGTTTGTTTCAACTGACCCCACATCCTCGCTTCAAATAATTTATCTAACGGCGACAAATCTAAATGTTGTAAATAGGTACTGACCACAATAAACTCAACGAGGATATTCATAGTAATGATGATTGTAAACAACGCTGAAGAAGGAACAATAGTTTTGGAGCAATACACAAAATACCAATAGTCAAAAAACTTACTTTTTATGTCGAAAACGCGATGCACCCACATAAAAATATCCGACGCACTCGGGGGGCGACGTGCAATGAGCGACAGATTCCGATACGCAAAGCAGTTTCTTCCCCCTCGGGGCCGAGCTGCTGTCATTAACCGTCTTTGAATTTTTCAACTTGTTTCATTTGACCGGTGTTTCTATCGACCCCAGCCTACCCTATCAACTATCAAAGAGTGGGTATAGGTGTACGATTTTTTTTTCAATGTTAATGGAGAATTACTGCGTGTTCAAATTTTGTAAAGCAGTGCTCGAGATAAGGAGTAGGATTTTTTTAAATAGGCTATAAAGATAAGCACGGAGGTTAAATTCAAAAGTGTATATACGAGCACGTTTCGATAAAAAAAAAAGCAAGCGTTTCGCTATGAAAGGCTTCTCGGACAGTAATTGCCAGCGGTGAGTCGTTTTTAATGACATAGAATGACGTTCTTCCGCAACTGTTTGCAGCTAAATTCTAACGATTTTATATCCACGATGTGAGCGATGGTAAATTTATAATACTCGAAATGATGAAAAAATAATTTATTGACGCATTTGCATGCTTGTACAATTTATAAAAAATGCGAAATAATGGCACAGAAAAGCCGATACGATCGCAATCATCGATTCGACAAATTAATATATTTACATGTGTGTTGTATAATAATGTGGATAGCGATCTGTTATCGAGAGATATTTTCTTGTCACCAAATGGCGCAAACATTTCTTCGAAATTGCTTCATTGAGGCGTTGATAAAAATATTTAATTGAAAGAAGAAAAAAACGAAGCGATTGCAGAAATGACGAGGCAGGTGAGACACGGCTTCGGGTTTTCTTATCAGCCTGGGTCGATAAATATTACAAGTGCAAAAATCAATCGCCTTTCGAGACGTTGTCCAAAAAATGCACTCATGACATTTATCATGTATACCTGTAAAATGATCGTGCCTCTTGAATATTTATTTTGTCCATACTTACTTCACGTATTTACTTACTGTTCTTCACCACGAATAAATTAATTTTAATATTGTGAAACAGGTGAAAAGTACATTTTTATGAGCCTCAATCTCACGAGATAAAATAATGGAAATTATTTTTTTAGAAAGGAGACAACGGGCATCGAAACTCATCAGATCGGAGCATATAAGGAGCGTGCTGAAGCAGCGCAATGTTTTTATATATTCGTTTATCGCATCGAGTATCTTATTGACGCTCTCGCGAAGACTATGGACACCTATATTTCATAGTTTAATATTTTATTTCGCTTCGCCATAAATTGATACATATTTGCGTGTACATATCGACGCTGCCTGAGAAAAGTAGTACGATTCAAAGTTCTTACGAAAACTAGCATGATTATGCTTTCGAAAACTAGCTTGTTTGATTTTCACTGTAAAAACTAGTGTAAATGGAGTAAGATTAAAACCATAAGGATCTCATCGCTCGTACAATCTAACCAAAAAGAGTTTTGGTGAGAATTTAAAGTCCTTCGTACTCAGGTAAAAATCTGAAATAAGACACCATTAGTATCAAAAAAAAAAAATGAGAATTTTTTGCGTAATGACATTTTAGTTTTATACTCGTTGCTTTTATTAACATTGGGATAATAATTATCAATTAAAATCGATAGTAGTCATTTTTATTTAAAAAATAATATCGAAATTGTAAATATAATGAAATATTTATTGTGATTTTCTATTAAAAAAATTACGTTATTGAAAATATCATTCAACAAATTTCCTGTCATCTTTCAGATGGTGATTGTCGAATATGTTTGAAAAATCTTGCTGATTGTTCGATTGGAATTAAACCTCTGTCAAGCATGGCCTGTAAATCCTTTTTTTCTTGGTGCAAGAGGCAATTGTTTATCTCACGTTTGTTTTAATTGGAACATTCGAACATAATCCATGTTTTTGTTTTTTTTTTAAGATTTCCATCTCTCGTCCATCTTGGTCAAAATCATATTTAACGTGGATTGTATCGACGTAAGGTTGAATGCATATTTCCCGAATACTTGCAATTTTAATTGAAGTCCAATTCAATTTTTTTTGAGATGCCTAAAAGATCGTAAATTTCCGATTGCGGTCAAAGGAATTGGAGTAAAAAAATAGAGGCAAGGCGTAAAAAAGCATGGAAGAAAAGTCGGAAACAATTCCAGTGTTACTGAGCCATGTTAATTTTCGCGGTGAATATCGAAATCTGCTTCTTTCCGTGGTGAAAGCCGAAACGTGCTTGTTTTTGCGCTAAATATCGAAAGGTGAAAGTTTTCGTGGCGAAAACCGAAACTTGCTAGTTTTCGTGTCGGAAGTCAAAACATGCTAGTTTTCGCGGTGATATCAAACGTGCTTGTTTTCGTAAGAATTCTGAAACATGCTACTTTTCGTAAGCAGCGTCAATATATTTGCATGCATGTCGAGGTAACGTTTTGAAAAAGGATGACAAAACTTTGGACGTGTAAATTTCATGAGTATGCTCGAGGCCATGGACCACGCCGTCATAGCGTTCGACCAGTTAGCAATTAATTCGTGTGTCCCTACCTTAAGGAGTTTGGCTTCTGTGATGACTCGAAAATCAGCGTCATTAAAATTGAAGGAATAAGTACGTTGATTGAAAAATCAATTTGTACCAAATTTGATTAAAAATATTAATAATTAAATAAGTTGTAAACACTCTCGTGAAGGACCTTTGACCGTGAGACCTTCGGGGCTCAATGGTGTACTTGGTTTTGGCAGTCGGCTGGATCTGAATTTAAAAAAAACAAGTTCTGTCTTGAAGTAGATAATATTGGCTAAGACTTGACGGAAATTTTCTTTGTTATAGTGTTTCAATCGTCAACAAAACGTTTTTGAATTTTTCTCGTTTTTTTTTTTTTAGGAAAAATGACATTTTTATTGATGATAATTAATGAGAAAAAATGTTAGGAAGAAAAACGTCGGTCAAGACTAAACTACTGTTACACTGAATGAGCGTACTAAATTCCGAGTCAATCCGTTCAGTAGATGTCGAGAAATCGTGTACACCGTTTTGGAGACACTTTTCGTTTTATAAATACAGCTCTTAAAAGATACAAAATAAAAAACATAAATTTAAAATGAGGGGGAACGTTCTAGAAGAATAAATGGATTTGGAAAAATCAACGAAATAATTTTAGACAAAAAAACAAGTTTTCTGATTATTTTTCAAACAAATTGTTAACTACATTTTGGTATTATTATAACTGCAAATCAATGTTTGCACGATCTTCGATATGACGAAAAAGACACGGCGCGAGGTGTCCCCCTGCGATTTCGATTAAATTTGGCATGTTTGTATAATGGGTTAAAATAGTGGACACGGTTTCTTTTTATCGGCAGTACCCTACTTTTAAGAGGTCAGACGCACCATTGAAAATCATGCTTTTCTTCCTTTTCCGTCGAAAACTTATCAACGGTACGATGTACGAAGGAATTTCAAAATTCCCTTTTGAAAAACCTTCAATCTGCGATGCCTGCACCATATGTTGGAACTTCCTCTTCAAATTGAGTCAAGCGACGAACGAGTGTTGCTTATTTTTACAGTAGCTTAACCCTCTTAAGGGGCTACATCTACTTAGACCCAAAAAATGGCCAAATTCCGAATTTTGTTTTTAGGGAACCTTTCTGAGTGATGGAGAAACGCATTTTTTCAAACACCAAGGTACATATATTGAGAGTCTTTAAAAAAATTAGCAAATAATACAGAAAAACAACAAAAACATGGCCGCCGATAGATGATTACATGTTTTTCGTCACGTTCGGCGGTGGACACTCTCCAGCTTAAACGATCCATCTGAAATCTAAAAACCGAACGGCTTATTCAAGTTTACAATAAATACGAGTCGTTGACGACCGTCGATTTTTAAAGTCATTTTTTTAGGAATGTGGCGACGAATTAAAACTCCAACATCCAAAATCTATTTAAAAAGTCGTAATTTTTACGTAACCAACAAAAAATGAAGATCGATTTTATAAAAAGTGAGATTGTTAACGATCTTTAAATGTTTCTCGTCGTATCTCCTGCCAACAATGGAAAACAATTTGGCAATTTGTCCACCGACTTTAAAAATACTACATTTAGACGAGAAAAAATTAGGCAATTTTGAAGGATTTTTTTAACAAAGAAATAATTATTTTACATTTATCGAACTGTAGGTATATTTTAATAGCATGTTGGAGTATAGAGAACATTTTTTAATTCATTTATCATCAAGTCGCGGGAGTTGGGAATCGGCCTGCAGTCAGCTTCCCGTAGACTTTGACTTGCAAAAAAATTCAACTTTTTTTTCCAGTCATAACATGTATAGTTTTTACATCACAGTAATACAAATGAAGAAAATGCAAATTTAAGAGAATGGTACGCATTTACAAAAAAATCAACATTTCACGCAAACTTTCCGTAAAATTTGGATTAGGAAAGTGTTTTTATTTCTATTTTTCACGAACAATTCTCGTCAAGTTGAAGGTAGCAATATCATCAATATTCCTACCAAGTTTCAACTCAATCGGCTTGACAGTTTTTTAGCAATCCTGCACACTAATTTCGAAAATAAAGTTATGAGAAAAACAGAGTTTGAAGTTTACGCCTACTCCGAATCGATTACGTTTGAAGTTTTTCATAATTCCGCTTTGGAACTTCGGGAAAATATTCTACATATATAGATCTATCGTTGAAAGAGAAAAAAAAGAAATCAATTTTTTAATCGTTGTCAATATATACCCCACCTTAAAGTGTGAAGTATGGTGCTGCTACCGCTCATTCAATTTTAGGAATATTCCAATGAAATTTTCAGGGAATATAGCTAAAAGGTGATACTATCGAAAAAAAATATTTTTGGAAAATGCAATTTTTTGCCCCGCCTAGGTAGATGTAGCCCGTTAACGAGAGGACCATGTCAGACGGTCTCACCCACGCTTTCGCGAGACTTCCTCCGGAAACGACAAAGCCCAAGGCCTCCAGAATATCTCGCAATGAGCACCAAAACAGTGCACTAAATTTAGCCGTACGGTTTGGTCGCCACGAATATCGAGAAGTAATCGCTAGACTTCCGCAAGTTTCCGGCAAGAAAAGCGAAAGTGGCGACGCGAAAATAAAATGCAATTCAGACGCTCAAATAAATGATTCATTAACTGTAAGAAGATATTTATTTCACCATATCCAACTTTACCATTTATTAAGGGGAGATATACACCTAGGAGCCGGAAAAAGGTCATTTTTGTGAATTTTTTCAAGGAATACTATTTGAAATTTGCGATTGGGGTTTTAATTATCTAAAAGTATATACATTTAAAAATATGTTTAATGTTCTTTATTTGAAAATATCAAAAATAAACAAGGATATTGTATGATCCTTGGAGCGTCGTAAAAAAATCTGCGTATACGGTACCCACTGGCGTTTCTTCAAAAATCATCTGAAAAAAAAAAACCAAAAAGATAATTAAATTAGAAACTATAATCTAGTACTTCTCATAGCCGATTTTAAAAATATCGATTTATGACAAAATGACGGACGTTTGAACATAAATAGTGATTTTTGGGCCAAAAGTTAGTTATTATTTTGCCTATAAAACAAAAACTAAGTAACGGAAAAAAAATCCTATTACAAGTACTAGATAACGGTGAATAGAATAACCACAAAAAACCTCAAGGCAATCGGTTCATTGGTTTTCGAGAAATTTTGGGCACCGATTTGAAAAACGTGGTTTTGAGAAAAACGCGTTTGAAAATTTGGGAATGAATAAATCATGAAATTTGTCAACTTACATGGAATCATCGATACCAGGCCCATAGTGTAGGTCTTCTACGGTCGACGGAATGTTCATAGCTTCTAAATTCTAGGTGTATATCTCCCCTTGAGGAGCCAGCCCACTTTGGAGCCACGAAAAAGGCTATTTTCGCGATTTTTTTTGAGGATTTTATAAAAGATATGAATATAAAAGTTGTTGGGCTTGATAAATAAAGTCTTGAAAGACATAAAAAAAAATTCATTCAGTTTTATTCATTTTTAAGTGCAAAAACTATAGTTTAACGTAACGCCTGAAAAATAGGTGGGCTAGGTAGCTCCATCACAACTCGGCAACGGCTTGTCAGAAACAAAAAAAATCAAAGTCCATTAGATTCAGTATGACACCAGCTACAAAATGACCCTCGGATATAAAGTTTTATCAAAAAATAAAGAAATGCCAGATGAAAAACCAAAAAAGTTTTTAAAAACGCGTTTTTTCCGCAGGTTTTCGCAAAAAGAGTAAAAATCTAAATTTTCAAACCATCGAGGGTCATCTTGTTGCGAATCACGTTTACAATATGTGGTTCGAATTTTAAGAGAATCGATTTATTAGTTTTAGAGATACGATCAAGCTAGATTTCGAAAACGTTGTTTCGAGAGAAACGCGTTTGAAGTTTATACTATGAAAAACTCTTGCCTAAACTCAATCGGCAATTCCTGCACCGTACAAAATGCCTTCTGATTTCTCATCATCGTCGATTTCTTCAAGTCTTGTTTGCTTTCGATTTTTTGAAATTTTCAAAGTGGACTGGCCTCTTGAGGCCTTATACACGCGATTTCGCCGATATTTGAAGGTACTTTTCCAGACGGGGTTAAAAAAAATGACGCGTATATTGACAACATTTTTTTACAGATCATTCGTGCACATGGTTAAGTATATGTAAAGAAAAAAAAATCAGAAGTATTAACAAATGGCGGAGATATAACATAATAAAGCAATGTATTTTTTTTTGCGCGCGTGTTGATGGTGAAGGTTCTCTGCGTCGATGTGGGTGTCTGAAAAGAATGAACATATTTCTAATTGCATAATGAATGAATCTTCAGTATGAACCAACAAAATTATTAAAAAACAAATTATTATAATAAAAATTCGAACCTTAACATTTTTTACTCAATTTTCGATGCGTATGTTATTTTTTATATTTTTTTGTTTCATTGAAATTTTTGTTTCTGTGGATCACACGATAGGTGATGATACTGAGAATGTGTTGTAAAAATTTCAAAGCGATCTGAACCTTCGTTCAAGAGTTAGAACTTTCGCAAGGTTCAAAAAAGTGAATCGTGGAAAAACGGCTTTGAAGGAGCCGCGCGGTATCTATTATAAATGCAATCTTACTTTATTTTTCGAATTCTTGGAATTTCTCATTTCTGCAAAGCTTAAAATATTCCCAACCGTTCAGGCTAATGGAATTAAAAATAATTAAAAAATTGAAAATTTTGAAATTTTTCGCGTATATAAGGCCTCAATAGTTGACAAATCCTGGTACATAGAAATATATCGTCTTCTCAGTGCGAATGGACGAGAGGTGTTTTTCGAAGAGTGGGAAGAGAGCGCGAGAGAGACAGCAAAAGTCCCGAAGGTAGGAAATCCGGGAGTGAGGGAGGAATCCCTCGTTTGTCAGGCTCGCGCTGCAAAACTGGTCAGGTGTTTAAGGGCCGGCCCCCCGCCCGCGATGAGCCCCCGACTAATCGTGCGCCAGCTTTAATATCTCGCATTTATTACCGTACCGCGCGCGGTGCGGCGCCGTCGCCTACCGTCGAAACGAACCTGTTTTTTTTTGTTTTCCTTTTTTTTGGCCTTCTTTCCCGCAGCCTCTCATCTCGCCTGTTCGTCCCGGCTTTTTTTTTTACTATACTTGTCTCGTTCTGCTTCTTCATACGCGAGGCGAAGAACGGCTTGCGGAACGAATAACGAACCTTCGCGTGTTCGGTCGCGGAACGCCCGCGATTCGGTCCCCTCGCTCTCGTTTATTGCAGCTCCAAAATTTATAGCCGCGAAAAAAAACCTGCCGTTCAGTCGAGGAGCTGGGGGGGGGGGGAGGAAACGTCGAACAGTAAGGCTCTTTTTTAATTCCTTTCGGCCGGACGCCTGAAAAAGCACGATTATTTTTGATAATGTTCGCGTGTACGTTAATCGTAACGTTAATCTTAAAATAATAAGCGTTTCCTTGTCTGCTAATTGCTCTCCGATCCGCTCGTTTCTTCTGTACTCGTTTATTTTGTCGCTTATTTGTGTCTTCTCGTAGCCGTCTGTGGAGCAGACTTCGAATGGTATGCCTCTGCTCCTAAATTGCACTTTATTGGAGCCAGCTGCCTGGCAGTCAATCAACTCCGAGCCAAAAGACTACGACGATTATGATTTTCGAGTTGGATGCTCCACGACGAGCAATAAACGAAAATAGAAATCAAATGCCGGAGGAAAATTCGAGTTGAAAATTCCAATTCAATCGTATCACACGTATGAGTCACGTCCGGCATAAGTGGAATGTTTGATGATGCTGCACTCTCGTTCGAGATATATATATATATATATATATATATATATATATATATATATATATATATATATATATATATATATATATACATATATATATATACACCATCACACATATATAAGTAGGTGTGTATGAATAAACTTTCACTTTGATAATTAGCTGCGTTGGAATCCCTATTGTAGTGATGCAGGAAACACGACGATTAATGAAACGCCAGAACAGGCTGCTCATAGTACTACCATCGAGTCTCGTCGGTCCGTTGTCCCCAACAGTATATTACGACCGATATGAACATTAGAGTGGCACAAATTTGAGCTCTATTTTTCTTCCCTTTTTCTCACCATCCAATAATCTTCTTGAAGGGGTTAGGCCACAGTAACGGGTATAAAATCATGTGCAAATTTAACAATTTTTTTTTTTTCGTATGAAAAAGTGATTGTCTCATAAAATTAATTATACATCTATTTAGTATGAATATCAAGCTGTTAGAACTTTTTTTTTCGATGTACAAAATGGCCGACTACTAATATGCTTTTCTTATCTTTTTTTAGGCGATCCGCGGCGTGACATTTAGCATCCACAATTTTTTACCTAGAACAAAGAACAAAATTTTTCGTCAATCTACATTAGAATACATAGAGAAGTACGTACGGAATTTAAAAAATATTATTTTACTCAAAAGTTGTAGGTATTTGAATGAATTTTCAGTGAAGAATTTCGTATAAAATTGCTCATAAAATAAAAAGTTTTCGATTAATCGGAAATTCGGTACGTACTTCTCTGCTAAATAGAATTAGGAACATAACTTTTAAATTTGAAGTAAATCGAGTGAAAATTGTTGAAGTTATTTGTCATGCCAATTGGAAAAAAGCTGTTTCGAGAAAAACGCGTTTAAAGTTGTAGGCACTCTATGGCCGTGCCAGAGGTGGGTTTACGTTATACGGTCAAAGTCGGTGAAAAAAAAATTCTCGCTATAAATCGAATAGTAACTTATTCTTATGATGATAAAGCACGAAAATAAAAATCGATTTTTTGAAAATTCCACGGTGGCCTTACCGCTTAAAGAAAAAAAAATTGTCGCGAAATCTGCGAGCGGCCAAAAAATATTTAGAGGTCGCTCAAGCCTCCCAAAAATTCGAAAATCATTTTAAAAAACGATTTTTTTTGTTCGTTCTTTTCACACCTATGAATTTTACGCTGTATAATTTCTAAACTAAGCTCGCGAAAGCTCTAGCCGGTCAATGAATATTTAGTGGTCGCTCAAGAGCTTCGAAATTTCCAATCCTCGCCAATTTTTTTTACTTTCCTCACTCGTAAATTTGACGCTTTGTAAAATTTTCAAAACCATTAATCGTTTTTCTTTAGGAACAGATTTTTCAAATTTACCTCACACTACTAACCCGAGAATTATAATCTTTGTTCTCATGAAATAATTCTTTAAAGCTCTTGGCCGTAAACAAAATTATAGGTCCTCCGTTTTATCGAGTTAGAATTGTGAGGTAAATTAAAAAAATCCGTTTCTGAAGAAAAAAGAAAATTAATTGTTTTGACAATTTTACAAAGTATTAAATTTATGAGTGAAAAGAGAGAAAGAAATCCGCGACAATTGGAAATTTCGAAGCTCTTAACCGACCACTAAATATTCATTGGCCGGCTAGAGCGTTCGCGAGCTTAATTAAAAAAATGTAAAGCGTAAAATTCATGGGTGTGAAGTGAACAAAAAAAAGAAAACGATTTTTTAATGGAAATGTGAATATTTGGGAGGCATGAGTGACCTCTAAATATTTTTTGATCGCCCGCAGCTTTCGCAGTAATATTTTTCCTTTAAAGTAGATAATTGGATGGTGAGAAAAAGAAAAAAAAAATAGAGCTCAAATTTGTGCCACCCTAATGAACATATGTCTACCTATAGGTGTCCTGTTATGAATGGATAATCCTGCAACTGTCGATAGGTCAAATCATGCCCTACTATATGCTGGAATTTCAGTTTAGCAAAAGTCCCACAGTTTTCGACATCAAAATCATCTGCTTATAAACGTGCAGAATTGTCATACTGCAGAATTGTCATACAAACCAATTCTAACATCTGACTTTAATAGCCTGCGGTGTAAAAAAAATGTACTACGCATATTGTGCCGAAAACTTAAAATAGTTGCTTAGTTATTCTCAATCCTTATCATTTGTAAAAATGGCATGCGAAAAACCAAAAGCAAATGATTTTTTTCCAAAAATAACGTAAAGCCCGAAATTACGAAAATCGTGGGACTTTTACTAAACTGAAATTTCAGCATACAGTGGGACATGATATGGCCTATCGACAGTTGCAGGATTATCCATTTATAACAGGACACCCTGTATATGTCCAGGCAGAGGCAACAACTAATAGCAGTATAAACATTTTCTAACCGATCAGACTTAGGAGAAAACTTTTGCTACAAAAGTTGCATAGTTCGAAAGGGGCGGCGTCGAGCGGTGGCTATGAGGTTTATTGAGGCGGAGGCAAGGGCGGATACAGAATTTTTTTCTGGCGGGGCACGGGAGAGGGAATGTGATTATTCTGGGACTCCTTGGGTTTTTTATAATCCCCAGACGGTCCAAATCGACCCCTCCAATCCGCCTCTGGCTGGAGGCACTTTCGAGATTTCGAAGTCACCTCAATTTTTTTTTTCAACCGGGCCACTATTTTCCAAAATTTCATCAAGGAACTAAACATGAGGTCACATACCAAATTTCAAGATGATCTATCAAGATTTAGTATAAAAAGTCGACAAGAAAGAAATTTCAATGTTTTTAGCCTAAAATCGATTTAAAAACCGATGCAAGCACTTGCCTCTATAAAAGGTGCTCAAAGTGATGGTCACCACTATCGGGGCACGTCATTATTATTCATGTCAGTCTGTATTAACGAACAGCTCTAATTGATGTTTCAATAGTTTAATGCTAATTAAAATCCAGGTAAGTCGTACGACTTTGTTTATATTGTTCGTAACGAAGAATCTTATCACCTTGTTTTGGAAAGCAGTGGGAATTTTGTGATTTTCATAATAATGTGTCTTTTCTCCAATCAGAAGTAAGGCAATACAATCAATACGAATTAGTTTGTAAGCGTGGATTGAAGGCGATGGCCATCTCTTTGAGCATCTTTCATAGGAGTAAGTGTTTGCACCCTTTTTTTCAGCCAATGCTAGACTAAAAACTTTGAAAATTTTTTGTTATCGATTTTTACACTAAACCTTAACCGATCATCTTGAAATTTGGTGTGTTCACTTATTTTTAGTTCGTTGATAAAAATATGAAGAAAAAGAAACGGTGGTTCCGTTAAAAAATGCGACCATTCGATTAGCCCCTTCGAACTATGCAACTTTTGTAGGAAAAGATTTCTCCCAAGTCTGATAGATCAGACATTATTTCTACTGCTAATAGTTGTTGCCTCACTCGGTATATTTCCTATACAGGTGTATTTTTGCCGATGCTAAGGATATGTATGTATAGAAATAAGGCTATGTACGTATACAAATGTACATACATATCCTGGGGATCAGCAGATATCTAATCGGACAAGAAGGTCCTTTATATGACCATACAAATATACTTACATTAATGTGAAGGAGATTTTCAAGACATTCAGGTTTACATGATAGTGATTAACAGCATGATGATGGTCCTTGAAGACGAATAAATGTCTCCAAATTGACGATTCCCCCGATATATATATATTGTGAAGTTGCGAGCGTATAGAATATCCGAAAGAGTGTGGTAAGCGGTCTGACGTATGGGCAAAGTAGTCGGACGGGCAATCAGCCTGGGTCGAATGGGCAATCAGCCTGCATTTTTTCGGGTTGTTCTTTCGAGTTTTTCCGTATATATCCGATATATATATTGACCCAGTGTGTGTGTATGTGTATTATACTGGACAATACATAGTATGCACCTTGCCATTTATTTTGCATGGTCTAATATGTGTACTTCATTTTTCCGCATACAATATGTATACAGGATGTCCTGTTATGAATGAATAATCCTACAACTGTCGATAAGTCAGATCATGTCCTACTATATGCTGGAATTCCAGTTTAGTAAAAGTAATAGATAGCCTAAAATATCGAAAACCGTGGGACTTTCACTAAACTGAAATTGCAATATAGTAGGACAGGACATGACAGGACACCCTGTATGGGTGGGGATGGGCAGGAAAAATATTCATGAATTGCAACATAAAAATATACGTATGTATCGGTATGTACATATGAATATATTTGTATGTCGCGAATTACGGAGACGCGAGAGCTTCGTGTTCGCGATCTCATACGATCACCGATGAGAGGGTCATAGAAACGAGCCGGCGGCGAAGCCAATGAATTACAAACGAGAACAAGGCGTATAAAGCCGTTTAAAAGGCCGTTTCGCCTAATTAACCGGAGCACAAGTGTCGAACGGAGTACGATACACTTGTGTATATGTAACGCAGCAAATATGTTTGTATATAAAATTATGTTTATATACGAGTAGGTGCATGGACTTAGATGGATGTATAGGTACGTTTGTATGAATACGTACATATATACAGGCTCAGATATATACCCATATATATATATATATATATATATATATATATATATATATATATATATATATATATATATATATATATATACAGGGTAGGGAGGGAAGGGTAGGGGTTTCAGCGTGAAAAAAAAACACTTTTTTGCGGATTTTTTTTCATCTATATGGATAGAGTAAATTTATTGAAACATTTTGTACATTGTTAAGTGTCATTTCAAGAACATTCCGTGAAATTTGTACGCGAAAATATCCACAAACAAGCCGTTGATAAAGCTTTTCCAAGAACGCCTTTGGAAAAACACAATTTGCGGTGTTCACTGTACCTGAGCTAGAAATTATCTGGAATCATTAAAATTTAGTCAAAGTATCATCAAATCTTCCCCCCAACGGTCTTTGATGATTTTTTCTTTCATTTCTAAATTTTTGGTGGTCTTGTGAAGTGAAAAGTGCTATTTTTCACGAAAAATTCCGCCATTTTGGGGGTGGAAAACCCTCTCAATGTAAAAAAAAAACTCAAACTAGTAGTTTTCAAATGGCAGTGAACACGGACTTTGAAAAAGTGGTTTCGAGAAAAACGAGGCACCGCCTTGTTTGTTGATATTTTCGCGTACAAATTTCACGGAATGTTCTTGAAATGACACTTAACAATGTACAAAAGGTTTCAATAAATTTACTCTATCCATATAGATAAAAAAAATCGCGAAAACGTGTTTTTTCTTTCACGCTGAAACCCCTATCTTCCCCTTAATGATATGTACACGGTCTCCAAATTTGTGACTCTAAAGTAAAGACTGTAAAGACTGAAGTTTCGTAGAATATTCTATCTGATACCGAATTTGAGAATGTTGCTGGGCCAAGTTCAACTTCAATCAGCTAATAATACATCGGACCCTACGTATTCGTTAAAGGATCATCACAGTGTAACATTTTTCAAAAAATCGATTTTTGTTTGTATTATCCGATAGTGTAGACCATTAGAAACATGGACCTGGCATCGCCGATTTATCGTAAGTAGACAATTTATATGAAAATTCCGCACGCGAAACATTAAACGCGTTTTTCTCGAAATGTCGTTTTCCAAAACGGTGTACACTCACAAAGGGAGAGTTTTCAAGCTATCCGTCTCAAATTTTGACACAACATTATCTATGCATTCTGTATCTTGCTATGGAAGCTTTTTTTTCTTCAAATCTTCATATTTTTTTCAACGAAAAATCGTCGAATAATTAGGCTCAATTCGATACTTTTTTTTCTAATCGCCGCCATTTTGTCAATTTTGATTTTTTAAATACCTTCATAGCACGATAGCGGCTTTCATACTGACTAATAATCTTTGTACAAATTTTGTTCCAGATAATATTTACGGCTAAAGCCGTGTACACCGCGACGAGTCCGTTTTGTCGAAGACATTGTCAACCGGTAAAAAAATGTGAAAAAAATAAAAGTAATCGTTTACAAATTTATTTTCTTTTCTTCATGACTGCTTTGATTTGACATGTAAAAAAAATCAGACTGGGTAGCGTATGTTAACCTTCGAAAAAAATCGCGAAAATCAGGTATTTTTCGACCCGTTACACTGTGATGATCCCTTAAGTTTCCTGTACAAACATCGGTGTAATTAATCAGATGGACAATGAGGATGTCGAATTAACCGTATTTTTTTCTGAAAATTTGTGACAATAAGGGCTACACGGTCAGAGTTGAGCAAACTGATGTTTCTGATGCAGCTTTCAACCAAATATTGCAAAAATTACCAAATTCAGATTGGACCCTAAAATGGAAAAGAATATCTGATTACTTTAAGTTACCTGTACCGGTCTATGAGAAATAAATTAGGGCTGGTTGTTAAAAAAAAACAGCAATAAGACTGACTCCGTTGTAAACTATAATGACAATTTAATTAAATACTACTAAAGGTATTAGTAACAAGATGTTGATTGTGATTATATTATGTGATTATATTATAGTATAAGATAATTTTTGTTTTATACGAAGCCGTTAACATTCCTTTGTGAAGATTATGACAAGACTGACCTCGTTATTTTTTTAAGTGAGACGTTCAATAATGCACATGTTTTTAAGGTAAAAAGTTTATTTTCATAAGTTCAATTCCATTTATGCTGGAATGCTCAATAATCAATCAAGGAAATCAAGAGTTGAAGGAAAACATCAATAATTCAGAATTTGTTTTTTATTTGATTTAGCCATTGGTTATACGTAATAAGCTATGTTAAGACGGAATGACACCTCATCGCGGTCGGTATGGTAAACAATTGTAGATGCCCAAAAATCTATATATAGAAAAAAATGTAGATCGGCTTATGATAAGCCAATCTCCATATTGTTTCTCAAATTCAGAAAATTTGAGGGGCAGACAGCTGTTCGTCTATCTATTTGACGTCGTTTGGCAAAGTTTCGACGGGATCTGAAGAGCCGTTTCAGAGATTTTTGGGTATCTACAATTGTTCTACCATACCGACCGCGATGAGGTGTCATTTCGTCTTAAGGGGCTATACCAGTGTGACACTTACAAAAATCGATTTTTTTTGCCTTTTTCGACGGTTTGTACTGTCAAGAATATCCTGTAAAAATTTCAAGGCTACATCTCTAATCATTTTATCTTGCAAAAATTGATAGTTAAATCTTTAAACGCGTTTTTCTCGAAATGACATTTTTCAAATTTGCTGACATTGTAGCTCAAAGAGCAATTATCCGATTGACTTGAAATTTGAACTGAGTACTCTTGAATATATTTACTCTACAATGACGTACGATATTTTTGATTGGATGAAAATTGACGATTTGGCATTGAAAAAAATGAACATTTTATAGTCAAGAAAACAGACTTTTTTTTATAACTACGCCATTTTGTTAGATTTTGATATTTTTCGAAAATTCTACGTCATTGTACAGGAAATACCTTCCACTTTAACGACATTTTTTCCTTTTTCGGTTTCAGCTACTCAATCGGCCGGGATCATGTCAGCAGTGGAGGAACTTTTTTTTGGCGCCTCCGAAGGCAGCGCATAAGTCGCTTGGATCTCGATATTTTTTTATCAAAAAATTATGTAATATAGGTCAAATATAGCCAAATATATTCTTAATTTTCCGAAATATTTAATTGAGTACTTTTCTTCCCAAAAATTCCCGAACATCACCCAAATTTTCAGCGTTCATACTGGTATATAGTCCCTTAAAGTTTTAACAAAGTAAAGATGTTCGATGGGTTGAATTCGATGAAAAAAGACGTTTTTTTATTTAATCAGTCCCCTGGAAGATATTACAGTCCCCTGTCACGAATTTTCACAAAATCGTCCATAAGTTGCATAATAAAGAGAAAACGTGTTGGTTTTTCTAAACTCATATATGTTAAATTTATTACTGCCTTCCGTTATACATACTTTGATTTTTTTTCAAGAAAAAAACATGCATGCGACAAGTTTGTGCCTTTCCATTTAGTAGAGAAAAAACACCCATATATATATATATATATATATATATATATATATATATATATATATATATATATATATATATATATATATATATATATATATATCGTTTAAAGCACATGGAGGAGCGGTGAAACGTCGCGATCCGTTGCCGGGCCTCGTACAAGTGAGTCACGGCCTCTCGTAGTCCCTCTCGAGTCGCGGTCGCCGGTCGAGAGACACCGACACATGCAGCAGCTACCCACGAGCCATGCTGGCGAACGGTTGGGGGAATTTAGGGTTATATCTCGCGAACAGCAAAGGCTCAAAGAATCCTAGAGCCATGCGCGCTGCTTCGACGCACTACGGGGATTTCAAACGTAACCGATGGCATAAATAAGCAAGCAAAGCAATTCAAGCAAAAAGGGCACTTCGTCGAAGTCGCGCTCGTCGTTTCCAAGAACTGAT
This sequence comes from Ophion ellenae, assembly GCA_963210295.1. Classification (NCBI taxonomy): domain Eukaryota; kingdom Metazoa; phylum Arthropoda; class Insecta; order Hymenoptera; family Ichneumonidae; genus Ophion; species Ophion ellenae. Next base: position 42,318,790 of record OY723388.1, on the reverse strand, counting down.
GACCGTGAAGAAAAATGTGACGAGCTGGTAAAAAAAAAAGATATCAGTTTAGTACACGAGGTGTCGACTTTCGTGGAAAAAGACGCGCTTTAAGGGGGGAGATACCTTTAGGAAAGGAAAAAAATGCTGATTTCCATGACTTTTTTTTAAAGGAAAGATTTCTTCGCCATTTTTTAGACTCGGGGTATGTGTTATTACTACTTTTGTCTGTTACATGGTATTTTTAATTTATCTTTAAAACCGGTGCAGGTTTGGCAAGGACTTATAAACGAGTTGCGGCGGATGTTGTAAGACGGCGGGATTAATGTGAGAAAAAAAAATCAACGAAGACTTTTCTTTCATTAACACTCATACGCAGAATATGAACCAAGAAAAAGTGAGAAATGTTGAAAATCGATGGAATAGTACGCTTCGAAAAAAAGATTGAATTTTTCGAAAAAAATGGCTACATTGGGCGATAAAAAAGACTTTTTCTTTATTCTCACAAACATTTAGGGTTATGTCTTCGACAATAAGGTTAGAAAAATGTATACCAAATGTCGTCAGAATCGGTCGATTAGTTTTTTAGCTATGCGTCACGTCAGTTCCGAAAATGCAGTTTAGAAGACCGTGCCATACCAGCGACATTTTTCAAGATCGATGAAAAAAAATTACATGTAACAGCCAAAAATAGTAATGAAACATACCCTAAGTCCCAAAAATGATAAAGAAAATGTTCTTTCGAAAAAAAAAATGAAAATCGGCAAATTTTTCCTTGCCTACAGACAGAAAAAAGATTTATTAAGGACAAAGAAGTTTGTCTCCCGGCGAATAAGTTTTCTTATTCGTATGTCGGCCTACTACGATTTTATTAACAGCTAAGACATTTTTTTATTAAAGTTTATGGTTAAGATTTGCTAAGGAGATTTCTTGACATCTAATAGGATATATAAGTTAGAAGAAATAGGTGTTTTATATCCGATAAATAGAGTTTTTCTTAACATCTGATAGGATTCTTCATAATCCCCCAGTTGGTATTTTTCTAGGAATTGTATCATTTCGTCCGTCATTATTTTATCACTTGAACATTTTTTTCTCACATTTATTCTTATTTACACTTAAATCATTCCTCACTTTCGAGTATCTCACTTCCGAAACGCAACACTGACACTTGTGCCAAAAGCATTGGCATAGGAAGAAGCTACATGGTAAGCGTATGCGTGAGCTACATCTGACGAGCGGCCTGCTGTCGGGCCCTTCGCGTTGAAGACGGAATGACACCTCATCGCGGTCGGTATGGTAGAACAATTATAGATACCCAAAAATCTCTGAAACGGCTCTCCAGATCCCGTCGAAACTTTGCTAAATGACGTCAAATAGATAGACGAACAGCTGTCTGCCCCTCAAATTCAGAAAATTTGAGGGGCAGACAGCTGTTCGTCTATCTATTTGATGTCGTTTGGCAAAGTTTCGACGGGATCCGTTTCAGAGATTTTTGGGTATCTATAATTGTTCTACCATACCGACCGCGATGAGGTGTCATTCCGTCTGAAAGGCAAAGTGCGCATGCGCCCATTAGTATCATAGTCGCGAAATAAGAGGTTTTCGTGATTGGGAAGTAGTATTTATTTGATTTGAGGAAATATTTATTCAAATGTTCTATTTTAAATATGGCTTTTAATTTATGTGAAAAATCGGCACGTAAAAAAACATATTTAGTGACGCCGAGTAAATGCTGTAGTTACAATCACAAAAAAACTGTCTCCATACGAGTAAACATTTATTAATGTCCAATAAATTATGTTCCAATGTGCGATGTTCTAATAAATATTAGAACATAATAAATCTGAGAAATTTCTGAGTGTAAACGTATCTCCCCCCTTGAGTGAATCAGGGAACTGTGCTCGTCTCATTTGAATATCACGCGGAGCAGGAGAGACAGTGAGTGAGAGAAAGACACGTGATCTTTCGGAGAATCAAGCATGATGTGGGGACAAGCGCGGCGGGAGAAGGTCGTGGCGGGCGACCGTTACACAGCGCCCAAAATCGCGCCGTACCTGTGCGCAGTACGAAACTCGCGTCGCCGGCCCAAGCGCGCATGTGCCCTGCGTCGTCGGCGAGAGAGAGAGAGAGAGAGAGAGAGAGAGAGAGAGAGAGAGAGCCCGCCTGCGACAGGGTGCCCCACACAACGCGTCGAGCCGCCCTGCCTCGCCGTATAATTGTGTGAGCTTTCGAGTCGGTGCGTCGAAGGGTACGTCGCGTGTCGATTGTTTTATCGTGGTCGTTTGTTTGATTCTCGCAGAGGTCACACATGCTCACGTCGACAAAAGTTTTGGATACTTACGATTACATTGTTCTCGAGGTGACGAGAATTCGGCGAAGTTCGAAAACGCGGAAGAGTCGCCGGGAGCGTCGAGAGCACAACACGAGGGTCGACGAAGCGCGGTCGGCCATTTTTTCCTGCCTTTCATCGTGTCGTTCAGCGAACGAGGGTAACACGAGGTTTCGGCGAAATAAGTCGAATCGGCGAGTGAACACGCGCGCAGGAACAAACATCGAACCTCGTCGGAGACTTCCCCCACCTGCTGACTACCCCCACGCACCTCTGAACAGCACGCTCGGCGCGAATAACGAGAGTCGCTCGCGCCCCTCTCCTATCGAGCGAGTCTCGAGCCTCGAGGAATAGATCTTTCTTTCTCTTTCTCTCTCTGTCCCTTTCTGTGAATTGAGAGTACAAGGAATTCTATTACTTCTCATCGCACATCCCGAGTGTGTTTCACCCAGTCCTGCGAACACCTCGTCGTCGTCACCACGAGTTCCGTCCATACTGTGACTTCATTTCGACATCTTGCGAAAATTCGGTGAACAACGCGATCATCCAGATGTGATCGAGCCCCCATCCTCGCATGGTTCGACTAAATTACGATGAACAAAACAGGGTGGCACTTGTTCGGAGCAAAGACTGATTGAAGAAGGAAACGATTGAAAACATAAACCGCTATGAATATCTGAAACGTCTGCATAGAATTCTCATTGGAATAGAGGAGACCGAAGAAACGAAGAGGAAAAACTACGAACGTTCAAAGTGCGTCCGTTGTGCGGTGCTATTTTTTTTATTTTACGTTTTATGATTTGAGGAGAAACCGGTGGGAGCGTGGAGCGAAGAAAAAAGAAAAACGCGACGTGGGAGCAACGATAAATTGGCGAATCGGACGAGAATGGACAAGATGTTGGGAATAAACTGTTGCTACACTGTGTTTTCTGTACTTAGAAGTCCCGAGGAGGGCGAATCGTTTAAACGGATCATCTGAGAGAATAACCTCGCACTAACACGTCCGCGCGTGGATTCCTCCGTAATTGTTATACCCTTTGATCCCCCTCGCTGTCTCACGAACAACGAAATCAACGATTATGTATAGATTCGCGTTTGTGCACACGTGCCTATAAATATAAGTTTTTTTCGAAGCGTGTGTGCTGAATCAACGACCTCGATTTCGGTCTCCAACACGCTCTCGGGGATCATCGCGAGTTTATTTTGGGAGCAGTGACAGTGCCAATTTTCGAGCCCCAAAAGGCTAAGCCGGAAGAGACTTGGAAGGTAGGAGAGAAAAAGAAGAACGGACTTGATCGCCGCGTAGGAAAATTCGTGAAACGAGAGATCGAGCTGTTACGTGGAATCTCGTGGGTCGAAATCGTCTAAATATAGAAGCCAAATAAATCTAAGCGAGGCTTTTTAGAAGGCTGGTCTCGTATCCCCGAGACTTCATTTTCCCACTTTGTGCAACAATGATCGTGCGCAGCCTTGAAGACTAAAGTGTCTGTTAGGCGGATATTTTTTGCATTGTTCGAGGAGAGAGACATACGCGAGAGCGGCAGAGAAAGAGCGAGGAAAAGAGACAGCGAGCAGCGCGATCGATTAATTCCCTGAAGTATATATTTTTCTCGCCGATACCATCAGGTGCCAAGTTGCATCACAATTACAGGAATCTCTGCCGATTTTCCTCCTCTCCCCCATTCGTCGATACTTCTCAGAATTCCTTCCCGATCGCGTGCGATCGAGCATCAGGACCTCAGTCGCTAAGACACAACGAGCCAATTTCCCGGAGAGGAAACGCGCGAAAATTGGCCCAGAGTTGAGGACAAGATCCTGAGTAATTGCCGATCGTGTACCGAACGAGACGGCAGAAAAGACATCAACGAGACACCCCGTAATGTATTTGAGATCGCGCAGTTGCGAAAAAGGGAGGCACGAGCACAACCGAGAATTGTCGTTCACATTCGCGAGCGTTGCAACACGTTTCGATATCATCGGCAATCGTCCGACCGACGACTACAGCAAGGATTGCAACATCAACGATCGTTCAGCGCGCTTGTATCGAGCTTCTGTCACGAGCGAGGAAAGACGACGAAGACGACGACAGATCTGCTTGTTCAAGTTGACCGAGGACTCGGTTGGACCGGGCCTAGAGTCACTGGGTGAATTGGAACGCGGTATGAGCGAGGGCGAAAGGGCGGTAACGACGCCAAGAATCGGCTGGCGCAAACTCACCGATCCCGGTGACTGACACGAGACTCCTGTCTCAAGACGAGACCCGGAGCGATAGCACACGCTCCGGCCGATTATTCAGCGTCATCAAAAGCTTTCGAATCGCTGCGAATTAGGACACCTACCGAGTCACGTCATCATCGATCCAACGATATACAGGAGGATCTTGACGTTCGGTAGATCCAATTGGAAGGATCAACGGTGCGTCAGTTATCCGTGGCAAAGGATTCATGCGAACCAGATGCCTGGCGTAGGCCGCTCGAGGATCCACAAGAGAGTCCTTAAGAGAGATTCCGAAATGGCGGGTAATCGGTGCCGGTAGCAGACGGGGTTAACGCGAATATATATTAGCCACGAGCTCTCGTGTCCCTGACCCCGGCTCTGCGACCCCCGTATCCAAGGGGTCCATTAGTAGAGAACAAAACGGGCAACTTGTGACCGCGGCAAGTTTGCTCCGCAAGTGCTCTCCCGCCCTCCCTTTATCTCTTTTTTTGGAACTCGCAACCACCGGAACTCGTGTCCCTACCTCAAAATCGCTCATTGACGATTTTGTCGATCTCTCGAATACGTTGTCGCTGTAACTCGAAAGGACAATAACCCGTAGTGCGTAATCAAAGTGAATGTGTGCCTGTGTGTGCGTGTGTACTTAATTCGTATCGCAAGGAGCTCCCGAGAAGTTATTCGTGACGCGCGTAGCAAAAAGCGAGTAAAGGGTAGCAGGAAGCGAGCGAACAATGACCGGTGGTGATCAAAAAGCCCACAGGATGCCGTCAACACCAAAAAAGTTTAATCTGAGCTTCGCCAGAAACGTTTACAACGTTTTTGAGAAGCGCGACTCTGCAACTCGAACGGAAAATCAACGGGAACAAAAAACAGAGTTATTAGAGGGTAAGAATTCCTCGAATGGTTTAGCACTTTCGTAGATGTGGACGAAGAGAAGAACTAGCATAGCCGATGACGTCCTCCTCTTAACAACTCATCGATGATTTTGCCCCACCCCCGGCCCGTCCCCCACCGCGATTCGTTGGCGACAAATAGTCCAACTAGCTCTAAAGTGAATGGATCGGTGGAGAAATAGCCCGACTGAAGGAGTTTCAGTTATTCATGGAAGCAGTAACGACGTGGCGAGAAAGTCTCGTTGGCATATAGACGCGTGAAACACTGCCTAAATGTACTACCGATCAAAAGCGGCGTGTTTTATATTCATGAATAGGGATGATTGTCGTAAAACTAGGATCGACACTGTGCAATCTTGTAATTCATCGTTTCCCGTTCCAGGCACCAGGGGCAACGGCCTCATCCAGCTGAAGAATGGCGTGGATTACATCAATCCGGGCGAGGAGGACCAGATGGAGATTTACGGGTGAGTTTACCTTCAACGGATCCGCAAAAGATTCCACTTTGTTACACGCTCTTCCATTTCATTTGTTTCGCATAAATGGTCTCGGGAGATTCACCGAGCGTACTTCGGATCAGGTTTACATTGCGTATGGAGCGACAGGTAGACTGACAAAAGAATTACACCCTATGGGGTACCAATGCAAATCAACCGTTCGTCGCGAAGATTTCATTTCGTAATGGCACCAACGAGTCACAAGTCTGGTGCGGCTCTACAAAACTGGTTTTCCGTTTTTGTTTCTCTATACTGAACAGATACCGGAGGAACCGAAAGTACACGTTTGTCACCTGGTTTCTCATAATCATTACCGGTGGCCTCCTCCGGTTGATCTTTCACTGGGTACCTCGTCTGATGCTGCTCTGCACCCACTCCATATGTCCGATGGAGGAAGCCGATACCGTGTTGCTGATCGAGAGATTTCAGGGGAAGCATACAAGCTATTACGTCAAGAAACTTAGGACAATGACCGCCTTAGACGCTATGTGAGTGCCCATTTGATTTCAGGCCATCCTAGTGATACTTTTCTCTCGGTCAGTTTTTTGTTTCGGTCCGTTCGTGGGATGGTTTAAAAAGAATATCACGGTTGCTTATTACGCAGGAAAAACACTAACAATGCCACTCTCGTGGGAAACGAAGCGTGGCAGGATAACGAAAATCTCTTGCTGTCGCTTCATCTGCACGGAGGTCACTTCAAGGGTGAGCTTACTTGTCGCTGAATTCTTGGCCTTGTTTCTTTATCCTCTGTTCATTTCGTTTGGTGGCTTTGCGCAGAAGTCTCCTCGATCATCACATTCAACTGCAAAAAGCTCACCTACGTATGGGACACCGATAGAGCCGAGTTTCTGAAGTTGTCCGGGCTGGATATTGGTGTGCTCACTTCCACCCTTCATCAAATGAGTGGTTTAAGCCCAGATAAGCAATTTTTTAGGTAAGGCGCTGAGCTAGGAAACATCTGTCAATGTCTTCGTAAGAGCAAATCAAACGTCTTTTATTGTTTCCATTGCAGACGAAGGGTTTATGGCAACAATGAAATAGTCATTCCCGTGAAAAACTTCCTGACGCTGCTTTGCCTGGAAGTTCTCAATCCGTTTTACGTCTTCCAACTCTTTAGCTTTTGCCTGTGGATCGCCGACGATTATTATTGGTACGCCATGGCTATAATAGCCATGTCGGCTTTTGGCATAGGCATGGCTGTCTTCCAAACGCGCAGCGTGAGTCGAAGGATACTTTTACATGCCGTGCATCAGCTGAATCCCTCTTGTATCACTGACGGACTTTTTTCTGCCTGGTTAGAATCAACACAAGTTGCGTTCGACAGTTCACTCCTCGGACGTAGCAATGGTGATGCGTGATCGGGCAACGGGAAAAATTGATTCGGTAGCTGCTGAGCTGCTCGTGCCCGGTGATATATTGGTTATTCCGCCATATGGCTGTCTGATGCCTTGTGATGCTGTACTACTTACTGGAAATTGCATTATCAACGAATCCATGCTTACCGGTGAATCGGTACCAGTCACTAAAACACCGATTCCCTCGTCAAACGAGGTGACCTACGATACCAAGGAGCACGCTAGACATACACTCTTCTGCGGCACCAAGATTATACAGACGAGATATTTCGGCGGTGAAAAGGTCTGTTTCCGTGATTGTACAAGTCTCACTTCTCATTCACCCAACTAGCTTAAGGCCTTAGACCACTCGAGAGGCCGAAAAAATAGGCTTTTTGGGTTTTTTTTTCAGAAAAACTAGAAAAAAAATCGAGATTACAAAAAAAGGTGTTTATCATACATATCAGTGACTGCATACAATAATTTTTTTAAGCGTTTAATTTCAAAATGGCGGCTGTGCAGCGCTTTTGCAATCGTCTCCGTTTTTCCTGGGTCCACGGCCGGACAAACAACTCCTGTACTTTTTTAATTATAATGAGCCAATGAATTTTTTTCGATTATATATAATAACTGCTATAGAAGCACGTAGGATTTGTTCGATATATTGATTTTTGGCTAAATGGCGCACTTCTAAAGTGGAAAGTGGAAAAGTTGCCTAAAACATCGTCAGATAATTGTTAACAATAAATGAACTATGGAATATAAAAAAAATCCTACGTACTTCCATCGACAATGTATTTTTCAAGATATATTCAACATTTCAAGTGAATCGGTTGAAAATTGTCGGAGTTATGTTTCCGGCCAACTTAAAAAATGTAGTTTTGAGATCAACGCGTTTGACGTTTTGAGTCCGCTCGCTGCGGATCAGGCGGCCTTGTACTAAAATTCGAAAACCGAGTACTTAGAGGTTATTCTCGGCCATCATCTTTTGGGACATCATTTTTGAGGTCTGAGGGGACCATTAAAAAAAAAATTATTTTTCGAAAATTCTAGAGTGGCCTAGCCCCTTAAATCCGGGCACAGACTTGAGCACAAACGCAAATAGTCGCGTTCAGACTGGCCGAGACGCCTCGCGAGGCAGCCTCGTTGGGTATGCTTCGGGCGCGGCAGCCTCGGGCTCGCGGTAAATCGTCATGAGGCTTCCTTGCGCGGAAAGTGCGATCGATAAGTTACCTGAGGCATGTCAGTATCCTCAAAAGCCATGCCGCGAGCGAGCGAGGCACGTCCACATAGTTCGAGGCGGTGCCGCGCAATGCTGCCTCGGTCGTTGCCTCGGCCAGACTGAACACGGTTATTCGCCTTCGTGCTCGAGTCTGTATCCAGCTTTACATATTCGTCTCATATGTGAACACATAAGGCAAAAGAATCAAACATCTGTTATCCGATGCTGAACAGGTGTTGGCGGTCGTCGTCCGTACTGCCTTCACAACGAGCAAAGGTGGGCTGGTACGTTCGATAATGTATCCGCCACCGGTGGATTTCAAGTTCGAGCAAGATTCGTACAAATTCGTCGAGTTATTGGCCGGAATAGCGAGTATCGGTGTACTCTATACGATCGTTACGAAATCCATGCGTGGTATACCAGTCAGTCACATAGCACTCGAAGCTCTTGATCTGATAACGATTGTCGTACCACCTGCGTTACCAGCAGCGATGACGATAGGACGCCTCGTGGCGCAAAGTCGTTTGGAAAAGAAGCGCATATACTGCACGAGTCCCCGAGCGATAAACGTTTCGGGCTCGATAGATTGCATTTGTTTTGACAAAACGGGAACCCTGACGGAAGATGGTCTGGACATGTGGGGTGTCGTGCCGGCGACGGCGAAAAAGTTTCAATTGCCGATCAAGGAAATATCCCGACTGCCGATCAACGAGGTTCTCATAGGAATGGTCACTTGTCACAGTATAACCATAATCGATGGTCAATTGGCCGGCGATCCTCTTGATCTGAAGATGTTCGAATCAACCGGATGGCATCTTGAGGAGCCCGACGTGTCTGACAACACCAAGTTCTCCATGATGTTTCCAACGGTGGTCAAGCCTCCTAAGGGCGCCAAGCTCTTTCAGACCGATGACAACAATTCAAATGTTTCGCCGGCGCGTCAAAACTCCATGACTTCCGAAACGGTGGACAATCTGTCGCTGAACAATCTCACAATCGAGGACAATGATATGACCGAGCAGCAGGGCTTGGAAATCGGCATAGTGAGACAATTTCCGTTCACCTCGAGCCTTCAACGAATGAGCGTCATCACAAGAACACTCGGAGCCAATCACTACGATCTCTACTGCAAGGGAAGCCCGGAGATGATTCTCAGCCTCTCCAAACCAGAATCCGGTGAGTCCCATAGACTTCTATACCTCTTCGGGACCAATGGAAGATTCACTCGGTCGTCCAGGGCTCGCTTGTCTTGTCTCTTGCAGCCAGCATTAAGATATTCCTCTATTTCCAGTGCCTGCGGATTTCGCCTCAGTTCTACAGGAATACACGGCCGAGGGTTATCGCGTCATAGCACTCGGCCACAAGTCCCTGAATCGTTTGACCTGGGCGAAGGTGCAGCGAATCAGTCGCGAAGCCGTCGAGACCGAATTGAATTTCTTGGCTTTCGTGGTGCTCGAAAATCGGCTGAAGCCTGAAACCGCCCCCGTGATCGAGGCTATCAACACAGCCTGCATAAAAACCGTAATGGTGACCGGTGACAACATGTTGACCGCCCTCTCGGTAGCCAGAGACTGCGATATGGTGAAGCCGGGCTTACCGGTTATTACCGTTGCCGCGATAACCCAACAGAATCAGACCAAGCCGCAGTTGTATTTCACGAAGAGTAACGACAATCAGCGCAGCCCTCAGTCACCCAACGGGCAGGGCAGCATAAGCGAAATGACGGATCTTAACAGCATCGCGAGTTTGGAAACTATCGAGAGTGGCTCTTACGGCAACAACGTTGCGGAAAACGGGGTCAACTATCTTTCGGACGAGTGAGTCAAACGTTTCAATCCTCGAACACTGAAAATCACCTCGGGATTTCACTTTAAGAACGTCAATCTTCCGTTTCAGCGTTCACGGCTGCAACAAGTACGTGTTCTCGATGACCGGTAAGACCTGGGCGATGATCAAGCATCACTATCCCGAGCTGATACCAAAAGTAGCCACCAGGGGGGCCATTTTTGCGCGTATGTCACCGGACCAGAAGCAACAGTTGGTACAAGAGCTGCAGGCCCTTGGTTATTACGTAGGTGAGTGTCGAACTTGTGCAGACATCCTAGGAAACCTCGTGTCCTTTTAGAGTCGTTTCCTTGACTGCCAGGAAGACGGAAGGACACGAGGAGGATGCCAGCCTGTGGTCAGGCTACCGACGCTTTGACTGACGAGTGTGAATCGTTTCAGCAATGGTGGGCGACGGTGCCAACGATTGTGGCGCCCTGAAAGCGGCACACACGGGAATATCGCTCTCGGACACGGAATCATCGGTAGCCTCGCCGTTCACCAGTCGCGAGACAAATATTTCTTGCTTGCTGAGTATAATAAGAGAGGGCCGAGCTGCCCTGGTCACCTCTTTCGGTATATTCAAGTACATGGCGGCGTATTCGTTGACCCAATTCATCTCGGTGATGTTGCTGTACAGCATAGAGTCGAATCTGACGGATATCGAGTTTCTCTACATTGATCTATTCATAATATCGATATTCGCATTTTTCTTCGGTAGAACGGAGGCTTACGAGGGACCGTTGGTGAAAACCCCACCGCTAACGAGCCTCATAAGTACCTCACCGATCTTGAGTCTACTGACGCAAATGCTGATCGTTACGATATTCCAGTACACGAGCCTCTGGCATTTGCGCCAGAACGAGTGGTTCGTTCCGTTTAATCATACGGCCACCGTGGACAAAGACGATGTTGCATGCCTCGAGAATTACACAATCTTCATCGTTAGTTCGATGCAATACATCATACTTGCGGTTGTATTCAGCAAAGGTCATCCATACAGAAAGTCTCTGTTCACGAATTACGGGCTCTTGATCTCGTTTTTAATGATGACACTATTCTCCGTTTATCTCGCGGTTTGTCCCTTCGAATGGTTGGCCCAACAGTTCGAGCTCGTGTTAGCCGAGGATAAGACTTTCCGTGTCGTCCTGGTGATCTACGGTTTCGCGAATTTCGTCGTTTCCATGATAGTGGAACATTTTTTCGTCGACTATTTGGTCTTCGGCAAGTTGCGCTATCGTTGGCACAACGTGGACAAGTCGAAGCGCAAGTTCTTGGCGATCGAGCGCGACATGAGCAGAGACGTAAAGTGGCCACCGTTGTCGCGGGAGCCACTGCCCGAGGCAGCACCCGATATTCTCATACGTCAAAACGCCACCGAGATCAAAATTGAGAAGAGAATCTCCGAGGCGTGCGTCACCCAAACAATGGACGTAGCTTTTCTCAACAGTCCGGCGGCAACTTCTTTGGACTTGAAGCGTTTCGGTTCCGCGAGAGAAGTCACCCTCAATCCCCGTTCACTTTTCAACGATCGACGCAACACCGTGTCCATGCAGACTGTGCCAAACGCGATCGAGGATCGTGAATCGTCGAGCTTGAGACCGGCAAACGTCCCCATCGCACCCAAAAGACGTCACAATTCGGAATCGGAAAACGCAATCGACTTTTTCGACAAGCCGCAACGATCAGCCAGGCAAATAACCAATCCGATCGCCACTCTGCCACGACGACCGCCCCTCTATGGTCATCAGCCGCAAGTAGTCCATTTTACCAATCCCCGAATTCACAAGAGCGAGGAGTTTTGCCCGGGTGCTCAGAGCGTACTTGAATTAGATATTCTGCCGTCCTGAGACGCGATAGACAAAAGTGCTTTTCAACCGGCAACGCGTGTGCTTCTCGAAATGCTCACCAAACTTTTCCCAACGGATGCTCTATGTCCGTTCGGCAGTTACCCGAAAGTTGGTGTATGTTGGGCAGTGCCAATGAAGATAACTATCAGGCTTGTATTTCATGGACAGCGAAATACAGCAGCATTTTAGTAACTTACCAGTCGTTACCAGCATTAGCCCAATAGTATTCCCTGGGCAGTCGAAAGCTACAACACTTTAGTAACTTACCAGTTGTTACAATCACTAGTACAACAGCATTTCATGGGCAACAAAAAGCAGCAGCGTTGTAGTTAGTTGGCGTTTGTCCAACGGCGTATCGATTGACAAGCCAACGTTAGCAATTTGCTGCCTATGGAATGATACCCTAAGGGTCCCATTTCACTGGCAACAAGAAGCAGCAGCATTTTAGTAACTTGTCAGTTGTTACTAAGGTCAGTCTGGCAGTAGATTGCCAAGCCGAGGCTGGTAATTTTTTTTTGGAATGCCTCTGCTTCTTGCTGCCCATGGAATGCTACCCTAAAGATCCCATTTCACAGACAACAAGAAGCAGCAGCATTTTAGTGACTCACCTACTAAGGTCAGCCCTGTAGCATGTCGATTGCCAAGCCGCTGCTGGTAATTTTTCTAGAAGGCTTCTGCTTTTTGCTGCTCATGGAATGCTAGTCTAGTGATGAAGTTCCACAGACATCAAAAAGCAGCAGCATTTAAGTACCTTTCAAGTTGCTACGAGCGTTAATCCCAGAGCATGTTCATTGCCAAACCGAGGCCACTAAATTGGTGAAAACTGCTGCCTTTGGCTGCCTGTCGAATGCTATCGTAAGGATTCCATTTTGCGGACAGTAAGAAGCAGCAGCATTTTCGTAACTTACCTGTTGGTGCTGGCGGTCCAGTAGCATTTTGTTCACCGAAACGTTGCGATTAACGATGAAATGCTAGCCTAAGGCACACGATAACTCGCGGATAAACGTCGAGCGGAGATTACGCATCGCAGAGAAAAATGCTAACTGCGTGAGCTGCACGGGATACGTGGGGCTTGATGAGGGCGCGAAAATACGTAGGGACACATGTACATGTATATATATCTATGTACGCGCGTCTCTCGCATTGTATTGCATGATTCGTTCACGACTTTTGTTTTCTTTCGTTTCATTCGTTTGCGTTCTTAGACTTTAAAATGGTGCTACGCCGTCCGGCAATATACCCACGAGTGATTTTTACTTCAACTTAGTGCATTTATAATTTATACGTGACGCTGGTTCGTTCGAGAATTGAGATAAATATGTCTCCGAGAACAGCAGATGCGAAAATGTTTTTGTAATAAGCTCGTCGGCATAACGAAAAAGAGTGTTCATTATTTCTCTCTCTCTCTCTCTCTCTCTCTCTCTCTCTCTCTCTCTCTCTCTCTCTCTCTCTCTCTATTATAGAGTTGATAGAGAAGACGCTTATTTCGAGGTTAGTTTTTTCCTCGAAAGTTCGCGGGGCCCCTCATAACGTGGGATAAAGGCCAAAATACAATAGAACGCAAAAAGTAAGGTCAACGTTTCAGAAAATCAGCTTCAACGTTGTCGAGAAATCAGCGTCTCGAATACTACTAATGTTTTACTTAAATCCGCCAGGAAAGGGAGAAACGGAATGTCACGAAGTCGAATTTGTTTACGAAGTCACGTGACTAGCAGGTCCCTCTTGACGTGATGCAAATTCGACCTCGCCCATGTCGCATAACCTTGTTTAATTTACGAATTCATAGTATTTTTCCTGATCCGAACCTATACAGCTCCTCTCTATCCATCTCTCTCTTTCTCTCTGTTCAAATCGAGATAGCGGAAGTATTATTGATTGTCTATCGATTGTGCGATCAAAATAATTATAAGCAGACCGGGAAGACAAACTTACCAACCTGCGGCACGTTCAACGTTATCCGTCAACACTGTGATGGACAACATTCACGCGAATGTTAGGCGTGCGGGAATAATCGGGCAGCCTCGCGTTCGTACACAAAGTGGACGTGAGACGGCGCTAGTGGCGGGACTTATTATTCGTTCCTCGAAAAACGTTTTTCACTCTTTACATTTTCAAACTCTTGTTCGTATATTCTCGGGAAAATAAAATACGTTCTCTCGTGTTCGACGATAATTTTTCACTGTTCAACGTTCAAAATATACACGGTGTTGTTAAAAATGACAGGAAAAAAGGATATAAATTAAGGGAAGAAAATTACGAAGGATAAGCTACTTAAGACCGCATTAGGCGAAATACGAATTTTAGTACAACACATGTGTTATTCGTCTTCAAGTAGGCAGTTATATTAAATAGCGTATGTTACATATATATATATATATACTAGTGGAATTGATTCTGGGCACTTTTAACGGATATTTGAAATGGTAAAAGTGTCCAGAATTAATTCCACTAGTGTGTGTGTGTGTGTGTGTGTGTGTGTGCGTGTGTACACACACACACACACACACATATATATATATATATATATATATATATATATATATATATATACGTATACACACATATAGGTATATGAATATATATCTCAACGCTTAGAAAAATTTTAGATAGGAAAAAAGGGTGTTTCAAGATTATTGTACGGAACAAGTGGCGTGCAGCGGCTCGATGCCAAGTTAAATATACGCGATATATACATGAACGAAATTATAAAAAAATAATATTATACGTAAGAACTATACAATTGTAAAATTATGTTTATTATTTATAGAATTGAAGTCCGAATGTCAGGTGCATGATATATACACCCATATAATATACACATGCATATATGTGCATATATATATATATATATATATATATATATATATACATATATATATATATATACATATACATACACATATATAGATAATAAATAACGACAAAGATACGTGTTTTAATCTGTATTATTATGACTCGATGCGCTCCGCGATTGCGGCGCTCTTGCGGCGAAACTTTACAATTCGCGTGATGCTGACTACTATGCGCGTGAATAAATCCGACCTTAACAAAGTCGGATGGACATGGATTTACAAGAAATATACATGTGTACTTATACATAGAAAAATATATATAAATGAGTGATACCATCAAATCCCAGTGTACTCTTAGAGTCTTGTTTCCGATTCGATTGAGATGTTATTCATTTTCTGAGTTTCAACGTATACTCCTGCGGATTTTTACGTATTAGCCTTCCCAATTGAACCCTTTCCTCGGCCTCCCATTCGCATTCCGCTAATCTAACCTAACTTCCGTTAAGTCCACAGCCGTCTCAAGCTACACTACCGCATTTGCCAAGGTTACGGGGAAAGTGTGGAAAACCCGTACCGGTATTGGCTCCGTGCAGAGTAGGGTGGGGGTAATGAAATTGAACGCAGCGCCCGCACTGGACAAAAATTGCAATAAACTCGGCTATTTATCTGTCAAATCTGTATGAGCGTTGTACGAGATCTTTGCAATCGAATGAAAAATATTGGTTTATAAAAAATGGGCCACGACAGTTGCTGTGTAATAAATTGCGAAAATAGCGGAAGGGATAATGAAGATAAATTTTATCAATTCCTTGTGTCAAATTGGAAGTTAAAACAACGCAATGGGTAGAATATCCATAAGTCGAATTTTCATAAACGAACATCCATAAGTGGAATATCCATACGTGAATATCCTTAAGTGAATATCCAGAAGTGAGTATAGAGTAGAAATGAGTGCCAGAAATGGCGGGAGGTAGAGGAAAAATGAGTATAGAGGGAACCCAAACAAACTCACTTATCTCCCGCCATTTCTGGCACTCATTTCTACTTTATACTCACTTATGGATATTCATACTTATGGATATTCACTTATGGATTTTCGACTTATAGATATTTCTACTTATGTATATTCGTACTAATGGATGTTCGACTTATGGATATTCGCACTTATGGATATTCGACTTATCGATATTCGACGACAGTGGCAGTTTTACCATTAGAGAGGTTTTGTAAAGCGTCAAAGAAATAGAGGTTCACCTTGTGACACGAGTTTGAATTATTAAACTTGTCATGTTTTGCCCTTAACTCTTCTGCGTCCCTGACGTGCTCAGCAGAAACCAGCCGTTTTTGTTGAGATTGAGTTTGAGGTTGGAAATCAATATTGTAGGACCTACTCTGCAAGCCGGTCTTATGTACATTTCAATCAAATCATTCGAATAAGAATTTGAAAAATTCAAATCATAATTCACTTTATTCAAATAAAAATTATGCTCATTTCGGTCTGAAAACAAACTTTTATTTGTTATATTATAAAGTCGTGCAGCAACCATATAATGTTGTTAAATTTTAACAGAAGCAATTATATAGCTTCATTTTTCTCGTCTTATAACAAAATTACAAGTAACCCACAATATGCATTTTAAGGAAATTTTGCTTACTTTTTTCATTTTACTGAAAATGAAAGGAAACGCTTGCTGCCGTCTTCGGCCAGATAAATTGATTCAATGCAAACAAATTGAATGCAATTGAGGCGCGATTTTAAATTTCATGATTTATCACCATATTATAACCACAATCACAGAGCCTTTGACAGAGCCGACAAAAATACCAACATGCGGATCGAGTGTTGCGCACGGAGCCAATAGACGGTCCCAATATTGTTCTAATTCTCTGGTGCACAGAGGTTTTACTCAAGTATCTACACCAAAGTCTCAGAAGTATCGGCCTTCCACTGACTGGTTAATGTGGCAGCCGGTGCACGGCCAAGCGGTCACCGCTCCGAGTATCGACCATGCACGACGCTGTTTAAGGCGGGATATACATTTACAACGATCGGAAAATCGATTTTTTTCTTTCTTTCTTTGAACGATAGAACTGTATATGTAGAATATTTTCCCAAAGTTTCAGAGCGAAATTTGAAAAACTTCAAACGCGTTTTTCTCAAAACTGCATTATCGAAATTGGCGTGCAGAATTACTCAAAAACTATTAAACCGATTGAGTTGAAACTTGGTAGAAATATTGATAACATTGGTACCTTCTACTTGACGGGAATTGTTTTTGAAAAATTGAAAAAAAATAAACTACTTTTTCAATCCACATTTTACAGAATTGTTGTGTGAAATGTTGATTTTTTTTGTAAACGCGTGGCATTTTCTTTGTTTCAGTTACCGTCACATAGAAACTATACACGTTTTAACTGAAAAAATGTTTGAACTTTTTTGGAAATCAAAGTCTAAAGGAAGCTAGACTGCACGCTGCCACAGCTCCGCCATTTTGATGATGAGTTAATTAAAAAAAAATGTTTTGTATACTTAAATATACTAAAGTTTGATAATTGTAGAATAATTATCTCTTAGTTTAAAAAATCCCTCATTATTTTCCTGTCTAAATGTATATCTCGGTGTATGTATATCTAAATGTATATGTCGGTTCTCATTGAAATATACATTTTGATTTCATTAATTTTTTTTCCTGCACAATTTTACCCGTTGACCAGCGTAGATAGATACCACCGTAATTGTTTTTCCCTGCACGTGTAGGAAAAACGAATACGACGTGAAATGATTTTCCTGGTGATCTTGAAGATTTTGGAAAAGGATAATACTCGAAAAATAACGAGGCGGCTATATCGCGAAGAAAATTCGTTTATTTGTAGTATCTTAACAATATCAGCGAGTATTACAAACAGTATTTATTAAATCTAGAATTTCACTATCGACTAGACGATACTGTCGCATATTGGAAACCGCGCGTACGTTTTTAAGGGCTTACATCTAGTTGACATTTTTGAAAGCATCAGTTTTTGGTTTACGATGGAATCTCAAAATATAACATTTCAAAAATGTGCTCGGATAATTTCATATCGATCCGCGAACCGACGAATATTGAAAGCGTTTTTTTCAAAATGACTTTTAAAATCGGTAATTATGATGTTTACAAAAATCACGGCACCGATTAATTTTCAATTTTACAAGCTTCTTTTACATATAAAAAAAAGCAGTGCTCGAACGAAGGAACGTTTTTTTTTCACTGACTATTTTTTTTCACCGAAAATTGATACTTTAATTTTTGACTGCGGTTATTTTGCAAAAATCAATATTTTATTAAATCATTCGTTCAAGCATGCATTCATAATTTCATGCAAAAAATGAATGCGTTTGATTTTTTTGTTTCGGATGATTTTTTTTCGAACAGCAGTGGTCACCGTGAAGGACGTTTTTCAAATACCGTTCTGCACAAACAATTGTATCTACCGCATTTTCAAATATTTTCCAATACAAACATTGTGCAAGATACATATAACCATGCCGTTTAAGGAGGCTGGAGCGGTCCAGTTGAGTCAAACGACGGTGGATGAATTTTTTTTTCAATGAACCTCAAAAACTGCATACAAAAAATGCATATATTTATTCTGCAGATGCTAATTTTTCATAAAATATATAATTAAAGGGCAAAATTATGCATTTTCATATTTTTATTACGTGAATGAGAACTTTTGGGTTACTACCAACTTGAAAAAGTATAACATTATAGGTGACCATTATGAAAAAACTGCGTCAGAGAATGTTTATACAACGCAGAATGAAATTTTGAGTAATTTATAATTATCCCTATTTACATTTATGTCACGAGATTATTTATTATTACCATTAATTAATATTAAGTGTTGCCGAAATACGGCAACTTCGCGGACATCGAGGTTGCCAGCAATGCTCTTCATTCGCCAAGCCAAGATTCGTAATCTTTCATCAAACCTTGATGGTTCGATATTGAATATCTGCGGTCTGCGATGCGAACATGGGCGTTTTTCTTTCTAAATGTTTACAAACGTTAAGTTTGCGTTAATCCGTTAATAGAACTGATTTATCTTGGTACTAAATGGCCAAAAAAATGACATCACCCATCTTGCCCATTCAACTGCACGTAAAATGACATACATTTAACTATTTTTTAACCCTGGTATTTCATGGTGAAAAAAATTTCAAAAAATTCCCAAAGTCTCAGTATAGTCTAGACAATAACATATATTTTTGTTTCTTTGAAATCTTGGAATGTTGCTAACGCTCCAACCTCCTTAAGGGGCTATACCAGTGTGACACTTTAAAAAAATCGATCTTTTTTTGGCTTTTTCGACAGTTTATACTTTCAAGAATATCCTGTAAAAATGTCAAGGCCGTATCTCTAATACTCCCCTAATGCTCGATCGATAGTTAAATCTTTAAACGCGTTTTTCTCGAAATGACATTTTTCAAATTTGCTCACATTGTAACTCAAAGAGCAATTATCCGATTGACTTGAAATTTGAACTGAGTAGGATATTTTTTATTGGATGAAAATTCACGATTTGGCATTGGAAAAGCACTTTTTTCATAAGCACGCAATTTTGTTAAATTTTGATATTTTTCGAAAAGCCTTCCAGTATAACGACATTTTTTTCCTTTTTTGGTTTCAGCTGCTCAATCGGCCGGAATCATGTCAGCAGTGGAACCACTTTTTTTTGCTATTTTCTCATTGATTGGGTTATAAATAATGATATTCAGTCGGGGGAAGCTGGAATTCACCCCCCCCCCCCCGCCCCATAAATAGTCATGGGGTTTTGAAGTTCGCGGTGACACGTGATAAAAAAAGGCATTTTTCAACATTTCGACGCCAATATTGGGTTTTTGAAAAATTCAAAAAATTTGAAAAAAAATTGAAAAATGTCTTGATGAAAAATTTCAGCTTCCCCCTACTGAATATCATCATTTTCTAACCCAATAAATGAGAAAATAGTTAAACAAAAATATTAAGTTTATTTTTCGAAAAAGTCACTTATCTAAAGAATTACCTAATCGAATAACGTACGTGCAATAATTGCATTGTACTACCCCTAGACTACCCCCAAAAAATCCTAAAATTTGCATCGTTGGAACGCAACAAAAAATAATTCTTAGATTGCCAGAGCCGTTTTTTGCGGATTTGTGGTACAAAAATCACTCAAACGTTTGTCCGGATCCCGATTTAAAATCTACAGCATAAATTGGTAGAAAAATAAGTCGCTGGAATCTTAATTTTTTTTCTATGAAAAAAATTTGTAATATAGGTCAAATATAGCCAAATATATTCTTAATTTTCCGAAACATTTAATCGAGTACTTTTCTTCCAAAAAATTCCCGAAAATCACCCAAATATTCAGCGTTCACACTGGTGTAGCCCCTTAATGTAAAAAAAATGTTGAAACCTGCACATCTGCAAGTACCTGTTTTTTCCAGCCACGAGCTAGGTGTAACCCTTTAACAGACTCGTTTGTTCGTATTTATTTGCCATCCTGATCGAGATGGCATGATCTCGCAGAGCGCATATTATCTGGATTTCGCGCGAGGCTGACGCCAATGTTAATCACACTAATGGCACACTAATCAACGTGTCGTTGTTGCTGTTGTTATTATCGACGCATAGAGGGATTTTGCAGCGCATACATGCATCTGTAACTATAGTGCGACGCGGTCTCGCGTACTGCGTTGTGTCATTCGTACATATAGATCATCGTTAACCTCAAAATCGAGAAAACGGCCATGACACCTCCGACGCTGACGCAGCGTGCGACGATTGCTGTGTTCGTTTCTTTTTTTGCACACGAACGAAGCGAAATAATATAAACTAGTTAAGAATAAGTTTTATCGATTGTGACGTTCCATAGCGAATACAAAATCAACGTAGACTATTAAAAAAAAAAAAACTGAGCGTCTTTTTGTATTGCGGATAAAATTGTTGACTAGCAGTTAATTGATGCAGAGTTTTTGGCATTGTTTCATACGCATATATGTCTATATATATATAAATGGCCATGGAGGATAATTTTAACGATAAAAATCTTCATCTACATATACGCCAAATATTTGAGCTAATTATGGGACTCGCTCTGCCCACCCCATATTTTCCATATTAACGAGGTTGGTATCAGTGGCTGGCGTAAATTAAATCGCCACCTCGAAACATCGCCTCGATCGTCAATTTTCTGTTGTAACTTCCGCCCATCGACTCGATCGACGAGACGAAATTCTCGTATCTCTTCCAGGCGGTTATCGAGGCCACTTCCGTTTCCTGTTGGCTCTTAGTCGATTGCTTCTCGGTGTGGTCCACTGTCGCGATCGTCGCCCCTGCGGTCTCGCACGACTTCTCGCTCTCGGGAATCATCTGAAAAGGGCAAAGAAGATAATGTGAGCCTACGACGGACGGGCGGACAGACAGAGCACGAGTCACACACTGCTAAAAAAATATTTAATTTAAGGGGTTAGGCCACTCTAGAAGCCGAAAAAATAGGGTTTTTGGAGCTTTTTTCAGAATAACTACAAAATAAATAGAGATTACAAAAAAGGGCGTTTATCATACATATTAGTGACTGTGTACAATAACTTTTTTTAAGCGATTAATTTAAAAATGGCGGCTGTGCAGCGTTTATCTCAGAACTGCATTTTTTAAGTTGCCCGAAAACATAACTCAGACAATTTTCAACCGATTCACTTGAAATGTTGAATATATCTTGAACAATACATTGTCTATCGAAGTACGTAGGATTTTTTTTTATATTGCATAGTTAATTTGGTATTAACAATTATCTGACGATTTTTTAGGCAAATTTTTCACTTTCCAAAGAATTTGCCAAAAAAATCCCCAAAAAGCCTATTTTTTCGGCCTCCAGAGTGGCCCAAGGCCTTAAATAGGTTCTCTTTAAATCAAATCGGTTTTTTGCTTGGCTCACGGCCTACTGCGATCTTATTTGTTTTATTGATATTTTTTATTCGTTTCAGCTATGCTTTTGAAATATTAAATATATTCAAATTGAATAAATAAAGATTCGATTCAACTAAATCTATATTTGCTTACAATGTACACTGTAAATCTAAGTGTACTATGTACATGAAATATTTCACAAATCCAAAATAAAATAAAGTACTTAATTGAGAGTTTTACGACAACGATTTTGTATCGTAATTCGTCATTCCCTGGCCTTTTGAGGTGATTTTTATCGAAGAAAATATTCCACCTATATGGGAATCGAACCCAGAACCTACCTACTCATAGCTACGCGGGCTGCCCCTTCGCTACCGAGTGCTTGTATCATCGGAGTCGCAGATATGGCTAAGAGACCAAATGAATTTCTATAATTATTTGCTGGATCACATAAACTATATCAATTAGTTAATATCATTGTGATAATTAGAGAGTTTTATCGAATAACATGCTATATATTTTCCTAATACAACCTATATATATATATATATATATATATATATATATATATATATATATATATATATATATATATATATATATATATATATATATATATATATATATATATATATATATATATATATATAATTCCTCTTTCTCCACCCTCACTACCCCTACACCTCTTTGATATGTGTGTTGCAATAAAACAGACCATTCAATCAAATAGAAAAATGGTTGACTCTACGAAAATTCGATGTAATTTAAATTTTAAAAAATCAAATAGATCCATTTAGTGGATTCAACTAAATTGTTTTTTGAGCAGATGAAACCGAATCACAGATTTATTGGGATTAAATAAAATATTTAGTTATTGGACGATATTGAATATGTTTTGATTTGAATAAATAAATATATCTAATGTAAATCATTTAAATAACAATTCCACGAAAAATCTAGTTAATTCAAATCAACAAAAATCAAATAGACGCGATTAGTTCATATAAATAGAATTTTTCTGTCAGTGCAGCATTGTAGGTTGCCTTTTTGTCCCTTTGAGGTAAGGACCGTAAAGCAGACGATTATGAGAAAGCTCTATATACGTGACGCGATATAATATCATTATGGACATAAACGATATACCGGGTGAGGCATCAACTATTGGCAGTAAAAATATCGTCCGACCCATCAGACTTGGGAGAAATCTTTTTCTACAAAAGTTGCATAGTTGGGAGAGGGTCATGGAGTGGTGGCTACGAGGCTCATCCAGGTGGAGACGATTAAGAAATCCCGAGGCCACCTCCATCTTTTTGAATTCGACCACTATGTTCTTTTTCAGAATCTTGTCAAGGAAGTGATAATACGTTTATACGCCAAATTTCAAGATGATCGATGAAGATTTAACATTAAAAAATCGATAAAACAGAAATTTCAATGTTTTTAGCCTAAAAATGATTTTGAAAAACCGTGCGAACACTTACTCCTATAGAAGACGCTCAAAGTATTAGCCACCACTTCCAATGCACGCGTACAATCTGATTCGCATTGATTATATTGTCTTATTCATCATGGTAGTCGGTATTAACGACCAGAATTGAAATTTTTAGTCTTTTCTTTCTAAAATGCGCCATATTGATAAAAATCTCTATATCGAAAAAATCCTGTGTACTTATGTTGCTGTTCTAATATGAAATCGAAAAAATGTTGATTTTTTGTTCCAGATCAAAAGTGGCATGAGCACGTTGCCGCCTGTGGATCCTTCCGAAAAAGGCGTCAACGGAGAAATGCTATGCAGCTGCTATTTTTTATTAATCACTACGAGAAAAATATTTCGTACAGTTCATTAGTAATATAATAAAGCCATTTGCATAGAATTTCGATATATTTTATGATTTCATCTTTTTAATCCCAAAAAATGTCTATTTTTTCTTGCTTCAGAGTGACTCAACCCCTGCATACATATCGAAATATTTATATACATAATTTGAATACAAAAACGATACTGACATGCATACATTAATACACACACACACACACACACACACACACACACACACACACACACACACACACACACACACACACACACACACACACACACACACACACACACACACACACGCACGCACGCACGCACGCACACGCACACACACACACACACACACACACACGCAGGCACGCACGCACACATACACACACACACACACACACACATAAGAATTAAGGGGCTAGGCTACTGTGAAAATTTCAAAAACTCGTTCGTTGCTGGAGGCAACTTAAACTGAAGAGGAAGGTCTGACATATGGTGCAGGAATCGCAGATTGAAGGTAAACTTATGGTTGCAACGAAAGAACTGCTAGTAAAACTTAAAACGCATTTTTCTCGAAACGATGTTTTTCAAAATGGTGTACACGATTTCTTGACATCTAGTGAACGGATTTATTTGAAATTTGGTACACTTATTCAGCGTAATAGTAGTTTAATCTTGACCGACGTTTTTCTTCTTCACATTTTTTTCCATTCCTTATTGATCATAATATATGATTAATTAAGTAATCAATAAGTAAATAATCAGTTACGAGACATTTTTCCTCAAAAAATCGAAAAAAATGCAAACATTTTTTGTTCTTTTTAAATTACAGATCAACTGGGTGGACGAAATCAAATACACCGTTCGGACCTTCACATTCGAAGGTCCTCGACGATATTGTTTTGTGAAATCTTCAATTATTCATTTTTTTCGAATTTGGGTACACAACTTACAATCAGTTAATGTACATGCGCATAAATGTCCAAAAAAATTCCAATCACCTTACATATTTCTTCAAAATGAATTTTCTCAAATGACCCTGATTTTCGCGTCATCTCAGTAGCCTAACCCCTTAATGAACGGTATGTACAATGTCGCTCAACATTCATTTGCCGCAAGCAAAACCGCATTTATTTTTCGCTCCGTCGTCTACATGGAGAGCCTGCAATAATTTGTTACTTTTTCGTCTATCAATTCGTTTCGTGATTATCATCCGGCCACCCTCAATGTTTGCGGGAAGTGTCGTATATCGTGTATACTCTCTGCAAACGAACGTGACGCGTGTGCGTTACCCTGAAATCAATACTTACCTATATATACCGGTGTGGTAGCGCTACAACTCAAACCACACGGGGATTCCCCCTGCTGCCTCCTCACCGCCACCCTCCCGCGCGCCCCCTTGAGAAAACGAGATTTACTCGCCGTTTCAAAGATTCGCGCAAACGGCCACTCAAATATCACCGTCCATTCTCCCGTCACTAAAAAAACCCGCGACCTGAGCTGTTGCGTAATTCACGGTTCTATGTTCGAGGCTGCCTTTGGTAGTCTTAGTTCTTTTCGGCTGAATCGACGACTTTGGGGGGTCGGATGAAGGAAAACGAGAATTTTCGAGTTTGCGGAGAGCGTTTTCGGTTTTAGCGTGTGAAGGAATACGTCTTACCTTGGTTGGAGGCTCTTGAGTTCAGCACCGATCCAATATGGCGGACCTGAAGGCGAAAGTACGCGGCACGCTATCGGCCGTTTTATCGGCAGGATCTCGCGGGGATGGGAAATGTGTTTCAGGCTGGATATAGATATTTGTACGTCTATATGTATATCTGTATACAGTGGAGAGCGAGAGTGTTTCGCCGCGATGATGATATCGACTAGAGCACGGCCCGAATGTAACTAACGGGAGCTATACGAAGCGAGGACGCCAAACATCAGCTGGGGGGTTAAACACACGCCGAGCTCCCATACGCGCAAACGGCTGTCTCTCTCTTTCTCACTCTTCGTCCCCTGCGCGCCCCTCCCTTCTTCGACGGGGCCCTTCTTTGACATCGCATGTGGGGGCCATATGCGCTCGTGTCATTCCAGCGTGTTACTGCTCTGCACAACCAGTGTGTGCAACATACACGTATATGCCCGTCGCAAACGGCGTTTCGTTTTTCTTACGACCCTGCGTGGCTCCTAATCCTCTACGATGCTTTTTTTTCGCGATGGCCAAACTTTTGCCGTTGCTAGCTGCTGCCTTTCTGCCGAATAATCGTTTGGATTTGTTTGCATTGAGGACGGTCGGCCATTTTGTATCGGGATTCCGAAGAGCGGCCATTTTGTATCGGGACTCCGACGATAGGCCATTTTGTATCGGGATTCCGACGATCGGCCATTTGGTATCCGGATTCCGACGATCGGCCATTTTGTATCGGGATTCCGACGATCGGCCTTTTTGTATCGGAATTCCGACGATCGGCCATTTTGTATCGGGATTCCGACGATCGGCCATTTTGTATCGGGATTCCGACGATCGGCCATTTTGTATCGGGATTCCGACGATCGGCCATTTTGTTTCGGCATTCCGACGACCGGCCATTTTGCATCGGGATTCCGACGATCGGCCATTTCGTATCGGGATTCCGACGATCGGCCATTTTGTATTGGGATTTCGAC
Source organism: Ophion ellenae (assembly GCA_963210295.1). Taxonomy (NCBI): domain Eukaryota; kingdom Metazoa; phylum Arthropoda; class Insecta; order Hymenoptera; family Ichneumonidae; genus Ophion; species Ophion ellenae. The sequence goes on along the minus strand of OY723388.1, from coordinate 42,292,459 downwards.
GATCGGCCATTTTGTCTCGGGATTCCGACAATCGGCCATTTCATATCGGGATTCCGACGATCGGCCATTTTGTATCGGGATTCCGACGATCGGCCATTTTTTATCGGGATTCCGACGATTGGCCATTTGGTGTCCGGATTCCGACGATCGGCCATTTTGTATCGGGATTCCGACAATCGGCCATTTCGTATCGGGATTCCGATGATCGACCATTTTGTATCGGAATTCCGACGATCGACCATTTTGTCAAAGCGTTCGATAGTAACGGTAAGCCGTTTTTTGAAGGTTCTTTTCCTGATGCGACGAGAGTTCTTCTGCGGGTCAAATTTACTTCTCGGGATGTTGTTTCGTTCAAATTTCGGTGGTCCATGAAATTGATAGAAAATTTAGGTATTTTTTTTCTTCAATTAAATTCTCGTTTTATCGACGGAAATATGGCGTTTGCAGCGTTTTCTCACGATTGCCATTGTGACCAACTTTTGTCAATAATGAAGAAACTGGCCTAGGAATAAAAATGACGTACACATAGTCCAAAGGAACGAACGCACCGACGATTTTCTTCCTTCTCTCGTGCCGAAGAAATTTCGATAAATATACCTCCCTTCACAGCCCAAAAAAAAGCGATTCGAAGACCAGCGTTCGTATTAGGTGTTTTATTATTAGGGAGAAAGAGGAGGGAGTGGGATGGGGGTCTGTTGAATGCAGAACGAGGATTCGTTCTATTATAAGGATTCACATTGTCGACAAAAGAAGACCACTACAATTCAAATCAGTTTCAGCAGCCGTGCGGCCAACGGATGAGGGCTGCGGGATTCATTGTGTCGTCTGTACTGCCGCACATTCAGGGGAATCGACTTTAATTGACTAAATTGCCGCGTCCAAGTGTCTTCGCGTATACGCGTTGTGTTGCATTATATATTATATATTGGAGCACGAATCTTCGTTGAAACGAACGAATACGAAAGACACGATTGTGCCTGCTTGCGATGGGAGCTTTTTAGTGTTTATTTTTATATTATACAATAATAATAATTATATATATATATATATATATATATATATATATATATATATATATATATATATATATATATATATATATATATATATATATAAACTAAGAAAACTATAAACAAAAATAAATCTAGATATATATAATATTTATACATTTTAAACATTTTATAAAATAATTATAAAAGGCATATTGAAATATTGAAAATGCTGAAGATAATTACAAAATTCTACTGTCCTGTACATTATTTTTTTTCGGGATGGAATTCAGCAGTACTATGCTAGTACGAGGTGCCTAATTTTTTTTAACGAATTCTGTCTGTTTATTCGTCTGGCATTTGGATAAAAACCGCTCTCTTTTTTCCTAAACATTCGATATGTAAAAATAAAGGCTTCTCGAATTTCCACGATTTTTCTTTTAAGAGGATCACCAGCACGTGATACTATTCAGTATTTATAAGAAACATTTTTTATTAAATACTCAATATAAAGCAGTCTAATTAGCTTTAATCATTATCTGAGACCATATTTAAGTTATGTTTTCTGGGGGTGTCATTGTGTGTCATGATCTGCATAAGCTTGAAATTTTATAGAGACGATTTTTTCATTGCGTTGTTTCATGGCCTAGGGTCTTGACTTTAATTTGCAAGAAAGATCTTCAAGAAATTTGGAGAATTGACCGAGTTACGAAGATTTTTGTATAATGAAATCGCCTACTGCGATACGGCGAACCTCCCACTGTGTTTGACCCTTGCTCTTTTTGTTTTTTGTTTTTTCGACTCAATGAATTATGACACGGTGTAAGTCGTATCTCAAATCTACCGGATTTAGACTAATGTAATTGATTCGGGACCCTTCGGAATTTTTCGCATTCATTGATGTTTTTTACGTTATAATCATTTATTTTTTATGTTTTTATAAAAGTAGGCTTATTAAGACAAATATTAAGTAGAAACATTATCGATTAAAATAAAAAGATTACAGTACCATTTCGATGTAGCAGAATATAAAACTTCTGCGTAAATATAAAAAAAAGCTAATTTCTATCAAAGCTGTCCTGAATTAATTCCTCTAGTGTATATTCGTGCGATTCAGTGTAAATTCAGGCAGAGCATAGTTTAAAAAATTTTCTATCGTATGACCGGAGGAATCAATTTTGTTCCATTTGTTCATAACAAATGATTATAGTTTTTTGTTTCGTTCAAAAATCAAACTTTTTTCCAACAGCGTGCCACTATCATAACTTTCAAAATTCCAAAAAGTATCCGGCCATACTGAAGCTTTGTTATAATACTAAAACCACCTACACCGATACGCCATGCAGCAACCAGCAACGGCACTTCCTTTAAATAATAACCCAATTGTTTATGAATATTTTTCTATTAAAAAAGAAGTCCAACTTGGCAAGCCTGTGTATGAATTTTGTGTAAAATCCCGACCCCATTATCCCAATATTCTTAACAGAAAAAAATCATCCCTTTGTAAATATCCAAGGAAGACAATCAGTCGCTATATATTTCACTTGTTAATATCACTACGAAAAATATTTTTTTCGTATTTTTTTTTTCTTATTTTAGCCGCTATTTTGTTAATTTTGCACGTATATAAAATATTCTAGTTAGGTCGGTTCCTGAAGACATACTGAAGATGAAACTATTTGATTTTTTTGTTTCAGACCATCCGTCGGGAAGATTTCACGACCACGGCAACGGTACCTGCTTTTCGAGGCGTTGGCTTTAAACATATTTTACGTGTACAAAAAATGAATAAAATACATTTAACATTTTTTTTTATGTACTTAAAGAGTGTATTTATTGAACAGTTTAAACCCCATATCGATATCTTTAATAGTATTCTCAGAAAAAATTCACGAAAATAGCGTTTTTTTCATGGTTTCAAAGTAGAATCCTGCCTTAAGTGCAATATCTCAAGAATAGTCTCACCAAATTTCATAAAGATCGGAGCATTAGATTCGCAGTTATAGGTATTTCAACCGCACGACCGCGCAAATCGCGTGTTACGCTTGCCGAGCAGCAAGCACAAGCAGCCACAAGAGAAGGAAGAATGGCTCGTAGGCAGTATCAAATCAATGTTTTAGAGGCTGCAGAGGATGCAAAAGGATTACTATATGGCCCTGGAATCGACGACTTCATGTTAGTATGAATAAATTAACTTTAAATGTAAAAGAAACATACTTGGATCTTAAACGCGATTATCTCAGAATCGTCTATTTTGAGAAACACCTTTGCGGTGGACACGATTGATAAAAAAAAATATTAATCCGATCCATACTAAATTTATACCACTTATTTATTGTGATAATAGCTAGGGCTTGGACGAAGGATTTTGAATTTTGTTGAAAAAAAATTGTAACAAAATAACCGAAAATTTAGCACTTCAAAAAATATTTTTTTTGTTAAAATTATCGTAATTTTTTTTCTAATCAAAATTTTTACAAATCCTTCGTCCAGGCCCAAGCCAATGCGATATACTAATGAAATATTTTTCAAATTCTGATTTTAGATGAACCGTTCGCGAGTAATCATGTCAACCGCAACTGATGCTCAAAAGAGGGCGCTACTGGAAGACAGCCATTTCAGCTACTGGAATGGCTTCCGCCATTTTGAAATATTTTTGAATAAAAAAATGTACAAGTACATGAAAATATGTACTAATCGATGTTGTTTACAGTTTTTCAATAAACATTTATTGTCCCGTCAAAAAAAAAAACAAGAAAATCACGTCCCTTCGCCCCTACAAGTGTATATAAGGGTTAGGCCACAATAACGGATATAAAATCATGTGCGAATTTAACAATTTTTTTCGTATGAAAACTTGATTCACTCATAAAATTAATTACACATCTATTTAGTATGAATATCAAGCTGTCGGATTTTTATTTCGATTTTCAAAATGGCCGACTACTTGAAACTTCTCGAAACAGCTTTTTTCCAATTGGCGTGACAAATAACTTCAACAATTTTCCCTCGATTTACTTCAAATTTGAAAGTTAGGTTCCTAATTGCATTTCACAGAGAAGTACGTACAGAATTTCTGATTAATCGAAAACTTTTCACTGTAAATTCATTTCTTAAGTTCAAATACCTACAACTTTTGAATAAAACAATATTTTTTAAATTCCGTACGTACTTCTCTGGGTATTTTAATGTAGATTGACGAGAATTTTTGTTTTTTGTTCTAGGTAAAAAATCGTGGATGCTAAATGTCACGCCGCGGAGCGCCTAATAAAAAGATAACAAAAGAAAACATTAGTAGTCGGCCATTTTGTACATCGAAAAAAAATGTATATATATTTTTTTTAACAGCTTGATTTTCATACTAAATAGATGTGTATTTAATTTTATGAGTGAATCACTTTTTCATACGAAAAAAATTGTTAAATTCGCACATGATTTTATACCCATTACTGTGGCCTAACCCCTTAAATGATGTTCCTTGTTAGTAATAACCATGCACAAAAAGATTAAAAGATCAACGCCACAAACCTCTTCCTTGGGTTTTTCCTCTCGCAGGTAGCCCGTACTTTCGCGTGACGTTTCTCTGCAATAGCAGAACGAGCGAAAAGCGAATACTGTATGTACGTAAGCGTTGGGCTATTTTAGGCAATTGTTTTCATCGAAAAATAACTCGAGTGGCTTTGACGTGCCCAACTGACGAGCTATTTAAAAAAAAATTGTTTCCATCGAGAAATGGCTGGAGTGACTTTGACGTGCACAAACAACGCGCTATTTTGGAGGATTGCTTTCATCGCAAAGTGGCTCAAGTCACTTTCACGTGCACAAGTGACGAGCTATTTTGGAAAATTGCTTTCATCGAAAAATGAACGGCAACGGTAACGATGTAATTACAAGGAGGTTTTGGGAAAGCGAGCGAGGGGAGAGGGAGGAGAAAAGGTGAGCTCACGTTGCGAGGGCGCGTGCATCATCAACATCGGGCACACGACAATCCGGTGTTCTTAAAACAGCTGCCGGAAGTATACATCTGCCCGCGCGAGCCGCCGTACGCTACTGACCGTCTGGAAGAGAAACTAGGTCCGTTTTGAGATATCTCCTTTTTTCTCGATAAATCCCTCGATCGTACTCTCGAGAAAATAAATGAAACACTATCGGTTTTGTAGTAATTAGAAAACATATCGTGTATGAAAGGTGAACATTTAATTGAAAACCCTTTTGGAAGCCGAACATTTCATTGGTACTAGCGATCATCGCCGAAACAGAGAGAAAGAGAGACAGAATATTTTTCTCCCTCGTGGCAGCTGTTCGAGGCGACCCCGTTGCCATTTGTGTCGATTATATTGGGAAAAATCGCGAGTGGCGAGAGAAAATCGTGCCCAGATCTCGAACAGGAAAAATAAAATAAACATTGTTACCAAGATTTTGGCAGGAAATTTTTTCATTTTTTCATAATTTACTTGAATATATAAATATATGTATGTATGTATGTATGTATGTATATATTATTTCCATCCCAAAAAAAAACAAATAAAAATATGCTCAAAATAAAAGTTTACCCGAATATTCAATGTTTAATTTTACATTAGATATATATATATATATATATATGTATGTGTTATTTGAATTCCAAATAAAAAATAACTAATAAAAATATGCCACAAATAAATATCAACCCGAAAAATTAACATTTTGATTTATATATATATATATATATATATATATCTAATCCCAAATAATCAATAAAACGGAAAAATAGGCTAATATTGAAACTCTATCCTACAATTTAATATTTTTATTTGAATTATATGTTGGTGTGTATTTAAAAAAATTTTAAACCCAAAAAAGAAAATAACTCTACCCTAAAATTCAATATTTCAATTCAAATTATATATACATATATGAGGTATTCCACGTGAATCCGGTGGACTTTTCCACTGACCCCCACAAATTCGATTAATTTTTAAAAATCTGATTCCATTGACTCTAAAAGCCACCCTGATTTTTTTTACATTTTTCGAAACAACCCTCAGTCAAAAAAAAATTCTCTGAAAAAGAACGCTCCCATTTGAAAATCTGAAAAATTCCAAAAAATGCGTGATTATATGTAGAAATTTTCAAGCTATCACCCGCAGTGGAAGTATGATTTTTTCTGTGCTTTCTGAGGGATTAAAATTTAAAAAAAAACCGAAAAATTCATTGTGCGTATGAAAATATTTAAGTATCCGTCCGTAGTAAGCGGTTCTTGAATTTTTCGGATCTTTTTTAACGTTATTCGCTCAGAAAGCACACAAAAAATCATACTTCCACTGCGGGTAATAGCTTGAAAATTTTTACACATAATCACGCATTTTTGGGAATTATTTCAGATTTTTAAATCGGGGCATTTTTTCGGAAATTTTTTTTTTGACTCAGGGTTGTTTCGATAAACGTAAAAAAAATTCAGGGTGTCTTTTAGAGTCAGTGGAATCAGATTTTTTTAAATTGAATTGGCGGGGGTTAGGGAAAAAGTCCACCGGATTCACGTGGATGCCTCATATATATTATATTAATCCCAAATGTGAAAATAACAAATAAAAATTATCTAAAAATAAAAGTCTACCCTAAAATGTAATATTTTAATTTGAATCACATATAAATATATAGGCATATATGTATATTAATTTAATCCCAAATAAGGAAACAAATAAAAAAATAAGCCAACAACAAAACTCTATTTTGACTCGAAATCATGTAACTTCCACGTGCTCCGAGTCCATGAAATTCCTGGGGTGTCAGTCAACAGTGTACACAGTGAGTTGTTTCTCATTGCAACGATCATTATAAAATATTTCATCGTGACAATGGTTTAACGTGAAAGTAGCATGGGAGGAAAGGGCGCGGGTGCGGAGGGCAAGGGCCGTGAGGGTGGCGCATGCGTGTCCGTTCGAAAAGTTTGACACAACCCCTTCGGATTGCCGCCCGCGCGCAGCTGACGTCGAGAATGCCTGAGCCATCTGACGGTTGGCCGGACAGCTGTGGGGACCCTTCCTCGCGGTCTCTCGCCTTCTGGGCCCTTTTAAAAAGGTGCAAGGAGATGCGATCGTCTGGGCTCTCTCGGGCTCGCGCGCTCGTCCGGCCCCGCCGAAGAAACCGAAAAGATTTCACCACGAAAAAAAAGACCGGATGTTGAACTTGAAAAAAAAAGGACGGAAAAAAACGGATGCTGGAGTTGAAAAAAATATAACAAAAATTGAAGAAAGATAAACGAGTTTAACGAGCAAAAAATTGAAGTGCGAGCCCTCGGACGAGCCCTTTAGGGCTGTCTCCTCGCCTCGGCGAAGGGCTCGAACCGGAAGAACGTTTCGCGGCTTCTCGCGAGCGCGCGAAATACGAGATTACGCGTGTGTGGCGACCTTTTTTACGCGGTTTCTTCCTTTTTATTCGCGTAAGGGCCATGCAGGGAGCAGGGCGGTCGGGGTATTTCGGTGGGCGCGCGCATGGCAACAGAAATTTCGTTGGGAACTCAGCAGACAACGCAAAATGGTGTGTGTACGTGTATATGAGGTTTTACACCGGGGTCGGAGAGCAGATGCATGGCATGTGCTACGAAGACCACGACGACGACGAGAGAGCGTTCTCTCTCTCTCTCTCTCTCTCTCTCGCTCTCTCTCCGACCCGACAGATGCCCCAATGGCGTAGGCAACGCCACAAAGTACACGCTATAAAGAATAGTTTCCCTCTCGATTGACGCCCATATTATTCGAGGAGGGGGAGGGAAAAGGTCGCGTGCCGCTATACGCGAGAAAATCTACGGCAGCCGGCAATTTTCTGACATTTCGTTTCGAAGACCCTCGACCGCTTCGTCGATCGACTTTGAAAGACACTGATTTTGTTTTATGTATAACAAAAAGTATTTTAAAAAGTAATATCTCGAAATAAAATAAAAATTCAAGCGATTTGACATGCTTTGTTATTGAGAACGGTTAACCCTTAGTAGTCACACTTAGCTAGAATCACGTTGTAATCATACTGGGTCCATGGGACCCAGGCGTTTTTTAATTGTTATAAATAGTGAAATAATGCATTGAGCGATATGAACAAAAAATAGTGAGGAATAATTTGAACCTTGGTTAATACAAGGATATTGGTTAGAAAACAAAAATTTAATTTTGAATATGCAAAAAAAATTATGTAAAAAAAAACGTGAAAAATGACTTTTTTCACAAAAATTGCTGTTACTCTTATAATCATTGACAAAAAAAATGGCTTTATAATCTGGAAACAATGTACTTTGAAATAGACATAGCGGTTTCTGTGGACTTTTCAAAAAGTATATTTATTTCATCCAACGCAGGTGCGATTTAGAAGGAAAGAATGAAACGCTCACGCATATAAAAAAATGTATGTTTTATTGGAAAAACAGTCGTACGGCATCAAAATAATTTGTTTGAGTCCCGTGGACCCCCCCATGGAAATTTATATACGCCAAATTATACTGCAAATTTATTTTATTAATAATTGTAATATATGTGAAATGTATGCCATATATTGAAAATATATGTTGCATATATGTGCCAAATTCTAATTTTCGTAACGTTTTTATTATGAGATGTATATGCGTGGTATTACTGTATATCAATGTATCATATATCAATGATATATGTAGCATTTACCCTGCATATATACCACATATATTTAGCATATATATTGCATACACACTGCATACATACCACATATATACTGCATAAATGGTACATATATGCCACATATATACCAATATGCGTAGCATATTTGTATATAGTGTTTATATGTAATAGTGTACTTTAACTGTAAGTTAAGTTTTTTTAAGTTTAAGTTTTAAGTTTTATGAAGTTTAACTGTAATAGTGTTTATACACAGCATATATTTCTTGTCATGAATATGTATCAAAAATGTATGCGTCATATATGACGCATAAATGATACATATATGAGTCATATATGATGCATACATTTTTGATATATTTTTCTGACAAAAAAATAGATTGAAAATATATCGAAAATATATGCCTCGTATATGCATCATATATAGTGTTTATACGTAGCATATATTTTTTGGTCAGAAAAATATATCGAAAATATATGGGTCATATATGCGTCATATATTTGGTGCATATATAGTGAATATATACGTATTATTGTATTTTTCGTCACTATGTATGCGACTGATATATATATATATATGTGTGTGTGTATGTAGCATATACTTTCTGCATATATTTTACATACATACATTTCCATGGGGGCCAGCGTGACTATTGAGGGTTAAGGGGCTATACCCGTGTGACACTTTAAAAAAATGGATTTTTTTGCCTTTTTCAACAGTTTATACTTTCAAGAATATCATTATAATTTATATCATTTATATCAATATCGTTTCATCTTGCAAAAATCGATAGTTAAATCTTTAAACGCGTTTTTTTTAATGAGATTTTTCAAATTTGCTGACATTCTTACTCAAAGAGCAATTATCCGATTGACTTGAAATTTAAACTGAGCACTCTTGAATGTATTTACTTTACAATGACGTAGGATATTTTTGATTGGATGAAAATTGACGATTTGGCATTGGAAAAACGACTATTTTGTAGGCAAGAAAACAGACTTTTTTTCATAACTTCGCCATTTTGTTAGATTTTGATATTTTTCGAAAATCCTACGTCATTGCACAGGAAATACGTTCCAGTTTAACGACATTTTTTCCTTTTTCGATTTCAGCTACTCAATCGGCCGGAATCATGTTAGCAGTGGAGGAACTTTTTTTTGGCGCATCCGAAGGCAGCGCATAAGTCGCTTGGATCTCAATATTTTTCTATGAAAAAATTATGTAATATAAGTCAAATATAGCCAAATATATTCTTAATTTTCCGAAACATTTAATTGAGTACTTTTCTTCCAAAAAATTCCCGAAAATCACCCAAATTTTTAGCGTTCATACCGGTATAGCCCCTTAAGGGGGGGAGAGGCCTTTACAACGTGGAGAGCTTATGGCCCGAGGTGAACCTACATTATATAACCGCGTTTTCCGGAAAACAACTTTTTCGCTAACCTCGTACAAGGTAACTCGAAAACTATTCGAGCGATTATTTTGAAAATGTGCACACTTTCAGATGACATAATTACCGTCTATGTGAACCTGAAGTTTCTTGAAGATTATTTTCAAAAATTACTTTTTGATTGGCAAATTCTGATAAGTAAACAGTACATGAAAAATAGAACATTTTTTCAAACATGTGGCATTTTTTTGGATTTTCACGTTTCTTCGGATTTTTTAGGTTGATATAGAGCGTGTAGGTATCAGAAGTGGGGAATTTCTTGACTCTGGTGTTTCAGGTCGATGCACCAGACGCTAGGTCGTACGCCGTGGAACAACGCAGGAGACGACCGTCTCTGAAGCAAGTGTTGGATAGCCAGTATTTTTAAATAGAAACGAAAAGATTGGAAAATGAAGGGATGTGATAATATGTAGATAAAATTTTAATTATGTAGAATAAATAGTTTTGACACGAAAAATTTCGAAAACTCGCTTATTTTCGGCTGCCTCAAGGGATTTTTCCCCTTAAGGGGGGAGATACTTTTGCTGTATTATTGTTGTCGATAAACCTTGCTGATTTTAATGATTTTTGTTCGTTGATAAACCGTGCTGATTTTAATAATTTTTCTACACAAGGAAACATTTCTTCACAACTTTTTAAGTTTTTTTTTATTAGTCTTTAAAAATGGCGGACGTATGGCACGATTTTCTGAACTGCATTTTTTAAACTGGCGTGACGTATAGCGAAGAAACTTATGGACCGATTCTGATGCAATTTGGTATGAATCTCTCTAGCCTTATTGTCTAAAACATGACCCTAAATGTTTTGGGAATTAAAAAACAAAACGTATTTTTTTCTTGCGAAATGTAGCCATTTTTTCGAAATATTCAATCCTTTTGTTTCGCAGCGTACCATTTCATCGATTTTCGACATTTTTCACTTTTTCTTGGTTCATGTTCTGCGTATGGATGTTGATGAAAGAAAAATCATTGTTGGTTATTTTCACATTAAGGCGGGATATACATTTTCAACAATAAAAAAATCGATTTTTTTCCCCTTTAAACGACAGAACTATATACGTAGAATATTTTGCCCAAGTTTCAAAGCGAAATTCGAAAAAATTCAAACGTTACAACCCGTCAACGCTGTGCCTCACCGCTCGGATTCGGAGCGGGCGTGAACTTCAAACGTGTTTTTCTCAAAACTGCATTGTCGAAATTGTGGCGCAGGATTACTCAAAAACTATTGAGTCGATTGAGTTGAAACTTTGTAGAAATATTGATAACATAGGTACCTTCTACTTGACGGGAATTGTTTTTGAAAAATTGGAAAAAAAAACTACTTTTTTAATGCACTTTTTACAGAAATGTTGCGTGAAATGTTGATTTTTTTCGTAAATGCGTGCCATTTTCTTAAATTTGCATTTTCTTAATTTTAATTGCCGTCACATAGAAACTATGCATGTTCTAACTGAAAAAATGTTTAAACTTTTTTGAAAAACGAAGTCTACGGGAAGCTAGACTGCACGCCGATTCGCAACTCCCGCGGCAACCTTGCTGTAACACTCTGCCACAGCTCCGCCAATTTGATGATGAATTAATAAAAAAAAATTGTTTCGTATACTTAAATATAGTATTAAAGTATACCTAAAGTTCGATAATTGTAGAATAATTATTTCTTAGTTTAAAAAATCTCTCAATATTGCTCATTTTTTTCCTGTCTAAATATATATTCCGCCTTAAGGCCTTAGGCCAATCTAGAGGCCGAAAAAATAGGCATTTTGGGTTTTTTTTCTCATGAAAACTACAAAATAAATCGAGATTACAAAAAAGGGTGTTTATCATACATATCAGTGAGTGTATACGATCATTTTTTTGATGCGATTAATTTTAAAATGGCCGCTGTGCAGCGTTTATCTCAAAACTGCAGTTTTTAAGTTGGCCGGAAACATTTTTTTGATGCGATTAATTTGAAAATGGCCGCTGTGCAGCGTTTATCTCAAAACTGCAGTTTTTAAGTTGGCCGGAAACATAACTCAGACAATTTTCAACCGGTTCACTTGAAACGTGAATATATCTTGAAAAATACATTGTCCATGGAAGTACGTAGGATTTTTTTTTTATATTGCATAGTTCATTTGTAATTAACATTTATCTGACGATTTTTTAGGCAAATTTTTGGAAAGTGAAACTTAAAAATGCAGTTTTGAGATAAACTCTGCACAGCCGCCATATTGAAATTAATCGCTTGATAAAATTATTGCATACAGTCCCTGATATGTATGATAAACACCCTTTTTGTAATCTCGATTTATTTTGTAGTTTTTCTGAAAAAAGAAATGCCCAAAAAGCCTATTTTTCGGCCTCTAGAGTGGCCTAACCCCTTAAACGCGCCGACGCTACGTATAGAAGACCGTGCCATACCTCCGCCATTTTTAAAGATTAATTTTTTTTTAAATACCATGTAACATCCAAAAGTAGTAATAAAGCAAACTCTGAGTCTCAAAAATGGTAAAGAAATCTTTCCGTTGAAAAAATGACAAAAATCAGCAATGTTTTTCCTCGCCTAAAGGTATCTCCCCCTTAACTCAGAGATAATCGATATCCCAGAATATCTTCACGCGTATTGACCAAGCACATATCTATATATATATATATGTGTGTGTGTGTGTGTGTGTGTGTGTGTGTGTGTGTGTGTGTGTGTGTGTGTGTGTGTGTGTGAGTGTGTGTGTGTGTGTGTGTGTGTGTGTGTGTGTGTGTGTGTGTGTGTGTGTGTGTGTGTGTGTGTGTATACATTGATTTTCAAATGCAAAGCCTGACAGCCCCAGCCTCAATTTATCGAAGCTCGGAAAAGGTCCCACAACGATGAACTATATCGACGTTTTATTTTTATTCCAATCGTTTCTTCTTCCGTCCCCTCGCGGGCTCTTCCACATCTCTCCGGCGAAGAGAAATAAAAGTACTCGTATCAAATTTTCGCGCAATTTATCCTTTTTTTCATACGCAATTAATTTAATGGTCGTTTATTTAATGTTCGTAATATAATTATCTACAATGATTTGATATCATGATAAAAATAACAATAGGGCCGGTTTAAGTTAAGGACGCGTCGTTCATATATATATATATATGTATATACATATACATATATATATACATATGTATATATATTACATATTTACAAAGAGCCAAGCCTTAATATCGAACGAGTCTGAAATGCGGCTCAATAAAGAGCCTCTCAACTCACAATCAGATCGAGACAGGAAGAAAGGGAGAGAGGGGTAGACGAAAAGAGAGATGACACGGACAAATACGTTAGATACATTTTTCACGATTTTTAGGCAAGTCGGGAATTGAAAAGTGAAACTTGCTACCTCAGTACCAGGGAAATGCAAATTCTCAATACTCAAAATACAATTACACCCAAAAAATGTTTTTCCTCGATTTTTAATTTTTTCAAAATTTATCTTTTGCTCAGTAGTAAGATCTTGAATGTTGAGAAATGAAATTATCGCGAAACTTATCCTTACGTACGTTCCTAATATGAAATAGTTTTTTTTTTAAATTTTATCCGCAATTTTTTTGCAATTTTTCGTTCAACGAATTTTGTGTACTTTCGAGGAGCGAGTGGCGTTCAATCGAAATCGTCAATGTCGATCGAACGTCATCCGCGACCCTCAATGAACGTTAGTTTTTCATTTTTCCGAATTTCTGTCCTCATTTTATCTTTTATTTTGCCCATTTTGTTTATTGTCTTGTATGTTCCCGTTTTCCTTTTTTCGTCTCTTTTTCTTTCGCAAAATTTCACCAAACGTTCGTTTGTTCGAATAATCGTATGCTGGGTGATGAACTTGTCGGCCACGGATCTTCGAACGACATTTCGGGGGCGCAGCACCCGAGAACACTCTCTCTCCCTTTCTTCGATTAATTCAATAATAATAATGACAATAATTTAGAAACGTAGAATGGACAAAAACGCGAAAATCACCATCGAGTTGAGTCTAGTGCAAAATTCGGGCCTCTTTTTTTCTCATCTTATTTTTCAGTTATTTCACGCGGAACATCTCAATAGTTCCAACATTTCTCTACTCCACCCTCGCACTCGAATGGCCAACGGAAATAAATCTGACGTAAATTATCGAACAATATTTTGTTCTTCTTGTTGCTTCCCCGAACACGTCTAACAATTTTTTTTCAAAATAAAAGTCGAATTTTTATTATTATTCTTTTTTTTCGAGTCGATTTACTTCTTTTCTATTGTGGAGTTTGTGTTTTTAAAGCGAATTCAATTTTTTATTTGTTTTCAATAAGGTATTTTTTCGGCTGAAAAATCGATTCGGATAATTTCATGATTTTTGTAGTCGCCGAAGAATCTTCCGTTCCAGCATTTTTTTTACTCCCAAAAAAGTCCTTTTCCAGGGGATATTACGATATCTGTGGCCCCTAATTCTGACCACGCAGCCTTCATATTTGAACTCAAATAAGACTTTTTTAAAGAGTGGTAAAAATTGAAATTCGACCCTTAAGGGGATGAAACAGGGATTTTAAAGGTTGTATGAGATTTTTTTGTCAGATTTGCTTGAAACTTGGCGTGAATACTCTACAATGCAAACAATTGAACACGTATTTCAGCATTTCCTAAAATTTGACCCTGGAGAGGGTTAAACGGGGGTGTTAGAGTTTGTATGAGACAACAAATTTTTTCGTCAGGATTGCTTGAAACTAGGCGTGAATACTCTACGATGCAAATAATTGAACACGTATTTCAGCAATTCCTAAAATTCGACCCTTAAGAGGGTTAAAAGGGGGTGTTAAAGTTTGTATGAGACAACATATTTTTTGTCAGATTTGCTTGAAACTTGGCGTGAATACTCTACAATGCAAATAATTGAACACGTATTTCAGCATTTCCTAAAATTCGACCCTTAAGAGGATTAAACGGGGATGTTAAAGTTTGCATAGGCAACATATTTTTTGTCAGATTTACTTGAAACTTGGCGTGAATACTCCACAATGCAAATAATTGAACACGTATTTCAGCATTTTCTAAACTTCGACCCTTAAGAGGGCTAAACGGGGGTGTTGAAGTTTGTATGAGACAACATATTTTTTTGTCAGATTTGCTTGAAACTTGGCGTGAATACTCCACAATGCAAATAATTGAACACGTATTTCAGCATTTTCTAAACTTCGACCCTTAAGAGGGCTAAACGGGGGTGTTGCAGTTTGTATGAGACAACATATTTTTTCGTCAGATTTACTTGAAACTTAGCATAAATACACTAAAATACAAATAATAAACATGTATTTCAGCAATTTCCAAAATTTGACCTTTAAGGGTGTTAAACGTGAGTGTTAACGTCTGCATGAGAAAACATTTTTTTACCAGATTTACTTGAAACTTACCAAATTTATTTTATATATAACACTATATGTTTTCTTCGCTGTCCGGTGCCTGTAGACAGTCAAGTAGTACTTTTAACCCCTAAACTGTGTTTGTTTGGGTTCGTTTGGGTTGGCATAAATACACCAAACAAACCCAAACAAATACTCGTTTAATTATTTGTATTGGAGTATATTTATACCAAGTTTCAAGCAAATCTGACCAAAAAATATATTGTCTCATATAAACTTTAAGGGGTTAGGCCTCTCTAGAGGCCGAAAAAATAGGCTTTTTGGGAATTTTTTTTTCAGAAAGACTACAAAATAAATCGAAATTACAAAAAAGGTGTTTATCATGCATATCAGTGACTGTATACAATAATTTTTTTGAAGCGATTAATTTAAAAATGGCGGCTGTACAGCGTTTATCTCAAAACTGCATTTTTTAAGTTGGCCGGAAACATAACTCAGATAATTTTCAACCGATTCACTTGAAATGTTGAATATATCTTGAAAAATACATTTTCTATGAAAGTACGTAGGATTTTGTTTTTATATAGCGTAGTTCATTTGTTATTAACGATTTTTTAGACAAATTTTTGAAAAGTGAAAAATGTGCCTGAAAAATCGTCGGATAATTGTTAATAAGAAATGAACTGAGCAATATAAAAAAACATCCTACGTACTTCCATAGACAATGTATTTTTCAAGATATATTCAACATTTCAAGTGAATCGGTTGAAAATTGTCCGAGTTGTGCTTCCGGCCAACTCAAAAAATGCTGTTTTGAGATAAACGATGCACAGCCGCCATTTTGAAATGAATCGCTTCAAAAAAATTATTGTATACAGTCACTGATATGTACGATAAACACCCATTTTTGTAATCTCGATTTATTTTGTAGTTTTTCTCAAAAAAAAAAAATCCCCAAAAAGCCTATTTTTTCGGCCTCTAGAGTGGCCTAAGGCCTTAAAACCGCCGTTTCACCCCCTTAAGGGTCGAACATCGATTTTCACCACTCTTGCTAGAAAAGTCTTATTTGAATATGAGGACTGCTTGGTCAGAATTGGCATTTTTTGGGTTTTGTTTTTTCGTTTTCTCAGTCTTCGAATAAATGTTTTTTCTTTAGGAGGCGTACCGAGCGAGAGTTCGTTCCCTTTGAGTTTCCAAGTGACTCTTCATGGCTAGTACGGTGGGATGATGGGGGGAGAGGCCCTCGTCCTCGACGAGGTATCTGATGGCTTCGGCGGCGCAGGTGTCCCATCCGTGGCTCCAGGAGTCCGCGAGTCCGGTGTTCACCGAAAAAACGTCTTTCTCCACACGCGTTGCGAGGTCACCGGAAGTTCTGATTCGCGTCGTTTCGGCGAGCGATTTTTCGGTGACGGTCGTCGTAGCGTCGTGAATCTCGCGACTCGTTGCGCTGGGAAATACCTTGGGCAGGGAAGTGAATTTTCTGGATGGCAAGGAAGCTCTGGTATCGTCGAAGTAGACGACGTCCTGGGCAACTTCCATACAGTGATCGTCGTTCTCCCGGAACGTCCTCGTGGCACGAGACGATGACGTGGAAGAGGATGATCCTGGCAGTCTCGACTTGTTCGCCTTTTTCGCGGAGCACTTTAATTCTTGGGCTAGGGAATTCGCGAGTTGGTGGAGGAGTCTCGTGTTTCGGGTCCCGTCGTCAACGTCCACCAGGTCGTCCCCCAGGTCGTTCTCGTCCTCGCTCTCCTCGTCCAACTCCACGCCCTCGTCCTCGGACGACGAGAAATCGTCGCCGTCCTCGTTGTTCTCGACACCCAGAAGCGTCAGCAATCTTTCAGCCGCGTCTGCCAACGTGACAATGAAAAATCTCGTCTCAATATGCGTCGCATATTTATTTGCATGTTCGTCGGTCCTTGCAGGAATTATTATGGGGGTCGTCTAGGGTGTCGGATCAAAAGAAGAGAAAACGGCCTTGCATGGCTTCTTTGAAGAAGATCGGTTTCGTACGCCACCGTGAAAAAAAAAGAAACACACTTTATTGATATATCTTAGTTACAGATATATAACTAAAATATATCAATAAAGTCTGTTTCTTTTTTTTTCACTGTGCCGCACCAAACTGATCATTTTGAAAAAAATTATATAATCTGATAAGGTGCCCAAAGATTATATGAAAAAAATTTCGTTATTGTACCCCAAGTGGATTATAGTAAAAGAAATAAAACAAGGAACATTATTTTTTTTTATACCTTAATCTTTCGCAAGTTCTATAATTTTATTTCGTAACACGTTTGGTCGTAACAAGTACCAAAAAAAAAACCGAATCGATTAACTGAAGCGTTTACGGATTTTTTTTTATTTAAAAAAAAATCATTTTTCTAAAACCATGGCGTTGATGGGGATGAAATTTTCAGAAAATTTGTTTTTTTTTACCTCCGAATATACGCCAAATTTCGCTGGAGAAAATGCGGCGGCAATTTTTCCCTACTTACCCAGCTATGGCCTTTATACAGCATATTTAGTACATATATAACTACAAGTTGAACTAAAATAATTAAGATTGCTTCGTTAGTTTTCTTTTTATCAGCTATATAGAACCCAACAAAAATACTTGATGAAATTTTTTTCTAAAGCGTAAAAAAAAATTATTTTTTTGGAATTCTAACTTTATTTTAGTTCCACGTAGAGCCTCAAGCCTCACGATTAAAATTGCGTTTGGTTTTTTTTATTTCAGATAAGCAGAACAGCCGGAGTCATGGCAGCAGTGGAGCACCTCTTTTTATGTATGTGTTCCTGTTGGGCGGTGTATCTCCGACTATATTCTATATAATGACTTCAAAAAATGCACAAAGTTTGTTTAAATGTTAATAAAAATAATATACCATTAATAAATTATTTTATTTTAATGGTTTGTCAAAAAAAAATCCCCAAAAAGCATTAAAAAACGGCCTTCACACTAGACGACCCCGTTAATGATAATCTTTTATTTAAATCGTAGAAAATATAATAATATTTTTCGGTCACGTGTTGTATGACTGTTATTGGATTATTTATTTATAGGCATTGAGGCGGTATCAATTGGTGTGTGAAGTTGATGGACCTCGAATCGAGGGTTGAAGCCCACGGTCAATTTTTTAACTGAGAGTAATAATCTCTTTTTTTCAATGGAATTTATTATATATCAGTTGACATAATAATATGGATGAATATGGAAGGGAAAAGAAGATTGAGGTACGTGTAGCATTGATACATCAAGGGGTAACACCAATGTAGAACTTTCCAAAATTGATTTTTTTTTAAATTGGCTTACGAGATGCTTTGGTCCATCTAGAATAAGGGGAAGAAAGTTTGGTACCTGTAAAACAAAGGTCCGCAGGCCCGTGTGGGTCTGCGGTGGCAGTGACTGGCCCGTGTGCGAGACGGCGACCGTTTTTCTCGGAACACAATTTTTTTAAATTGCACACAGCATAACTCCAACAATTTTCATTCTTTTCACTCCAAATTTTGAGAAAATCATTAAAATAACATTCCGAAGAGAAATACGTACGGGTTTTTCCATGAGTTAATTATAACCTTCATTATTAACAAATTATTGTCCTTTTCAATTATACACGCGTCATATTAATAGCATATACTTTTACCTCAAACATATCATTTCAATGCACATAGATGTATTTTAGTCAGATATTTAATCAAAACAGGTACATATAGTTTTCATTTAACGCGATTGTATACAAAAAAATTGAATAAAAATGGCTACGATTTAAGCGTTTCGTGTATGTGCAAGAATTAAATTTTATTTTCGCATAATTTTTTAACCAATTCAGATATTCGCTTAATACTGTTGAATCAAAATAAAATATTAATATTTCAACGAATAATATACTTGACAACCAATACCGGATATGGTGAAGACAGTAAAATAATATATTTATTCAATAGAAATTTTATCCAACTCAAAGGAGCGATATAAATTTTTTCTTGTGTACTCGAATCAACAATATTTATATTAGGAATTGAAACGCTTTTTTGTTCGTTGCAAAAAAATGCATTCAAAATTATACAATTTGTTCGCGATAATTTTTGACATCGATTCAATAATATATTGTTCTTGGCTAGCAATATATCTTTTGAATGAAAAAAAAAACTTTAATTTTATCATGTTATTAAAGTCAATACCGTTTTGTTTGGACTAATAAATCCGATTATTTACACCAACAATTTTACAATAGAATCAATGAAATTTTATTCAATCACTCTAATGATATTGGTGCGGTAAATTTGTGTGGTTTTCATGCTTTTTTTTTAAAGGAAAGTTTTCTTCACGATCTTTGAGACTCAGGATATGTCTTATTACTACTTTTGGCTCGTACATGGCACTTTGTATTTGTTATTCGTATTTTAAAATGGCGGTGATATGACAAAGTCTTCTGAACTGCATTTTCAAAACTAGCGTGACGTATAGCCGAAAAACTTATCGACCGATTCTGATGAAATTTGGTATAAATCTTTCTAACCTTGTTATTCAAAACATGATTCTAAATGTTCTTGATAATCAGAAAAACGTCTCTTTTTATTGCAAAATGTAGCCATTTTTTTCGCCAAATTCCAATTTAAAACAATTTTGCCAAAGATTTTCAACATTTCTCACTCTGTCTTGGTTCATATTTTGCCTATAAATATTAGTAAAAGAAAAATCTTCGTTGTTTTTTTTTTAGGTCAATCCCGCCGACGCCACGTGTCACGCCGTCTGACAACATCCGTCGCAACCCGTTTAGAAGACCGTTTCATATGTCCGCCGTTTTTTTAAATTAATAGGAAAAAAAAACACCACGCAACAGCCAAAATTAGTATTAAAACACACCCTAAGTATGAAAAATCGTGAAGAAATATTTCCGTTAAAAAAAAGTCATGAAAATCAGCAATTTTTTCCTCCCTAAAAAGTATATATATATATATATATATATATATATATATATATATATATATATATATATATATATATATATATATATATATATATATATATATATATATATATATATAAAGGGCTTATGGTTAGTGGTCACGATCCCGCGAAAGGGTTATAGAACATGTTTTCTGCTATTAAATAACCCAGTAATGCTTTATACAAAAGTGAACCATTTCGAGGTATTACAATCTTCAGTATTTTAAGTGAGGAGTAGGCAACTGAATATTAATTCAACAAACTGTTGTTCGGAATCAAACTTTTTCAGTATTTGTAGGCTAAACGGGCACAGTAACAAAGAATTATTAACAATAAAATAAGAATAATCTGCAAACTTTTTGTAATTCGGGGTTACAAACTCTGCTGGTCTAATGATTTTCCGTATTTTAATTTGTTAAAAACAGCCACTGTTTTTGGGCTCGAATGTCCGGTTTTGTTCGCCTGCTCCTCATATATAAACCAATAAATAATCATTTTTATAAAAAAGAAAATACTTGTATGACTTACACCCGATTATCCAAATGATAATTATTATTTCTATCAATATAATAAATAACGATATAATAGAGAAAACAATAAATGAACAATGAATGAACCGTTAGACTCCGTCGATCGTTTTTTATTATGGTTTTTTTTATGCAGACAATCGTCGCGATTTGATCAGAGTGAGAATGCGAAAAAGCCCTGTATTTGGCCGTACCCATGGGAATTGTGGTCCAATGATGTCTCATGGGAACTACCTGTTCGGTCGTCAGTATTATACATCCCTCTCCCTCTCTCTCTCTCTCCCCCCTTCTCTCTCGCTATAACCGTGGACTAACGTATATAAATTGGTGCACGATCGGTAGTGCACCTCTTGTACCTCGCCTCGACCCGAGGACGAGAATCAGGTGAGAACGAGAAACGTTCTTGACGAGGGGTGATATTATTTCTGTACGGTTACCTGTTCCTGGGAACTCAAATTACCCTGACCGATCCAGCGAGACGAGATATTTTCTAAAGTGACGAGGAGTGTTTCTCTTCCCTCCGGATACTGGAAATGTCTTTTGTCCGTATCGTTACGTTGATTTTTATAGCATTTTTTCAAAAGTTAAATATATATATACATATATATATGTGTGTATATATACATGTATGTATATATATATATGTATGTATATATACACACACACACACACACATATATATAACGCAAGTTGTAAAAATACGAATGTATAAAAATGACATTTCATATTCATAAATCACATGACAAACCATATTTTGTGTATAAATAATGGGAACGTAGATAAAAAATATGGATATAATGGTATACTGAGCAATCTCTCATACTTTGTTTGAGTTCGTAAAATGAATTTAATGTGTTGAGGCGGGACACCACCGTCGGGAGTAAAAAAATCGATTTCTTGCATTTCTTCAAAGTATGTATATTCAAGAATGTGTGAAAAAATTCTCAAGTTAAAATATTCGAAATTGACCAAGCTACAGACGGTTTGGTGAGAGCAGGTAGCGCAACGATTTACGTAAACTAAAACTTTCAATCGCGTTTTTCTCGAAACGACTTTTTTCGACGTGGCCGGAATCATAACTCTAACTATAATTCTCTGATTTTCAATTTATAGAAAACCAAAATGTCCGCAATTGCAGTAGCTATCGTTGCAAGTGGCCGTTTGTTTCACATTTAGTATTTTTTCAAGCCCTCGAATATAAGTGAAAGTTTCGCCAAAATTATAAAACAGTAAAAGTAAAAGTTTTGCCAAAATTACACTTTTTTTAACACCTGCCATAGCAGGTTTTTTCTAAAAAACTTAGAAATTCACAATATATTGTGAATTTATTTCCGAAAAATGGCTACGTACCACGAGAACTACATTCATATAGATTATAAAACTTTTTTATTGTTATTTTTCAGACCAACCATTGTCAAGTTATCGATCCCGCCCTTGAACCACATTTTTTTATCTAGAGGCTATAACTGTAATGTTATACTTCTTATAATATTATAATGTTTTAATGGCTATACTTCGATAATGTTGTTGATTTTTTATTTTTCAATATAAAAATTTACGCGAAATCAGTTCAGTGTATGCTTCATAACATACCTTTTTTGCAAATCCCAAATGAATAATCTAGTAAACAAAAAAAAATCGAAAGAAACGACCCTTTTTCCGCCCGTCACAGTGGTATCCTCCCTTAAGCTTTACAAAACCGATAAATATTTCAAACGTTTATAATATTTGTTAGCGGTCAAAATATAAATACAAGTATTAAAATCATGTTAAGCAAACATTAAGATCGGTATTGAAGCAATCTTGAGCAAATATGAATATAAATATCATGACGTCACAACGTCATTAAATAATAACCCCATATTTTATTCCGTCAATTATTACCAATCGACAAACCCATATTTCCCAATTTTTTATATCATCAACGTGTAGAATTCCTAAAATAAATGCCTTGTATTTGGAAACGACTATCGCTGTACAGTGAATTCCTTATTAATAAAATGCAACGGATAAAAGAAAATAAAAGAATTCATGAGAAACTCATCGATTGCTCCAGAACGAAGTAGTATTGAGAAAAAATTGGATTGTCGCTCGAATACGAGGTATCTCTGTATATATTTTTATTCACAACAATGAGTTATTGGGGCATTATAGCCGGAGAGTTTTTTTTTTATTTCCGGAGAAATATGACAAGCAGTGAAATCGAGAGCAAATCGTGGCGACGATATAAGTGAAAGGGGCTCGAAGAATTGACCACCAGGATCGCCAGTCAACCCTCGGTAACGAAGCGTATTGTTATCCCTGGGATCTCTCGAGTGCGGACTCCGCTCGTTCCGGTTCTGTCCTCGAATGTGTCTCGCCATGGACCGTTCCCACAGGGACACCCGAGAGATTTAAATGTCTCGTCGGGGCGAGCGTGAGATAAAAAAGAGAGAGAGAGAGAGAACGTAGACGAAGTTTCGTGAAGGGGGAATGCCGGCTGGGTTCGAAACCGAGTTAGGCTAGGTTAGGTTTAAATACCTAGGCCACTGCCTCCGAATTGGAAATAATAAATGCAGTGTCCCTGACCTCCGAGTAATTAATTTTCGAGCTCCTCTAATATCCCCAGTTATTTTCGACCAAACGTCAATTTTATGACTCGGGCTTTAAGGGTCTACATTTAACACTTCGTCTATAAACATTTTCCCGGTATCTTCCGTCTGTCAACCTAAGTATTTCAAGTCCTGCGGTTTTTTCACCCAGTTAATACATTCGAAAAATTTGAAAAAAATTAATACTGGTGTTCGAAAAATTCAATTTGATATTGTTTTATAATTTTTACAATTTTGTTTTATTGTAGCTTCCATTTTGTACATTTCTCCACCATTTCTTTCCATTTCCTCACTATCTTCCACTTCACATCCCCTCACACACATTCAAATTAATATATCAATCATAAAATTATAGGAAAATTAATTTTTCATATATTTTTTCCTAAGTAAATAAAGCAACTCGGTAGGAAAGTAATTTTGGCTCTGACACGAAATACCCAGATTTACAGACGAAGTGTTAAACTGCTCGAAACTTCCACACGACCAAAATATTTGAGAAAATAATTATTCTTACGAATTTTCATCTATATAGTATGTACTGAATACATAAATTGAGGCGCGCGAAATCATGTTTTGACGTCAGCACGAATAATGCAATGAATAATCATTTTTATTTTTATGTCTACTTGTATCATTCCGATTTAATAAAATAGGTTTCTGCAGAGCGCTGTTTGAAAAACGTCTGTCGCGGTGACTACGGCTGTTCAGAAATAAATAATCTGAAATAAACAAATCGAACGCATTTAGTTTTTGCACTAAATTATCTAGCGCTTGGATGAAGGATTTAATGTCATATTGATTTTTAAAAAGATGGTCGCCGTCCAAAGTGAAATTATCGATTTTCGATGACAAAAACGCTTCATTTTCGTTGATAAAAAAAACTATGGATTGAAAACGAAAAAATTCATGGGTGAGAAGTGAACGAAAAAAAAAAAATGGTTTTTAATGAAAATTTGCAGTTTTGGGAGACTTGAGGGAGTTCGCGACAATTTTTATTCTTTCTGTAAAGAAGACAATTGGATGGTGAGAAAGAGGAAACAAAATAGAGCTGAAATTTGTGCCACCCTAATATATATTTTTATACCCCGGTATAAAAAAAGTAATTTGTGTGGTTTAATTTTTTCACCCTAGAACCTCGATCCGCGCCACTCTGGCGATTTTTTTGCGATATCGTCAGACATACTGGAAGACCCTATAATTTTTTCAACCAAAAAAAATTGCCGTTTTCAAAAAAAAAATCATTTTCCCCTTTTTTGGTAAAAAATCAGCGTTACCGGAATGTGAAAATTATTCCAAGTCGTCCGCTCGAAAGCTAACACAAAACTACAACTTTTATATATAGACATTTTTTTTCAGTTACTTCTAGTTTCCCATATATATTCATTTGGAAAAAACGGCATTTTCTAAAATGTCGAATTAAGAAATCTGAAAAAATTCACATAGAATGCCTTTTAGTAGTACTTTGATATAACGAATTATGAGGCCGATCTGAGATGGTCGAAAAAAAGTGGCTAAATTGACGGAGAATCCCTCATATGTATGTGCGTATGTATATATATATGCGCATACATGTATACGTATATTGATTATAGTAGGACGAAAAAATCTCGTTTTCCTGTACGATCGGAGTATTTCCAAAATTTTCCCATTCCCACGTTCTTCCCAAAGTGGATGCCGAGGTACGAAAGCCTGCGGGAAATGCGCCGTGTTGAAACATTTCGCCGGACGTTTTATATATACGCTCACCCCGAACTGACCTTTCCAAATAAAAGAAGACACTTCGTGTAATCCCCCGTATATAAGAATCCATTGAATTTTCTAGCACGCGCGACACGCAGGTACGCGATATAAATACACAGGGCAAACTTTCACGTTCGTTTGCGTGCCATGGGTTCGATTCCCCGTGAGTGAAAAACCCTTCCGTAACCGCGAGGGTCCATGTCCGGCACTCGAGATCTTCCATACTCGGGGGAAAAGCACCGGCGTTTGACAAGAGCGAGAGAGAGAGAGAGAGAGAGAGAGAGAGAGAGAGAGAGGGCGAGAGAGAGGGGGAGGGGGGGAGAAGAAGATTCGTGGGAATATTCGTACAAAATGAGAAACATTCCCACACATAATCGTAGATGTTTGCTCGAAAAAAGAGCAAAGTTGAAAAATATGGGTCAGGTAGTATCCGACCCCCCCCCCCTCCCCCCTGATCGAGTTGAAATTTTGCATAAATCTTCCTTTTAATATTTTTAAACAACCCCTAGAGGGATTTTTGACGACGCACAATAGTTTACGGGTTTAGGTTTGGGCTTGTTTGGGTTTGTTTGGATATTTTTGTTTGGACAAAACGGAGAGTGCGATAACATATATAGGCATGAACGGAGACCTAACAGATATAGACATAGTCAGCATGCGTTAAAAAAAAAACTTAAACATTAAATATCTCGAAAACTATTGCGAGTCGCCAAAAACCCCTTCAGGGGTTGTTTTCAAATATCAAAAGGGAGGTTTGTGCGAAATTGCAGCTTGATCGGAGGAGGGGGGAGGGGGATTTGGAACCTTGCACTTCAAAAAAACTAAAAAATTCAATATCTCGGAAGTATTGCGAGTCGCCAAAAATCTCTTTAGGAGTTGTCTTAGAATATTAAAAGGAAAGTTTGTGTAAAATTTCAGCTCGATCGGACGGGAGGGGGGGGTCGGAACGTAACCTTTAAAAAAAAGCTTAAAAATTGAATATCTCGAAAACTATTTCGAGTCGCCAAAAATCTCTCTAGCGGTTGTCTTGAAATATCAAAAGGAAGGTTTTTGTAAAATTTCACCTCGATCCAAAAATATAAAGAAACATCGATCCAAAAATATAAAGAAAAAAAAGATCGTTCAATCACCTCGTATGGTGGGCGTCGAATTTGAAACTTCGTCGGCCAGGTCGACGAGGTCGTCGAGGTCGGCGTC
Organism: Ophion ellenae; assembly: GCA_963210295.1. NCBI lineage: Eukaryota > Metazoa > Arthropoda > Insecta > Hymenoptera > Ichneumonidae > Ophion > Ophion ellenae. The sequence continues at coordinate 42,266,058 of OY723388.1, read as the reverse complement.
GTCGCCGCTGCACTCCATCATCGTGTCCTGCAACAATCGGCGAGCGAAAAAAAACATTTTTTTTAATCCTAACTTTTTTTTCTTTTTTCAAATAACATTCATCGGAATATGCTGGCATGATTTTTCCTACTGTTTATTTTTATTTTTATTTTTATTGTTATTATTGAGGCCGCGAAATGACGGCCATATTTCTTGACGAGAAGGGCCGAGTCGTCAAAAAAAAGTTTGGAAAGCGGAAAGCCATACGGTAGCACGAGCAAGGCCGAAATCTTGCGCCGTTTGGCTTAACGATTTTTCTACCGGTCACTCGGTCACACCGTAATAAAAATGACCCGCTCGGGGAAAAGCACGTATACAATTCCCGTTGTTACGGGACGCGTTTTCCTCTCGCGTAATATCGCGACCATTGACTCCGGCTACCGTAATTAGGTCCCAAATTCGAAGGGCCCCGCGCGCGTGAGAGAGGGAACACCGTCAAGGCCCAAAGGTGAAAGTCTTTCGGTGAAAGTGCAGACCCGAAGAAAGTGTTGAGGAAAATTCTTTGTGGGTCACGCGGAAACACGTTTATATTCGTTCCCTTTTATTTGTTGTGTCTGTTTATGTTTCTCAGTTGATTTTTAACGTTTTGTTATTTGGAAATTGATGATGCTGAGAAAGGGGCTTTTTTGCAACGTTTTCGGAACTGCTCGATATTAGGGTTACATATTTATTTATCTTGTTATAATTGATTGTTTCGAAATTTCGGTCAAGTCTTTATTAATTGTGACGGTGTAGTTTGCATCGTTGGAATGCGACGAAAGTTAATTTTTCTCATATTGCCATCATTAATTTCCTTGATTTAGGGTAAGAAATTCCCTCTCTGGAAGCCCAATTTGGAGGGTGAGAATGATGATTTTTTTTCTAGTAACACATTGGTTGGAATAAATGTATTTTTTTCCCAGCATGTTGTACACATGGTTGTGGTTACAATGTAATTTTTTCGGGAACGGCGGGATCTCTACCAGGCGCAAATGTAATTTGAAACAAAAAAAAAACAAAAAATTCTTCAAATATATCCAACTGGCTATGGATTCACGATCCACTTTTCGAAATTTCAAAAAATACGAAAAATGACAGCTTCTCCAAAGGAAATCTCATTTTTCTCTTGGAAAACAGCATGCTGAAGTCATTGTTATTAACAAATGGTTCGTCCAATTAAAAAATGCGATCGTGAACCGAAAATGACTAGTTTTAACGCTAACTGTGCAAATTCAAGTCAATTGTGTGAAAGTTACTCGAGATATCAATCCCACCGTGTCAAGATATGCAGTTTCGAGATAATCGCGTTCAAACTCGACGGATCGCGGTAAACCCGACGCACACTGTTCCATTAAAATATGTGTAACTTCGTCGATTTTTAGAATTTTCAGAGTCCGTTTGGTCTTAAAATATTCTTGAAAATTCATACCATAGCAATACGCAAAAAAAAATTTTTTTTTCTTTCCAGAGAGGGATACCCCCTTTTTATTAAAAAAAAAATATATAAAATAAGTACATAATAAAAATGAAGAAATCAGGAGAATAGAAGAGAACTTCCGTTGCATTCCAACGATGCAAGCTTCAACGCCATTACTAATTTTTCACGCATCATTGTAAATATCGATAGTTTGTTTGTCATTGTTATTATGGTCTCGTGTTTATTTATAGACGCTACATTACTGTTAGTCACTTTTTATATTGATTCATTGTTCATTTCCGGAAGCTAAATATAATGAGCGATTATAATTTATAGTAGTAGTCCTTATTTTCAAGGTATACCTTTTAAGGGTGTTCACACATAGGCACTCCCTTCTGCACTATTCTTCGAAAAGTTGTATGTATAAATTATATCAAGCCGGGACATCACTGTGACTGGTAAGAAAATTATTTCTTTTTTCGCTTTTTCTCGAAGTATGCATATTCAAGAATATGTGAAAAAATGTTCAAGTTAAAATATTGAAATTTGACCATGTTGCGGAGGATTTAGTGAGAGCAGGTAGCGGAACGATTTACGTATACTAAAACTTTCGATTGGGTTTTTCTCGAAACGACTTTTCTCGACCGGGCCGGAATAACTCTAGCGATAATTGTCCGATTTTCAATTTAAAGAAAACCGAAATTTTCATAATTGCAGTAGCCATTTGTAGCCTTTTTTGGTATTTTTTGCCCCCCCCCCCCCCCCCCTCAAAAGTAAAAATTTGGCCAAAATAATACTTTTTTTTAATACCCGACATTTTGTGATTTTTCTTTCGAAAAACGGTGCCGTATAATGAGAACTACATTTATATAGATTATAAAACTTTTATATTCTTATTTTTAAGACCAACTACTGTCAACTTATCGATCCGGCCATTGGACTACATTTTTGTACAGAGGCTGTATTGTACCTCAACAACGTTGTTAATTTTTTTTTAATGAAAATTCACTCGAAAGAAGTTCAATGTATGGTTAATAAAATACCTTTTCTTCAAATCCCAAATAAATGATCTAGTAGACAAAAAAATTGGAAAAAACGACATTTTTTCGGACCGTCACAGTGGTGTCCTCGCTTAACATACATAGTGACTCCATTTCTATATTAATTCTTAAGGGATCTTCACAGTGTTAAAATTTCAAAAAATTGTTTTTTTTTGCATTATCCGATGTTATATACGGGTATAAACACGCTGGTCATACATTTACATAAACGCAAGTAGACAATTAATTTGAAACTTCCGCACCCGAAACTTTAAACGCGTTTTTCTCGAAATGCCGTTTTTCAAAACGGTGGGCACTCTCAAAGGAAGAGTTTTCAAGTTATCCGTCTCTAATTTTGACACAACATTTTTCACGCCATTCTTTATTTTACTATGGAAGTTTTTTTTTCAAATCTTCATATTTTTTTTAACGAAAAACTGTTTAAAAATAGGCTAAATTCGAGACTTATTTTCAAACCGCCGCCATTGTGTCAATTTTGATTTTAAAAAAACCTCCATAGCAAGATAGCAGCTTTCATACTGGTTGATAATCTTTTTACCAATTTTGTTTCAGACAACATTGACTGCCACAACCGTGTACACCGTGAGGATCCCTTTTTTTTAAAGACATTTTCGACCTTTCAAAAAAAATGAAAAAAAAAATCAAAATAAACGTTTAACAATTTATTTTCTGTTCGTCATGAGTGCTTCGATTTGACATAAAAAAATCAGACTAATTGAGGTATTTTAACCATCGAAAAAAAAAATCGCGTAAATCAGCTATTTTTCGACCCGTTGCACTGTGATAATCCCTTGCGTAATTTTTCTGTGATAATTTTCATTCGCCTCCATTTAATATAACTTTTTCTATTCGACATCAAGACCACAAAATTTGAATTATAATTAATTATTATTGCTGATTTCTATCACGGAGTTATTCGTTAATTCAATAATCATTGAATCAATTTAATTTCATATTAATTTTCCACGCAAATGCCTTTCCTCAACAACATCAAACACGAATAATTAAAATGCTTCAGTGTAGGTTCAAAAAGTTTTTCAATTTGCTCGGTTTACGCCAAACAAGACGAGGCAGGAAGTATTATCGAACGTACCGATAATGGAAATTTATTTCCAGGCGCATCGTAAAATTCGGGAGCTAATCTTGATATTATAAAGTCGTTAAAAACTTTTCTTCCTCGCGCGCCGAGCGTTTCGGATGGTCGTGTCGTTTTTAATCGCGGACTCCCTCGTTTCGGGATCGGTTTGTTTTATCGGTTTGTTTTATCACTTTTTTTGCCTTCGTCTTTTAAAATCAACTAATTTCCCGTCACACAGCTGTACAAATGGCGTACTTTTTCCGTTGGAGATTCGTTTTAGTGAAAAAACGAAGCACGGAAATTGATGCGATGAGACGTGTTTTTCCTCCGTCAGCTTATTCGCGCGTTCGAATCAGGAAGTTTAAAGAAATTTATTAAAGAACCGGACGATGATTCGGGCGAAAAAAGGGTACGAGGGAACAGCTGGCATTTTTACTCGGGCACGAAATTCATAGGGCAGGTGCACTGAGCAATACACATGCCCTCTTTTGTAAAAATATCTCGAAGCCGTGATATATTGGTACAACATAGCCTAGGAACATTTATAACTTCATCCAAAGAAATAACAATACGGAAGTATAATTATATTTATTATAGGAAATTATTTTCTAATTTTAATTAGATAATATATGTGTGTGTGTATATATATATATATATATATAATCATTATAATATGGAGCACAATTTACAATATTAGCTCACAAACTTTTTAATCAAAATTGACAATAAAAAAGGAACATTTGTAATTTAATCCATTGAAATAATAATACGGAAATATAATTATATGCATTAGAAGAAATTATTTTCTAATTTGAGACGAATAAATTTTATTATTTTTTATAAATAAATTATATAAATTATATATGTATATTTATGCAGATAATTCATATTAGAATTATTATATGATATTATATTATAATGTAATAATTACTATATAATTATAGATTCCACTGTACATAGAATGCGAAAAACCAAAAGGTGATGGTTTTTTTGTTTAAATAACATAAAGCCCAAAATCTCGAAAACCGTGGGACTTTTACTAAAATGAAATTCCAGCATATAGTGGGACATGATCCGACCTATCGCAGTTGCAGGATTATCCATTAATTACAGGACACCCTATGTATATATATATTTTTTATCGTTATAATAAGGAGCATAATTCACACTATTATCTCAGAAGACTTTCAATCAAAATTTACATTAAACAATAAATTACGAAATGAATATGTGAGGAATGTCCAACATCGCTGTACCGAATCCAATGATTGTATTATCGACACACTGATTGCCATTCACTAATTGAGCTAAGCAAAAATTCAGATTGTAGTTTGGAATATATCGTCATCGTTACGTGTTAACGAATATCGAAGCTCTCTAGGAATCGATAATTAGCAACGATTCTCACCCATACTATATATATATCAATTAATCCACAATACTATGGGCAGAGCCCCTAATGCCAATATGCCACTCATCGCGTGGGAGTTGAATTACTCGTAACATTATCGATTATTGTTTCTAGGTGGTAGAACCCACACAAACCTAGGGAAAAAAAATTAATTCAACTGAAAGCCTTCTTCTTTATTTCCTTCTTAAAGAAACTTCTTTATTTCCTTTTTCTCCATTTTTATTGTTATCCGAAATATTTTTCGATAAAGTTAGGTCTCTAATAGGGATCTCAGAAAAAGTTTATGGTAGCTTTGATATGCCAATAAGTGCAATGAGAAAAAAATTTCTTTGCATTCCAACGATGGCGACTTTAAAATTGTCTTTTAAGGACGTTGGAGTGGTCCAGTTGAGTTAAATGACGGTTTATGATTTTTTTAATGAACCTCAAAAAAATCCATACGAGGTGTACATTTATTCTATGGATGGTAAATTTCCATAAAATATATTTATAATTAAAGGGAAAAATTATGCATGCTTATATTTTTATAACGTGAATATGATAAACATTTGTGTTGCTGCCAACTTGAAAAAGTATAACTTTATCGACAGTTATTGTGAAAAAACTGCGTGAGTGAATGTTTTATGCAATTGAGAATGAAGTTCTGAGTCATTTATAATTATGCCTATTTATATTTGTAACGAGGTTATTTATTATTGCCATCAATTAATATTGAGCGTTGCCGAAAAACGGCAACTTCGCAGATATTGAGGGTGGCAGCAGTGTTATTGATTCGCCAGTCAATATTCGTAATCTTTTATCAATTGATGGTTCAATATTGAACCTTGATGGTTCAATCTCAATTGATCATGATCATTGAAAAATCAATTATCAATTGATGGTTCAATATTGAATATACAGGGTGTTAGGAAGGTCGACGCAAAGCCTTAAGGGAGTGATAAGACACCTCGTTAGGAACATATCCAATCTAGGACACCTTAGTCCAGTCTAAGGATTACGAGTTTTCATGGTAAGTATGTTTTTTGGAAAATTTTCCAAAATTAGGTACTAACTCGTTTACCTCTTATGTCAATGCTATTTAAAAAAAAAATTCCATTAACATGATAGGTATTTTTATTTCTTTACGAGTGTTTAATTCCTCAACACGTTCCATTTAGTTAGTTGTGTGGATACAAATGATTGTATTGGTGTTTGTCGATTGAATACACATTAAGCTAAGACGCAAATAAGTTTTTAGTTACCAATTATTGTCTGTTTGAACATTATGAGCGGGTTAGTACCTAATTTTGGGAAATTTCCCAAAAATCGTACTTACCATGGTAACTCGAAATCCTTAGACTTTGGACTAAGGTAACCTAGGTTGGATATGTTCCTAACAAGGTGACCTATCACCCCTTTAAGACTTTGCATCTACCTTCCTAACACCCTGAATATGGTTTACGATGGGCAAGATGGGTTTTTTTTCAAAATGTTTACAAGTTTTAGTTTGCGTTATTTCGTTGTTAGAACTGATTTATCTTGGTGCAAAATAGCAAAAAAAAATCACATCACCCGTAGTGTGAACGTCTTGCTCATATAACCGCACGTAAAATTACATACATTAACCCTTCGACGGCACACTTCCGCCACGAATCTCTGACTGCATGTGGGGTCGATCGGACCCCAGACGTTTTTCAGATCGTCGTATTTCGGCAAATATGATTTTTTTTGTCGTCGAGATCCTCATTTTGTGGGCCAAAATTTATTTTTCAAGAACAACAAAATATCAGTGGCCAAACATTCGTTCAAAGTGGGAGATGCGTTGAGAAATACGTACTCGCGCGAAGAAAACTGGGGTCAAAACGACCCCAGTATTTTTTATCTCTAGTGTTTTGTGGGGAAAAAAGTTCAAAAAATTCATCAATACCCAGGATAGTATAGACATTAACATATATATATATATATATATATATTTTTTTTTTAAATCTTTGATTTTGGCCAACGTTTCAACCTCCTTAAGCTTGCTCGAACGTTATTTTCTCCAGAAATTCGACAAAAGCGCAACTGTGAAAATTTGGCATCGATCGGTGAAACCCGCGGGAGCAAAAAAAAATGGAGCAGCGAGGGGCCCGTTGGTGTGCGCGAATTACTTCCTCATTACTGTTACCGCGATGAGTCACTTCTTACCTCGGAGAATGCATCTTCCATCATATCGCCGGTGTCTCTCATCATTAATTCCGTCCCGTTCAGCGTCCCGACAATTTGTAGCGTCCCTCTACCGCCGGCCAAATTCCTCAACACAGTCACTTTCAGTCTATACTATACTTGTTATCACTCGACGTAACGAATAATGTCACTCACGTACACGCGCACACATACACACACAGACGTATTCCGTCGCGTCACGTATGAATAAACTTGCCACACGAAGAAATGATTGCTCGATGCAGCCAACGGGAAAACAATATCTGTAAATATAGAAAAATGGTAAATGTTTCGGTACTTTCGAGTACGTACAGCATAGAAGATTGATATACAGGGTGTCCCAGGTCAGCGGCCCGATCTCTGAGTTCTGAATACATGCCATCATTCTGAACAAAAAAGTCCTCTGCCATTTTCGCGTCTGACGAACCGTTGACAAACTTGACAGCGTTGCTGTCAGCGCGAGATGATTGCACTGTAATTCGGTAACGGTTCGTCGGACGCCAAAATGGAAGAGGACTTTTTTGTTCAGAATGATGGCATGTATTCAGAACTCAAAGATCGGGCGGTGGGCCTGGGACACCCTGTATATGCGAATATACGTGCATAGGGGGAAGCTGAAAAGTTCTAGGCTTGAGGTACCCACGAGCGAATAGGAGGCTCCATGGTAACCCAGCCGAGAACTTTTCAGCCTCACCTCGTATGCATTTATGTACGTGGATTAATATGTATATGTATATGTAGAAATGTATAATTGAGAACGTGTATAAAGTTCCTTCAGGGTTACACCTAGTTGAAATTTTAAAATAAATATATTCATATAAATATTTTATGTGAATATTTATATATTTTCCAATACAAAAATTGCGAAAGATCCTCAGAACCATATAAATCTCTATAATATAAAAAAAAATCAAAAACCGAAAATCTGCACACGTTTTTGCAGAAAAAAATCACGAAAATTCCTCTTTTTTCCGGCCACGAGCTATGTATAACCCGTTAATCGCAGCCACAATGGCATATAGGATTGAAAAAGTGAAACTGGTGTGCTCCCGGGTGCAAGAAACGTGAAGAAAGAAAACGAAATGAGCGAATAATCTCGCGACAGCGCGAGAACGTTTGACGTTACAGTGAATTTGCCATTTTTGCCATTTCAAAATCACTTTCTCATTTCTTCCAGGATTAAGCAACAAGGCCCTACTCGTCTGTATACCCTAGGCTGTCGATGCTACGTGAGAAAGGTTGACGAGACTACGGAGAGAAGCTCAGGATCTCAAGGGACGTATACTCGTTTCCAGGCCAGTCTGAATCTCAATCGTACACAAGTGTGACGTTTGTCCATTATTAAATTGAAAAATAATCCGAGCAATGCTAAGTTGCCAAAAAATGATAAAAACAGAGAACGAGGATCAAAGTAAAAGATTCGAACCTCTCGCGCGAGTAGCTCGTAAGCGAATAATTGCCCTTATCAAAAAGTCGATATGTAGGATTTGCTGATGCTGGCAGGAGCGCTGGCTCGCGGAAATCGAACTCGTCGAAAATACCAATTAAATTCACAATTTTGAGAATAAGGGCGCGAGCGCTCCTTTTCTCCTGCGGTGGCAATGAATGGACGCGTGGGCGGTAACTGTGTCAAGTGTTAGTGATCAAACCGTTCTACAAGAGCGAGAGCGGGAGAGAGGGAGAGAGAGAGAGAGAGAGTGCGAAGCTCCGAAAAATAAATAAAAGTAATATGTACACGAGAACTACATACATATATTTTTGTTTCTTTTTAACAAGGAAGTTCTTTCGCGAAACGGCGATGTCTCGCGCAGTGAACAAGGCGCACTCCAAGGAGACGATCGAGAGTGATTGGTCGTTTGTGTAAGAGACTGGCCGGAGTGACCGGATAATTCGTGGTGGGGGAAGACTCGGAGTAAGCCGAGAAACACGATTGCACAGAGGGTATGGATGCGCGCGCTCCTAACGTCTCTCTATGCATGCACTTCGTCTTGCTTTAACACGCATCTGTGTTGTATATGAATGTGGACATACATAGCCGCGCGTACACTCGCATATGTCCCTATGTGTACACGTTTATTGGAACAAACATTTAATCAACGAGCTGCATTGGGGAAAGGAGATTCAACGACATTGGACTTTGAGGACCAGGTCCCCATACTCGACATTGTGTAGACGCCAATGGCTTCAAAATCACGTTTGGGTAAATGTGAGCACATTGATATAGATTGATAGAGGTGATTCCAAAGATCGTTTTGTTCGCAAATGCTACGGTTTTACGAAAAAGATACATGGGGAATTTTCGAAGACTACGGACTTTGAGGACCGGCCTCGTAGTCTATGGTCCCCATAGTCAACATTATGTAAACTCAATGTCTTCAAAATCACCTTTGGCCAAATCTGAGCACATTTAGAGGTTATTTCAAAGACCTTTTTGTCCCCAAAGTAACGTTTTTACGAAAGTATATGGGGAGAAAGATTTTGAGGACATTGGACTTCGAGGACCAGCCTCGTAATTTATCGTCCCCATAGTCAACATTATGTAAACTCAATGTCTTCAAAATCACCTTTGGGCAAATGTGAGCACATTTAAAGGTTATTTCAAAGACCGTTTTGACCCCAAAGTAACGTTTTTACGAAAAAAATATATGGGGAGAAAGATTTTGAAGACATTGGATTTCGAGGACCGACCTCGTAGTCAATGGTCCCCATAGTCAACATTATGTAAACGCAATGTCTTCAAAATCACTTTTGGGTTAATGTGAGCACATTTAAAGGTAATTTCAAAGACCGTTTTGTCCTCAAAGTAACGTTTTTACGAAAGTATATGGGGAGAAAGATTTTGAAGACATTGTACTTCGAGGACCGACCTCGTAGTCAATGGTCCCCATACTGAACATTAGACAAACCCCAATGGCTTCAAAATCACCTTTGAGTACATGTGAGTACACGAATGTAAAGGTAATTTCAAAGACCGTTTTGTCCCCAAAGGCAACGACCTGATGAAGAAAAAAAACTGTAAGGACTAGCCTTGAAACAGCCAGATGTGCCGATAGCCAATGTTGCACAGATATAACAAATTTAAAATGTCCTTTCCCCATATACATGAACATATGTGGGCCTATACGTGTATGTGTCTATGATTCTATTTCGTATATGCACATATGTATGCATACATTCTTTGATTCACTTGTCCGATTTCCTGGCTCGTGCACACTTTCACCGAATAAGAAAATTGACGATTCAGTTAATTTGATTATTTTGTCGTACTTTTTGTTTCGCTGCCGCACAGCCGGAATGAAAGATTCTCACTGGTTGTATTTTCCCGTCGTAGAGGCAGTACTTTTGCAGTAAAAATGTTCAATCACTCGTCTCACTGTTTCCATGGTAGAGAAGGCGAATAGAGCGAGAGAGATAAATATATATGTACATATATATATCTATATATAAATATATAGAGAGAGAGGGGGAAAATATGTTATAATCCTTGATATGTTTAATACGAGTTAACAAGGTCCGTTCGCGGTGTGTGACGCGCGACTAGAAATAAATAACGACGAACACAAAAATGGGAGGATCCATCAAGCCTCACGGCTCTGGAAGTACTGCTGCTGGCACGCCGAGTAGTAGCCAGGGACGACGTGAAAGAAGCGACGGGGGTACTCGCCAGCTCGTAACCTGTCGCGCGTATGAAAATGTTGCAGCCCGTTTTTCGACTCGCGACTTCTGCGCACCCCTCGAGCTCCTTCGGGCTTTTTCGAGCCACGGCACTGGCATTTTTCAGTCTCGGTTGCCAGCAGACGTCCTGACGAGCACGAGCGGCAATCATCGTTGAGCTGCTTCGGGTCGAAAATTGTTCGGTACCTGTCCGCGAGGGGCGCTGCGCCCGATCGCCTTTCGAATGGATAAAATCTTTGTAGACCTATTTCTATATGGAAACAAATCTTAATAGCCACTTCGTTTTTATTCTGAATTTAATATATATATATATGTATATTCATACATGTACATTTTTTTTTATTTCCAAAACATACACAAACCCACTGTCTTCGACTAGCTGCATTTGTCGGTAAAAATTCACATTCCGAGCTTACAATTCGACGATACTCGTTGTAGGTAAATGGTAACTGTCGGTCGGTGTGTTACCGGCGAACGGTACATCGTCAAAATAAGCTTTCCTCTTTACCCGCGGATGGTGAGACGAATATCATCGGTCGGTACACCGTATTGTCGTGCCAAACACGTCGATAAGCAGAATGTTCCGTCTTGACCAGCCGTCGATATCATACCGTCCGGCGGTAAATACGTCTGGCGTAAAAAGCGATCGTAGTTCACGGTTAGCGAACGTTCGGTCGGTGAAAATTCTGCGACGAAGATTCCTTCTAAACGGATCACATTTTGAGGAAACGGAAAGTCGAACACTGTTCATCTTTCAATGGAGCGCTGGATATTCCTGTTTCCCGAAATATATGGTCCCGAAGCTCGGTGTGGCCCGCCTTTTAAAGTCACGGTGAGAAATTAAATCCGATATAAAAATAATTAAATGTCAATCGATTAAAAATAATAGCATATATCTGCTCGTAGGCAGCGACTGAATTTAATTTGAAAATTAATTTTAAAGTGGTTTTTAATTGGCATTTAAAAATTGGTATATTCCTCAATCGAATTTTTTGTCGGAAATCGGAAAGAATAATCGAGAATACTGCCTTCATATACACACACACACACAAACACACACACACGCACGCACGCACGCACACACACACACACACACGCACGCGCGCACACGCACACACACACACAGACACACACGCACACACACAGACACACACACACACACAAAATTTTTTTACCGAAGCCAAAATAACGGTCATCCCAATATATATATATATATATATATATATATATATATATATATATATATATATTGGGGTGACCGTTATTTTGGCTTCGGTAAAAAAATTTTAACGTCTAGCAAAAAAACTAATCAAGATATGAAGAAAAAAAATCTGTGTAAAATTTGGACGCGCTGGGATAAGAAAAACACGTGCCACCGAGCAGTTTAATTTTCAAAAATACCTGTATTTTTTTAATGGTCGCACTAAAATATTTATTAGTCTCATAATATTAATTAAAAAATTTGGAATTGGGTATATTGATTGTACATATTAAGAGGTACAATATATATTATTTACTGATTTTTTTCCATCATTTATGTACAGTCGTGAGTAGATTGAAAAATTAATAGAAAATTTGAAAACGGATGTGGCGGTTTGGTCACATTGTGGCGGGAAATTGAAGCAGTGAATTAATTATCGGAGCGGATTTTTTATGCAAATAATAATATAATAATCGTGTGTTGAATGCTTCAAAATGATATCTTTTTTCTTGAGCCTGCGAAAAGATTTTCCAACTGTAGTGGCGATAATACAAAATATAATGCAGACAAATAGTTCGAAATTTGGTCGTGGCGCTTCGTTCCCTCATTTTTACCGACCGAGAGCATTACCGACCGAGTTGGTTTGCCATTGTTGGACATCGAAAAAAAATATAACACGTGATATCTTTACGTTTCTGCAAATTTATTTCGATTTTACGATGCGGTTCCAAACGGCATCAGGTTTTCCAGTCAGACTTTACTTGTCTGCTCGATAAAGACATTGATTTCTTTATTAGTCCCCAATCCATGGCGTTTTTTTAACGATTTAAAATTGATTGTACTTTTCTCCACACTGATGTATCTGTTTGGGACTCGAACGAGAGTTATCAAATGGGCGCGCAATTGATTAAAAAAATAAGAGTCTGTAATGATATCGCGGAGCGAGGTATCAAACTTATCACCGATTATAAAAATCGATTGACTTATGATGAAGATCAAATACAATTTGTTCTTCAAGTTGTCGCCGGATATAAAAAAAAATCCGAACGTAAACAAATGTACTCTACTTCAATCATTTCATAGATGGACTGCTATTACTTATGTAATATTTCATGTAAAGGTACGAATTTGCGGTACGTGATTGATGGAAAAAATCAGTAAATAATATATTTTGTAACTCTTAATATGTATAATCGATGTACCCAATTCCAGATTTTTTAATTAATATTATGAGACTAATAAATATTTCAGTGCGACCATTGGAAAAATGCATGTATTTTTGAAAATTAAACTGCTCGGTGGCACGTGTTTTCCTCATCCCAGCGCGTCCAAATTTTACACAGATTTTTTTTTTCATATCTTGATCAGTTTTTTTTGCTACACGTAAAAAATGTTTACTGAAGCCAAAATAACGGCCACCCTAATATATATATATATATATATATATATAATTTGTTTTTATAACTATAAGGAATATAACAATTTTCTAATCCCAATTAAAAACCACGTTAAAATCAATTTTCAAATTCAATTCCGTCGCTACCTGCGGACAGATGTATGCTGTTATTTTTATATCGGATTTATATACATATATATAAATATATGCAATTAAAAAAAAAAATTAAGCCTATCGTTAAAACAGACAAATTAGTGTTCAGGGCATATCGCGCCCGCGCTTATACAGGCTCAAGTATGCTTTCAGAATGTCGCCTTAAACGATTTGTCTTTGCTCGTATTATTCGAGATTAATTTTACGAGGATGGGATCATAGGCTTGCCGCGATATGTTCCCCGGTCGCGAATTCAGTCACATATGTGCCATATTCGCACAACACACGTTGCAGGACTTGAGGGATTAGGTGGATAGGATACGACGGTCAAAACTGCAGAAACCCGGATTTAAAACAATAATTTATTTTCGTATATAATTAATATCCTTACTTATATATCAGCGTGTAATTCTAATGGACAGGTTATTGCATCTCGTTATTCTTATTAACGTCGTTTAAATATTTAAATTATATTACCGATTTGCGGGTGTGTTGATTTTTTTCCTTATTCGCCGCTTTTTGGGTGAGTGACTTGAAACGAACGTATCCATCGATTTCATCGCAAATTTCGTAACGGGTGTGTATAATATATATATACAAATTCACCAATATATACGTATATATATTGAGGTGTCGGAAGAATTGAAGAAAAAATTCCGGCTCTTTTTTCATCAAGCAATATAATTAGGTTTAAAAATATATATGCCAAATTTGGAGTCTCTAGCGCTGGATAATTTTTTTCTACATTTGATTCACACCGGAACTCAACGACTTGGGAATTTTTCTGATATCCGGTTGGGGATTCTTGAAGCTGAGCCTTACGACCTCGCGAAGTTTTGTTTTTAAGGGGTTAGGCGACTGTGGAAATGACGAATACACGTTCGTCGCTTCAGGCAACTCAAATTGAAGAGTCCAATATATGGTGTAGGAATCGCAGATTGAAGGTAAACTTATGATTACAACGATAGAACAATTAATAAAAAATTTAAATGCGTTTTTCTCGAAACTATGATATTCAAAACGGTGTACACGATTTCTCGATATCTAATGAACGGATTGACTTCAAATTTGGTACGCTTATTCAGTGTAATAATAGTTTCGTCTTGACCGACGTTTTTCTGCTTAACATTGTTTTCCCATTAGTTATTAATAATAACAATGTCATTTTTCTTTGCAAATACGAGAAAAATAATCAAATTTTTCTTCGATGATTGAAACACGATACCATAAAAAAGCTCGGTCAAGTCCTAGCCAATATTATCTATTTTAAGAGAAAAAAATTCTTTTTTTTAATCAACCGGCTAGCCGAAGTCCAGTACCCCATTGACGTTCACAAATTCTATACGACATTGGTTACACCTTCGTTAATTATGAATATTTTTTAATGAAATTTGGTACATAATTTTGGCAATGCACCTACAAATAAATGCCCAAACGATTAATCAATCATCTTATTTATTCCTTCAAAATTAATTATCTCAAATAATCCTGATTTTCGGGTCGTCACAGTAGTCTAACCCTTCATCCTTGATATTCCTATTTTTACACAAATTGCAGCTATGTGAAAAAGCCATTTTTCATCTTCACCAGGAATGGATGCGTTTTTCGAATAATCGTAATTCGCGCGAAAATCAAAACTCGATATTCCTTTAAAAAAATCCCATCTGTAAGGTCCAGCATTTAACCTGATTCTAAAAATATAAATTAGTTTTGGTGTTATTGAATTTTAAGCGTAAATATCCCGTGAAAATCCAATGAGGAAAAAAGCTGTCCTTGGACGCCGCATTGGAGAGTCAAATTTGGCATGAATTTTACTCGTGCCTAGTAATAATGTTTAAAGAGGTGAGAGATCATTTTATTCATCATTTTTGTTCACCGCACTCCAAAATATGTAGACGAATCGTATTGGTGCGAAATGAAAATAAAACCCTCGAATTGATAACCAACAGTGCACGATTAATGACCAACGATAGTGTAAGAACAAAAATGAATAATGTTACAACGATAATAGTACTCGGACATTGAGTTTTAAAACGTAAGGGACGATAAAAATTAACGGGCGTGTAAAATATCATTGATACAAATAAGATTCAAACAATTCATTGCCGTATCGAACTCGAGAAGTTTCGAACTACCAAACTCGCTACGGGCAAACAACGTGTAACAGTAATGAGTGAAATAAAAATTAATACTTTGCTTTTTTTGTCATTTTTTCTTCACTCTAATCTCAAAAACGTGCGTACTCCAAGGAAGCACCGCTCCAATTGTATCGTATTATTTATTACAACAAGTCGAGCCTCAATTGTCATAAAAATTGTACATAACTTTCACCACTTCTACGGAATTTATGTACAGGACAGTGGAATTTCATTTCCATAATTAAATTACGTTTTTTTTTTCCCCCTCGTCTTTCGAACGTTTCTAATTTTTTCCCTTCGTTCGATGTTTCGTGTGGAAAGATCGATTAGCTCATCACTTCGTGTATAACTGGGAATAAAAATCATATTGTTACTTCGTAGTTATTATTATTGTTATTATTGTTATTAGTACTGTTACGATAATTATTTCGTCGTGTCAACTGAACGTCGACCCTACTCGAGCGAATCGTTCGCTTAAGGGGTCTTCTCACTTTGGACGCTAAAAACGCTACTTTCGTGCATTTTTTTGATAGGTTTATATTATAGATATTGATATAAACGTTGTTACACTTAAGGGGGGATTGTCTTTTTTTTTTCGCAAAATTTACCGCTTTTTGGGAATTTTTTTGTGAAGAAAGTATACAACGGAAAACTTGTGAAACTTGGCATATAGTTTTATTGATCTGTTTACTACATACAAAAAAAATGTTAAACAATTTCATCAAAAAATCCGCCTCCCACCCCCCTCGACGCGCGATGGTCCTTTTTTGATGGTGTGCACGATTTCTCAAAAACTATTCAACCGATTGCCTTCAAATTTGGACAGAATGCTCAGCTGACATCCTTTTATCGTTTGATGAAGCAAAAAAGCAATGCGTTTAATAGTTTTTTATTTATAACAAAAAATCGATCAATTTTTTTCGAAAAATCGATACTTCAAGTTCAAAACGTCACCAAATCGTCAATTTTTTTTCCCCCTTCATCGAACGATAGCTATATGTGTCTAAAGTAAAATGCTTTTTGGGTTTTAGTTGCGGGATGAACGTGAAGGCTGTAATCGTGCACACCATCAAAAAAAGGACCATCGCGCGTCGAGGGGGGTGGGAGGCGGATTTTTTGATGAAATTGTTTAAAAATTTTTTTGTATGTAGTAAACAGATCGATAAAACTATATGCCAAGTTTCACAAGTTTTCCGTTGTATACTTTCTTCACAAAAAAATTCCCAAAAAGCGGTAAATTTTGCGAAAAAAAAGACAATCCCCCCTTAATAAATACACTTTCGAAATACATTTAAACATTTTTTCATGGATTTATGTAACCAAAACAAACTTTAATCGCGCTTTTCTCGAAACAACGTTTTTCGACTGCTTGATGATAAAATCTTCGAAACTACTGAAACGATCCTTATGAAATTTTAACCACGTATTCTTTACAACTATAGCTACAGCGCATATCAAGGATTTTTGAAAATGTTGATGTTTACTTTCTTGCCAAAAACGGTGAAAAAAGCACGTTTTTTTTTGTTTTTTTTTTTTCGAAAAATGTCCGCCATTTTGTTATTTTTGCGCATACAAAAAATCGTAATCTAAAACCGTTCGATTTTTTTCTCCCGGATGATCCATCTCCGAGATTTCATCAACAGCGCGGACCTGCAATTTTTGTAGGACTTTTTTTAAACTACCATTTTCGTCTGTAAATAGTGACTTACGGGGTTAGGCCACTCTAGAAGCCGAAAAAATAGGCTTCTTGGGGATTTTTTTTTCAGAAAAACTACGAAATAAATCGAGATTACAAAAAAGGGAGTTTATCATACATATCAGTGACTGTATACAAACATTTTTTTGGAGCGATTCACTTCAAAATGGCGGCTGTGCAGCGTTTATCCCAAAACTGCATTTTTAAGGTTGGCCGGAAACATAACTCACAATTATCTGACGAAATTTTTCACTTTCCAAAAATTTGCCTGAAAATCGTCAAATAATTGTTGATAACAAATTAACTATGCAATATAAAAAAAAATCCTACGTACTTCCATAGACAATGTATTTTTCAAGGGATATTCAAAATTTCAAGTGAATCGGTTGACAATTGTCTGAGTTATGTTTTCGGCCAACTTAAAAAATGCAGTTTTGAGATAAACGCTGCACAGCCGCCATTTTGAAATGAATTGCTTTGAAAAAATTATTGTATACAGTCGATGATATGTATGATAACCACCTTTTTTTTGTAATGTCGATTTATTTTGTAGTTTTTATGAAACAAAAATCCCCAAAAAGCCTTTTTTCGGCCTCTGGTGGCCTTAAATTAATAAAAAAAATGTTTTTAATGTATTTCGAAAGTGTATTTATTAAGTGTGACACCTTTTATATCAATATCTATAATATAAACCTATAAAAAAAATTCATGAAAATAGCCTTTTTAGCGTCTAAAGTGAGAAGACCCCTTAACTCGATAAAAAAAAACAACTTGTAACCCAAACAAACCCAAACTCGAAACGTCCGGATAATTGGGCTGAGCCCCATCCGCGTACCAGAAAACGATCGAGATTGTTCTCAGACTTTTTTTCCCCTAGAGCGCTCGCTTCAGTAAAAATTAAAACAATAACGCCATATTTCGACGTAAGGGAAATATTCCTAAATCCGATTTTCCATTTTTTTCAAATGAACGACGTAGCCGAATGTCGCGATCGACGATCAACACGTCCCGACGCAATTCCGAGCTAATCAAGATTGTACGTTGTCTTCGCTGTGAGTTATTGCAAAAGATTCCGTCTTCGCTTCGAGAAAATGTGGTTCTTCTTCTTTCGTTTCCGAATCGCCATTTTGCGGGACATCATCGTCCAGCTGGAATTCCTTGTCGCTGGGACTGCCGACGATTTCTTCCTTCACCGTGACAGCGTTCGATGCAGGCAGCTCGCGATTATCCTCATCCAGCTGTTGGATGCCTGAATCTTCGGCCATTTCGCGATTTCCCGGTGTGACTACACGAGCCGCGTCCGCCATTTTGGGTGACGAGGGGTCGTTACCGCGATGCACCATCATCTCGTGATGTTCAAGCTCGATACGGAAGAAGAACTTGAGGCCGCAGTTTCTGCAGTCGTAGGGGCGGGCGCCAAGTCCGTGTAGCTGCAGCATGTGATTCTTTCGGACGGAAATGGCACACTTTCTGATTAGAATTTGAGGAAGGATCTAGAGGTTTCGTAATTTTTGCGGACTCCCGATGATATTCACCTGAAGTGCCTGGGGTGTCGTGAAGAGACCCTGACAGATGTAGCAGGTTAGGCCAGCGCAACCGGCGAAAGTGTGCTCTATCAAGTGTCCCTGGAGCTGGAGAGGACTGTTGGCTTCGAATATGCAAAGGTGACAGCGCAACGCCTCGCTCAAGGACTTGCTCGAGGATTCCAAATGGACCTTCCTCACGTGCTGACGAATTTTCTCTTCCGATGGGAAAGACATCTGCGAAATTGCCATATTCGCGTCATTTACTCATTGCGCTATGTTCATTAACATTGCTAGATGTCTTCTGAACAAGAACTTCTATTGAGCAGTTGAACCTAAGCTCCAGGCTTTCCCTTTGTTAAGAACAGCGAACGAAATCGACCATTTTCTGAATACCGCTGCTCAAATTGCTTCAGATAAAAATGCTGGTTCAATATTCACGGGATACGAATGCCCTGGTTCAAATTTGAAAGAATGGATGAAAGCATTATCACTAAATCCGTCAGGAAGGCAACTTCCTGCTTTCCGATACGCAGGGTGCTTCAAGAGTCATCATCGATAATAGGAAAGAACCAGTTAGGTAGTAGGTTTGCAGCATAGACAATCGACCGCCCGGGAAAAAAGTGGATATGTTCATATATGTTTCAGATATTGTCATATATGTATCAGATATTTTTATATCTGACATTCTACAGTATCATATATGATTAGGTCTGATCATATTCCACATCACATATGCATATAGAAGAGCATATCTGATCAAATGGAGTATCTGGCCTGACCATATATTAACTCATATCTGTTTATATCTGGCTAAGTACCAAGGCGAGTTGGTACCCTAAATTCGTATGTGGACATACATGATGTGATATGTGAACGTATCTGTGCGTATAAGATCATATCCGATCAAATACGGTACCAGACTCTGCTATATAGGTCTCATATGCAGGATGTCCAATAGGAAGATGCTAAAACTAAATAAGTGTCTCTTCCCTCCATGAATTCAATAGGGGTCCCTTTTTCGAAGGCGCATACCTGAGGCCCCGCAGTTTTATTCCAGCCGTGGTTGAAGCGAGCACGCGCGCATCAAAATGAGTGAGCTCACCACGGAAGAAAAAGTATATCTTATTGAGTGCTTCTTCTCGAGGAGAAAAATTTATAGTAATGCGTATAGAGGGTTTCGTACTAAGTTTGGAACTCATAGAGTTGTCAGCGAAAACACTCTAAAAAGGTAAGAATTGAATATTTATCCATATTCATCTAGCACACAACTTGTGTTTCGATTCAATTAAACTGCATTGAAGTAATTTTACGTTAATTTTTGTAGGATAATCGTTAACTTCGTGAAGTATGGTACACTCTAGGACCGTAGACACGAGTTGCCAGGTCCATCTGTTACGGTGACTACACCAGAGAAGATCAACGAAGTTGAGAATTATTTCAAACAAAATCCACATGATTCGATTCGCAAAGCTGCTCAAGCATAAAAAATAACCATATCATCATTACACAACATTTTGAAATATTTTTTAAAGTTTCATCCGTATAAAATAAGCACTCATCAATTGTTAACTGAACATGCCATGACGAAATGCATCGAATTTTGTAACACTATTATGGGAATGTTTGAAGCCGAAGAACTTAATGAGGAATTGATTATTTATTCCGATGAAGCACATTTTTGGATGAATGGGTACGTAAACAAGCAAAATTACCGGTTTTGGGGAACGGAAAATCCCAACATATCGCTTGCGAAGTCCCTTCATCCCCAGAAAGTAACGGCATGGGCAGCGATTTCAGTAAAAGGAATTTATTTGCAATTCTTAGAATCTACGGTAACAGGAGAGAGTTACAAACAGCTTTTGGAAACGAAATTCTTCCCTTATGCAAAAAAGAGGGGACTGGTTAAAAATGTTTACTTCATGCAAGATGGAGCGACGCCGCACCGGACTCATGAGGTGTTTGAAGCTATTCATCGCGTATATGGGACTCGAGTAATCGGTCTGGGGTACTCTAAATTTGCTCAAGGCGGACTAGAATGGCCTCCGTACTCACCGGACCTGAACTTTGGTGATTTTTTCTTGCGGGGTTACATTAAAGATCATTGTTACGCTAAAAACCCTAGCACAGTAGGAGAACTGATCGCAGCCATCCAGGAAGTGGTTCGCGGCGTTACGAACGATATTTTGGATACAGTTTTTCACAGTTTTCAAAAGAGAATTGATTTTTGTGCACAATCTAACGGTTCGCACTTCGAAAATATCTATCATTAATCACTGTACTTTTTCGTTATTTTTATGAGATGTAATAAATTGACATAAAAAATATTTGACTGGCTTTTATTTATGTGCGTTTAAAATTGCGGCGTTTCCTCTATTTGAAGCAATTTGGATTTTCTGATTCTGTGCACGTGTTTTAAAATGACAGTCGATTAGTTTCAGCACCTTCCTATTGGACACCCTGTATGGTTTTATCTGGTCAGGTACCAAGGCGAGTTGACAGCATAAAACCATATCTGAACATATATGATGTGATATATGAGCAGGCACGTTCATATCAAATTGTATCCCATCAATTACGATACCAAACCTGGAAAATATACGAAGTCTTATACCCACATACCTTATCGTATATGCAGTTCGGTTCACACATGAAAACATCTGAATATATGAAACGATATATGAGGATATGAGACGATATCCGATCAGATATGGCACCCCACCTGACTGTATTATATGTGATCATGTGAGTTACTATAATATTATTAATTATTAACACGTAAAGTGATGACGTGTTAATGACCCCGCTCTATATATGTAAACATTTTAATATCTTCATGACTACACTAGCAAGAATTGATCTGTCTCAACAGGGTAAGATTTGCTCTGATATAGTCGGAGTCATACCTAGTCTGATCGTTCAGATAAACTATGATTCTATCATATGGGCAGGTCTATTGTTCATAGATGTCCAGGTCTACTGGGATCCACGGTATTTTATTCTTATACGGACAGACAGATCTGGTCCAATAAGATTAGATTTGCCTGACATGATCAGATCTGGTCCAATAAAATCAGATCTACCTGACATGATCAGATCTGGCCCAATAAAATCAGTTCTGGTCCAACAAGATCAGATCGTGCCTGGGGATTGGATCTGGTCGGATCTGGTCAGACCTGCTGCGGTATGAACGGGTCTGCTCTCAAAATTATCAACATGGCTCTGATATGATCATACATGCTCAGATATAAGCATACACGATCTGTCATGACACTACATGAACAGATATGGCCATTTTTCTTGTCTGATCATATCTGATTCTACACACAGATTCAGATATATTCAGATATGAACTTTTTTTCCCGGGCGGTCATTCCTAATTGGGTAAAAGCCGCTTAGGGATCGTCCATTAATCACGTGAGGTTTTTTGGCCACTTTTTGAGCCCCCCCCCTCCCCCATGGTGATGTGTGGTGAGGTTTCTGTTATCCAAATCCTCTCCCCCCCCCCCTACTTGAGCCTCGCGTAAACTATGGACGACCCCACATCACCATGGGGGACGGGGGGCTCACAAAGTGGCCAAAAAACCTCACGTGATTAATGGACGATCCCTTATCAGCTTCAACTGGCTAACTTACCATCCAGCCAAAGTCAGCTGAAGCTAAGTTACCTTCCAGCTGGAGTTACCGTGTAGCTGAAAGTAGCTAAAAGACAACGCAGCCAAAGACTTTCAGTTAAAGTTTACCAAGGCTAAAGTTATCATCGGCTGAAGTTTGCCAAAGCTAGACCCGCCATCGATAATAGGCAAGTATTTTGTGTTTGCAGCATAGACAGTCGATTGGTCATTCCTAATTGGGTAAAAGTCGCTTATCAGCTTCAACTGGCTAAGTAACCATCTAGGCAAAGTGAGCTGAAACTAAGTTATCTTCCCGCTGGACTTTCTGCCAGCTGAATGTAGCTTAAAGACAATGCAGCAAAAGATTTTCAGCTAAAGTTTGCTCCCAGCTGAGGTTCCCTTCCAGGCAAAACCAACCATGCATTCCAGCCACAGACTCCCAGCTAAGTTACCCGCCGTATATAGGTGTTAGTTATCGATGACTCGCGATTAGCCTAGAGATAAGCTGCTCGTAGTAAAATTACCTGACATTGTATGCAGGTGTAAGTGTTCCTTGTTCCTTTGCCGTGTTCCTTGATCCTATGAGTTTCAGCCTCGCCAGGATTCTCAAACTTGATACCGCACTCGTCGCACCTGTCGCCACCATCCGATCCGTTAATCCCGGTCTTCGCGCTTTGGCTCCTGTCGCGTTCGTCAACGCCATACGATCTCTCGTTCTGATCCCACTGGTCCCTCGAGTTATCCCTGTTGGCGCGATCCTTACCATTCAACCAAGTGTTTCGTTCGCTCTTGGACTGTCTCACGTGTTCGTAGGGTGAACTGAGTATGGGCAGGCCTTGGGAGTGCCTGACGTAGCAGGGTCTGCAGACCCTCAAGGGTGGGCCACCACCCGCGCCCGTTGGATTATTCGACGGCAAGCTTACGAAATCATCGACGCTGAAGTCTCGCAGGCAAAGACAGCAGCTCAGATTGGTCTGTTGGAAGAGTTGTTGTTGTTGTTGCTTGTGGTGATTCGGGCTTGGACTGGCATTCGTCACTCCAGGTACATTGGAAAGCCTCAAATGGTGAGCCGCGTGCAAACGACACTCAAGATCGCTGATGAGCGTCTGACGACAAACGACGCAAGCCGCAGGCAAAAGAGGAAGCGTGCTGTCCGAACAACGTTGATGAGACTCGCCACTCTCCAAGCTGTGTCGCTGCACATGCTCCAAGAATTGGGCCTCGCTCGACAGAGTGCCACGACACACGATACAAGTGTCGCTCACGTGAATCTTGCAATGAGTCTGGAGCTTGTGCTCGGCCAATGTCCCGCCTGATGGACATACCTCGTCGCAAATGTTACACTTGTGACGTCCACCGGGCTCGTTCGAGGCGTGTTGAATTCTCGTGTGGGACTCAAGATCGCTTCGCGAACGACAAACCTCGCCGCAGTAAGCGCAGGTCATACTGAGCAACGGTAGAGACTTAGCCTGCACCTTGATCGGTGTGTGAACGAGCTTTTTGTGCGCCTGAAGTTCCGCTTCCGTTGTGAACTCCGCTCTTTCGCAGAGCTCGCATTGTTGCACGAGAGAGCTGCTTGTGCCGGTTCCGTTGCTGACAGTCCCGTAGTTCGGACGTTTGTTATTGTTGTCCCGCTGATTCAGCGAATTGTTGTTGCTCGAGGCTGGCGATCGTCCGCGCTTTTGTGACCTTGCCTGCAAACGAGAGAACAGGATGGTCAACAAGTTTGTCAATACGACGCTGCTTCACCTTGCTGGCCTCATTGACAGCGTTGCTGTTCACATTGACCCTGCACGATGTGTTTTTAACGTGCACTGAGAAAAAAAACCAATTGAATCAAAATAATATATTGGTTGATCCAAATAAATGTGCTGCTGCGGAGTGCCACGGATATATGAGATTGTTACAATACTATAAAATATTGGAAAATGTGATTGATTTAAATAACGTGTTATTTTGGTTGATATTCTCTGAATATCTACATTATCCTTCGAATAAAATTATATTCTATTGAAATAATTCTATATACAATCCGCGTAGATGTGTTGGATGAAATGATTAAGCGGTTGCTACAACATTTTTTATTTCGTACAAAAATATAATCGATAGAATTAATTATTTCTTTACTACATCGAAACGAATATGCCATGGGACGTAAGTTTTTCAATTTGTTTTAAATCTTAAATAAAAAGTGAGCATTATGAAAAGTGACAAGAATGATCATCCACGATAATAGTGGAGAGAACATCAGATACCCAAAGTAATATCCATGGAGAGAATAATAGATATTCAACAACAATAACAAATAACAGATACTACACTTTGATCTTAGCCACAGGCCAAGAAGCGATACTCTTTAGAGTTTCTCCGGCATTGAGGTAGATTTTCGGTTCGCGCTACGCTTACGAGAAACGAGCGCGCGAGCGGCTTCTAGCGGTTACTTTGAGAACTACCGGTTTCCTCACACCTATAATTTCGGTGGCGCTCGGCCATGATTTGGTTGAATTTTTTCAACCAAATGCGCAAGAAACAAATTTTATTTTCGCATAATTTTTTTGACCAATTCAGACATTTGCTTAATATTTTTCAATCAGAATAAAATGCTAATATTTTTTAACGAATAATGTACTTGGAAATCAATATCGGATATGGTGAAAAAAATTAAATAATATATTTACCCAATAGAAAGTTTATCTGAATCAAACGAGCGAACTTCAATTTTTTTGTGTACTCGAATCAACAATATTCATGTTGTGAATTGAAACGCTTTTTTTGTTCGTTGCAGAAAATGCATTCAAAACTATATAATTTTTTCGCGATAATTTTTTAGACAGTTTCAATAATATATTGTTTTCGGCTAACAATATATTTTTTGAATGAAAAAAAAACAATTAATTTTATCATGACATTAAAGTCAATAGCCTTTTGTTCGGACTAATAAATCTGATTATTTACACCAACAATTTTACAATTGGATCAACGAAATTTCACTCAATAACACCAATGATATTGGATCAATGATTTTTTTTCTCAGTGTGTGATCGAATACCACAAGAGTTCACGAACCGCAGATGGAAAGACGGATCGACTCACCGTTTCGTCCTGCGACCTTGACGCCCTGAAGGACCTTCCATTTTCCCTCCCGTCGTTCCGTTCACTGCTGGCTCGATGCGCCTGAGCTATGTGCCTCTCCAAGAGAAACTCCACTGGAAATCCTTCCCTGCAGATCGGGCATCGATAGAGATTGGCCGAGTGGCTTGCCAGATGAAGCTGCAGCTCCAAGTCCGTGTTGCAGCAGTGGCCGCAAAAGACGCATCTGCTGGTATTAGCGGCGTTACCGGCTTGCGTGACCGCGGGACTTCTCCGCAAAGGAGCCTCCTCGCTGACGTTCGCTGATGGTGCGTGAATCGATCTAACGTGATTGGCCATTTCGGCCTCGGTGCGAAAGCAATTTCGCACCTCGCCAGGCGAATTCCCCGGGGAATTCTCGTTGCCCGAGGTGTTGCACGTGTTGCAACGATAGATCTGCGACTCCTGGCTGTGTTTGACTGCGAAGTGCACCTGAATGGCGACTCTGGAGTCGAAGGTGTCGCGGCAGACGGCGCAACGGTACAAATGATGGGCGTGGGTGTCGAGTAGATGACGTTGCAAAAGATCCGGATGTGGATAAGACTTTTTGCAAGCGCCGCAAGTGTACTCCTTGGTGACTTGGCCGAGATAGTGTTTGGTGAGATGAGCCAACATGTCCTCGCGTTCGGGAAAACTCGCGGCGCACTTGGGGCAGGGATTCCTCGGCAATGGTTCGCTGTTCTGCTGCTGATCGGCTTGAAGATGACGCGCCAGATGTTCGCGAAAGGACTCGAAGTCCTTCAACGCGGCACCGCATTGACCGCACAGAAGGGTCCCGGTTGTGTAACCGGTATCTCCGGGCCTCGCCTGTTTCTTCGTCAGATCGGCAGGCTCCGACGTTCCAAGATCGGATCTGCCTGTCGTGCCCTGATCCTCCGAGGCAGCCCGGCTGCTCTCGCGGCTACCGTTCATCCTCGAAACGTCCCAGTCTCGATGGTGCGAATCCTTGCCAGCCACCTGACGATTTTCGCAGTGCTGGAGGACATAGTGTTCCGCGTAGGATGCTGCAGAGGCGCAAGGAATACCGCAAAGTGGACACATCATCAGGCTCGAGCCGAACCCATCGCCTCGATGAATCGCCAACAGATGATCCCGCAGCTCG
This sequence comes from Ophion ellenae, assembly GCA_963210295.1. Lineage (NCBI taxonomy): Eukaryota > Metazoa > Arthropoda > Insecta > Hymenoptera > Ichneumonidae > Ophion > Ophion ellenae. The sequence goes on along the minus strand of OY723388.1, from coordinate 42,239,262 downwards.
CTCAGACTGGAAAACTTCATGGTGCACTGCCCGCAAGAGAATGCGTTCTCCAGAGTGTTCATCCGGTCCAGTTCCACGGACTTATCGCGGCGGTATGTTCTCTCGGGTTCGTTGTTTCTTTCCGCAACTGAGGGCCCATCGCGGCCTATGGAGCTGATCGCTTCCGGCTTATTCGCCTGCCCCGGAGACTCCACGTTCAAGGTCGCCCCGTTCAATATCGCTTGATGCATCGCGTGTACGTGCAACTGCAATTGGTGCATACTCGTGAACGAGTCCTTCGTGCAATACATGCAGGCCAACTTCAACGGTGAATTCAGCATGGTCGGAGTTTTCGGACCGTTGTTCCCGCTGCTGTACATCGATTGTTGCGATTTCAGGGAATTCTTCAGATTTGCGCCAAGATTCAAGCTCGGAGACGGCGAATTTTGGATCGGCGGTGACGAGGTACTGTGCGACGACACGCTTCGTCGCCCGTAATCAATGTCCGCTATTTTCGCGTTCTGATTCGGACTCGCGTGCTTCTTGTGCGATTGCATGTGCGAGGTTAAGGCGGCCGCTGTGTTGTAGCCGCGCGAACAAGCGGTGCACTGATAAGGCTTCTGATTGTCGTGTGTCTTCATGTGAATCTTCAGGTGGTCACTGCAACAACGCATCAGCGCGTTCAATGATCAATGAACTTGGAAGCTGGATCTTTTGGTTATCTTCCACCTATTGTCTACTGATAGGAGCATCGTTGTAATTGCTCGCCCACTGGTCCAACGGGCAGTTCAACGGAGACCTAATTTTACCCTACCACCCTTCCAGAATCTTGCCATCTGGATAGGAAGGTTACGGATGGGATAGGAGGATTCTTATCTGGATTGGAAGATTCTGATTCGGATAGGAAGATTGCGGATAGGGTAGGAAGATTCTTATCTAGACAGGAAGAATCAACCTGTCCAGAATCTTCCGGAATCTTTCTATCTGGCATCTTCCGGAATCTTCTAATCTGGAATTTCCCGGAATTTTCCTACCTCCAGATATTCTAAAGGTAACGTCTTCACGCAGTCCTCGTTATACCTGTCGCGATTCCAGCGATGCAGTAACAAGCCAACGGAGATCGCAGTCTCCAATCTCAAGTGGATCTCAAGTGGATCTCAGTACCAGTTCGGACGTCCATTCCGACAGGTTGATTCATTGGACTCACCGAGCAATCGCGCGCGCACATATTATTGAATCATTATCATAGACGACGCTCGTCATGCTCGCACGCTCGGTACACACATGTGTAACCAGAATCTTGTAAACTAAATCCACCACAGCCGGTCCAGTAAATCATCACCATCTTCCGCAACCGTTCCAACACGGAGTACAAAGAGACGAGAAGAGAGAGAGAGAAAAAAAAGCTAAGTAGAGAGAACCGACCGACTGACAACGAATATTCCAATAAGAAAAGAGCTCGGAAGGCGGCTTAAGGTGCTACGAGACACGAAAATGAGCTGAGGGCGAGCAAACGCGCGCGTTGGCAACGAGACACTTGACTAATGTTCTACCTGTTGTCCCCCAGCGCCTGGACGCCTACCTGCCACACGCGCTCACACATGTGTGTATAATAGGATAGTTTGAACCCGTTATATCCACGGAAAGCTGGCTATCAGCACATCTAGTCGTTTTAAGGACCGGACGGTTCTTAACTGAGAAAGAAAAACCAACTGAATCAAAAAAATATATTGGTTGATCCAAATAAATGTGCTGCTGCGGTGTGCCACCGATATGTGAGATTGTTACAATACTATAAAATATTGGAAAATGTGATTGATTAAAAAAAGATTATTTTATTTGAAAAAGCTCTTCTGTTATCTGAATATCTACATTATCCTTTAAATAAAATTATATTCTATTGAAATCATTCTATATACAATCCGTAGATGTGTGGATGGAATAATTAAGCGGTTGCTACGACATTTTTTATTTCGTAGAAAAATATAATCAATAGAATTTATTATTTCTTTACGGCATCGAAAGGAATATGCCATGGGACGAAACTTTTTCAATTTGTTTTAAATCTTCAATAACAAATGAGCATTAAAATGATCATCCACGATAATAGTGGAAAAAATATCAGATATCAAATGGAATATCCGTGGAGAGAATATCAGATATTCAACTGATAAGAACGCTCCACTGTGATCTTAGCCACAGGCCAAGAAGCGATACTCTTTAGAGGTTCTCCGGCGTTTAAGTAGATTTTCGGTTCGCGCTACGCTTACGAGAAACGAGCGCGCGTGCGGCTTCTAGCGGTTACTCCGAGAACTACGAATTTCCTCACACCTATAATTTCGGTGGCGCTCGGCCATGATTTGGTTGTATTTTTGCAACCAAATGCGCAAGAAACAAATTTTATTTCCGCATAATTATTTAACCAATTCAGACATTTGCTTAAGGCAGTAGTCTGCTTTACAGGCTTCAAAAAATCGATTTGAAGAGGAGGAAGGATTATTGTATGGCTCGGAAATAGCTGATTAACATCTAATTAGTGTAAGTATCCAAAAACTTATATTTTTTTGGACCGAAAACTTTAGAGCCCGTTTTCTCGAGTTTTCATTTTCACAAGTTTTAGAAAACGGTGCCGGCGATAGCAAAAACAATATATGTCCGATCGAAAAAAATCAAAGTGATCTAGCTTCAGTATTAAATTATCTGCTATTTGAACTAAAAAAGTTGGACAAAAGTACTATTTAAATTACTTGTTTTGCAACTTAAAGTGAATTTTTTTTTCAAACTTCGCAAAAATATGGAATTTCATCATTTCTTCGGTATTTTTTTAGTTCATATAGAAAAGGAACTTATAAAAACTAAAAAAAAAATTGGTTCGACTGTTTCCGATGCATCGCACGACCTCCATCACCGGCACCGATTTACAAGTGCAGACTCCAGGCGCCCCAGAAAAATCGTTACAACTTTGAAAAATTTCAATATTTTTTAATAATAAAAATCGTTTTTTAAAGCTTGAATATAATACACTATCGTCTCAAAATTTCGTTTACCGCAATCATTTCCTTCCCTTTCGAAAAACTTGCTGAAAAAACGCTTTTTTCGGCTTCTAAAGCACACTACTGCCTTAATATATTTCGATCAAAATAGAATGCTAATATTTTAACGAATAATGTACTTAAAAATCAATATCGGATATGGTGAAAAAAATAAAATAACATATTTACTCAACAGAAATTTTATCTGAATCAAACGAGCGAGATTTAATTTTTCTTGGGTACTCGAATCAACAATAGTCATGTTATTAATTGAAACGCTTTTTTTGTTCGTTGCAGAAAATGCATTCTAAAGTATATAATTTGTCCGCGATAATTTTTCAGATAGTTTTAATACTATATTGTTCTCGGCTAACAATATATCTTTTGAATGAAAAAAAAACTTTCATATTTATCATGTTATTAAAGTCAATAGTGTTTTGTTTGGACTAATAAATCCGATTATTGACACCAACAATTTTACAATTGAATCAACGAAATTTCATTCAATAACACCAATGATATTGGATCAATGATTTCTTTTTTTTAGTGTTGAATTGACCTTTATGTGAATATCCTCACCATAAACGTCATTTCGAGGACATTCTAAGCTTTCGTAATGTTGAGTATCGGAACAATGGGCTGCTGTGAGGACTATCCTTGAAGTCGAATGTCTTCATAATCACCCTTTACGACATACATATATGGGCAATGCATGTGTAAGTACCAGTTGTATAAGAGCTCGCGGGCCGAAGAGGCTTAGTATTTGAATACCCGCACACAGGCACCTATACACGCGACTGCAAATGCCAGGGACTATGAAGACGCCTCGCTATGGGATATACGTGTGAGAGCAGCAACAGGCGAAGCACCCCTTAAGAAGTAAGCTTGATTAATGCCCGTAGCTGCTTGGTCGCCGTGTGATCATTAGTCATTTGTCGCCCAGTGTGCTCCCTGGGCTCGGGAGGGCGACCGCGGGGCGGGGGAGAGTAACGCCGGTGTGTCCTCAGGCTCACCTCTTACTCCTGACGATACGAGACTTCGGTTTCCCCGCGAGGTATGAAACGAGACACTTACTGATATATTCTTTTTTACTCTGGGTTCTTTCTCGATCGTTTTTTTTCTTTCTGCTTTTCTTTTTGAATCCGTGCATCATTTCTAAACAGCTGCTCCTTTCGTATTGATGCTTCTCTTTCGGACTGTGTCGTCATACAGCCCGAAGGAAGACGACTTCCTTACGCAACGCGATACTGAGACGCGTGGTGGTGGATGTTTTTTTGTTGTTTTCAATTTTTGCCAAGGATACTTCGCTACCGCGAAGTTGGTCGAAGCGTACTTGAGGAATTAAGTAGGTTGTGGATCATAGGGGAAATTACCTTCTGGAGAACGCAGCCTCGCAATGGGAGCACCGATACCTTCGGTCGCCGGTGTGCAACTTGACGTGACGATCCCTGCTTCGCTTGTGCTTGAAGAGACGCGAACACCAGCTGCAACGGTACGGCATCTGATCGCCGTGACTCTGGAAGATTAAAGAGGGAAAACCTTTTTTTTCGTTCCCGTTTTTTCGATGAAACTTTAAGGCCTTATATACGCGAAAAATTTCAAAGTTTTTCATTTTTTTAATTATTCTCGGTTCCATTAGCCTGAACGGTTAGGAATATTTTAAGCTTTACAGAATTGAAAAGTTCTGTAAAGCTGTTAAATGAGGTAAGATTGCAATTATAATCGATACCGCGCGGCGCGTCCGACCGCCTACTTCAAAACCGTTTTTCCACGATTCACTTTTTTGAACCTTGTGGAAGTTCTAACTCTTGAACGAAGGTTCAGATCGCTTTGAAATTTTTACAACATATTGTTAGTATCGTCGCCTATCTTGTGAACCACAGAAACAAAAATTTCAACGACACAAAAAATATAAAAAATAAAATACCAACAGAAAATTGAGTAAAAAAATTTTAAGTTTCGACGTTCAATGTAATATTTATTAAAAAATAATATTGTGTGTTCGCACTGAAGATACATTCAGTATGCAATGATAAATATGTTCATTTTTTTCAGACAGTCACATCGATGCCGAGAACTTCCACCATCAACGCGCACGTAAAAAAATGCATTGCTTTATTATGTTATATCTCCGCCATTTGTTAATATTTCTGATTTTTTTAAACATATACTTAACCATGTGCATAAATCATCTGTAAAAAAATGTTGTCAATGAAGAAATCTCGAAGATAGATCATTCGAAACAAAAAAATCAAACGGTTTTAGATTCAGTATGTTAATGGCATAGCGCATTAATGACATAGCGCATATCATATGATTTTTGATATATGCAAAAATAACACAATGGCGGACATTTTTCGAGAAAAAACTTTTTTTTTCACTGCTTTTGGCAAAAAAAAATCAAAATGTTAGAAAATCCTTGACATGCGCTATCTCTATAGTTGTAAAGAATATGTGGTTAACATTTCATAAGGATCGGTTCAGTAGTTTCGAAAATTTTATCAACAAGCCGTCGAAAAACGTTGTTTCGAGAAAAACGCGTTCAAAGTTCGTTTGGGTTACATACATACATTTAAATTTTTTTAATGTCTTTCGTAAGTGTATTTATTAAGTGTAATACCTTTGATATCAATATCTATAATATAAACCTATCAAAACAATTCATGAACAATAGCTTTTTTTAGCGTCTAAAGTGAGAAGACCCCTTAAAGAGGGCCGAGCGTTCTACCGATCGTGGTAGAAGAATGAGTATTTTTTCGACGAGGTAGTAGAACTTCACCTTCAAAGTTTCAATACGTTCCGGTACATCGTTTTTGAGAGAGAAAAAACAATTAGCGTCTAAGGAATTCGGCAAGTTTTCTCGGGCTGTCTCACAACGAGGTATCAGCGGCGTTCATAGATGACAAATTTCCATCTGAATTCACAATTCTTCGTAAGGAAATGTACCAAATTGCGTTAATTGCAGAAACTCGGAAATGGCACTTTTACGATGCGTATATGCGTCCAAAAAATCAGTATCCTTCAAAGGCATGTACAGAGTCACCATAACCTCACAAATTTTACAAAGGAGGCTTCTCATAGATTAGACGTACCGTACGACTCATAGAAGTTACCTTTCTATAAGGGGCCAATCCACTTTGAAAATTTCAAAAAATCGAAAGCAAGCAAGACTTGAAGAAATCGACGATGATCAGCAATCAGAAGGGATTTTGTACGGTGCAGGAATTGCCGATTGAGTTTAGGTAAGAGTTTTTCATAGTGTAAACTTCAAACGCGTTTTTCTCGAAACAACGTTTTCAAAATCTAACTCCATCGTATCTCTAAAACTAATAGACCGATTCTCTTGAAATTTGACCCACATATTGTAAACATGATTCGCAACAAGATGACCCTCGATCGTTTTAGAATTTTGATTTTTACTCTTTTTTTGCAAAAACCTGCGGAAAAACGCGTTTTTTTTTAATTTTTTAGTTTTCCATTTGCCATTTTTTTATTTTTCGATAAAACTTTATATCCGAGGGTCATTTTGTAGCTGGTGTCATACTGAATCTAATGGACTTTGATTCTTTCGTTTCAGACAAGCCGTTGCCGAGTTGTGATGGAGCTACCTAGCCCACCTATTTCTGAGGCGTTACGTTAAACTATAGTTTTTGTACTTAAAAATGAATAAAAATGAATGAAATTTTTTTAAATGCATTTCACGACTTAATTTATCAAGCCCAACAACTTTTATATTCATATTTTTATAAAATCCTCAAGAAAAATCACGAAAATAGCCTTTTTTCGTGCCTCCAACGAGGACTGGCCCCTTAAGGCAAAACAGAGCATCAGACCCTGCAGAATTCACTGCCGCAGAGGTTGACGATGTTCTTTTTGCCCCGAATGCTATTAATTTCTTTAGAAATCTCTGTTCGAATTTTTCAGTAGTCTCTCTTGCATTTGTCACGTGGTACAGCTTCTACTTTGCCTTGACAGTCATTGGCAAGCGGCTTATCCATCCTCGAGTGCGTGTACTGATTCATTTATCGGCACGAGGATTCGCGATATTTTGAAAAAAATCAAAAAACTCCGACCAATTGAGCGCTCGTGAAAAATTTGAGCAACAAAATGGTCCGCCCTTCGCAAAATGTCTTCCCTGTTTAAAAAGTTTCTATATAGAAAATATAGAAAATTTATTTAACATACAGGATATATATATATATATATATATATATATATATATATATATATATATATATATATATATATATATATATATATATTCTGTATGTTAAATAAATTTTCTATATTTTCTATATAGAAACTTTTTAAACAGGGAAGACATTTTGCGAAGGGCGGACCATTTCGTTGCTCAAATATATATATATATATATATATATATATATATTAAATATATATATATATATATATATATATATATATATATATATATATATATATATATATATATATATAGAACAATAGAAGATCGAGATCGGAGTTGGTATAATGTCGGCGTGTTTGGATTTAGCTGAGAACCCAAACAAACCAAAACAAACTTCAAAACCCCATAACTTTTATGGGGGGGGGGGGGGGGGTTAATTTTAGTTTCCCCCGACTGAATATTCATCATCAATAACCCAACAAATGAGAAAATAGCAAAAAACAATTTTAGGATTATTTTTCGGAAAACCGCTTATTTAAGGAATTACCATTTTTTCCTCGCCTAAAGGTATCCCCCGCAAATCCGGTTAACCGATTCTTGACCGGTATTGCGGGCCACTGAATGAGGAGCCCGTTCGAATCCACCTTTACCTCTTTACATCCGTATAAGGAACTGCGTACACGAGAGAGACGTCAAGAAGATATTTACGGAGGTTCCGGTGCGGTGAAGGAGTAGGGGGGGGGGGGGGTGGGGAGGATTCGTCTGGTCACCCATCCAGGTTACACGGGAGAGATCGGTGTGACCGATAGACGAGTGAGCCATATGGTCACTCCTTGTGGCCCTTTGTCGCTCGCCTACCTCGCCCTCCCGCCCCGCTCCCTCCTCTCTCTGTCTCTTGTTATGAGGGACCAAAATGGTCGCGTAATGTCCGTCACACGACCAAGCGCGTATTCTCGCGTTTCTTCACCGTTTGAGTCCCCGAAGAGACGAGAAGAAAGAATGACAAAAAAAAGGAAGCAGAAGAGTTGAAAGAGTCCGAGGTTACGCCGCATCGTGACACGTAACAGATTGGGGATAAAAGACGAAAAGGAAGCGAATGGTCCCTGCATCGGTGAGGCCGAAAGCTCCGAGGGCAACGTGGACGCAAGGAGCGAGCTTGACGCGGGAGCGGCTTCTCCTTTGTGATTGCGACAATGTCGAGCACGAGGCTAAAGTTTCCTCAGTTCGAGAATGTACACTGATAGTCCTGGATTTTTTTTTAGTCTCTCACGATGGTCATTGTAATCCTTTGGAATTTGGGGAAATTATTTTATTTTTGTATCAGCTGTTTCCACGATTTGGAATCCTATCGATAACGAAGTGAAGGGCGGATAAAGTTCCGAAACGCCCGCCGATCGAGCGGGAATTTTGCACAAACCTTCCTTTTAATATTTTAAGACAGCCCCTAAGGGGCCATTCATAAAACACGTGACGCAAATTTTATCAATATTCGACCCCCCCTCCCCCCTCTGTGACGTTTCGTGACGGGTGCCGGTGCCCCCCCCCCCCCGCTGCTCCTGAAAATTACGTGACATGGAGCCCGACCCCCCCCCCCTTCTGCTCTCGATTTTCTTTCAACAAAAAGAAGCAAGTAAAATACTAAAACCATTTTAATAAGCTATTTCAGAACGAACAATTTATATTGTTTACTTTAAGTAAATATATATGTAATATATAAAAACGTATAATTTATACGTGGGGTCGTCCATTAAGGCCTTAGGCCACTCTAGAGGCCGAAAAAATAGGCTTTTTGGGGATTTTTTTTCAGAAAAACTACAAAATAAATTGAGATTACAAAAAAGGGTGTTTATCATACATATCAGTGACTGTATACAATAATTTTGTTGAAGCGATTAATTTCAAAATGGCGGCTGTGCAGCGTTTATCTCAAAACGGCATTTTTTAAGTTGGCCGGAAACATAACTCAGACAATTTTCAACCGATTCACTTGAAATGTTGAATATATCTTGAAAAATACATTGTCTATGGAAGTACGTAGTAATGAACAATACAATATAAAAAAAAATTCTACGTACTTCCGTAAATCGGTTGTAAATTGTCGTTATGTTTCCGAGTTATGTTTCCGACCAACTTCAAAAATGTAATTTTGAGATAAACGCTGCACAGCCGCCGATTTAAAATGAATCGCTTTAAAAAAATTATTGTATACAGTGACTGATATGTATGATAAACACCCTTTTTTTTAATCTCGATTTATTTTGTAGTTTTTGTGAAAAAAAATCTCCAAGAAACCCTTTTTTCGGCCTCTAGATTGGCCTAACTCCTTAAATTCCTGGAAGGGTTACGGAAAATCGTGCACCAAATAATATGGGTAGGGGCAGGTAGGAGGGGGCGATCTACCTCACGGTGTGGGATTGCTACCCACCAAAATCTCTGTCTCTCCCCCTCTCTCCCTTCCAATATTTATGCACGCGTCATTTTCGGTGAGTTTTTGTTTATTTGTTAATTTCGTTTCTAGGTTTGTAGTTCCACGTATTTCTTTTTCTTTGATGATTTTTGCTGTTGATAATAATGATCCGTGAAGGCAATTTATGAAAATGAGACAATTACCCACGTGCCCGGATTGTTCGTAAATTTTTGTTCTCGTTCGTTTATTTCTTCATTCGTTTGGTCGTTTAATGTAAATGTTATCTTTGTTCGTCTGTATGCTTGCTTATTGTAATTGTAGTTAAGTACACGGCGTAACCATCAATGACCTCAATTATATGCGACGCTCTAAGCTGTGTTCCTGAGGAAGATTCATGGAAATCGATCCTGCAGTTCTCGAATTATAAACTTGAAACGTATGGACTAAGATTTTTTTTTTCTAGAATACGATTTTTCTACTTGCTTCGGTTAAGAGGGGAGATACCTTTAGGCGAGGACAACATTTGTTGATTTTCATGATTTTTTTTAAAGGACAGATTTCTTCACCATTTTTGAGAATTAGGGCATGTTTTGTTACTACTTTTTGCTGTTACACGGTATTTTTTTATTTTGTATTAATCTTAAAAAATGGCGAAGATGTGGCACGGTCTTCTACACTGCATTTTCGAAACTGGCGTGGCGTATAGCTGAAAAACTAATCGACCGATTCTGATGAAATTCAGTTTAAATCTTTCTAACCTTATTGTCTAAAACGTGACCCTAAGTGTTCTTGAAAGTGAAAAAAAGTATTTTTTATTGCAAAATGTAGCCTTTTTTGTTCGGAAAATTCCATCTTTTTGTTTCGAAGCGTGCCATTTCATCGATTTTGAACATTTCTCACTTTTTCTTGGTTCATATTCTGCGTGTGAGTGTTAATGAAAGAAAAATCTTCGTTGGTTTTTTTAAAGATTAATCCCGCCGACGCTACGTGTCACACCGTCTGAGAAGATCCGCCGCAACCCGTTTAGAAGACCATGCCATATCTCCGCCATTTTTAAATATAATTTTTTTTAAACACCATGTAACAGCCACAAGTAGTAATAAAGCTGATTCTAAAAAAAGTGAAGAAATCTTTCCTTAAAAAAAATCATGTAAATCAGCGATTTTTTCCTCGCCTGAAGGGATCTCCCCCCTTAATGGTTACACCTAGATCGTGGCCGTAAAAAGAGAAATTTTCGTGATTTTTCCCTAGGTAAAAGTGTACAGGTTTACAACATTTTTTTTATATCAAAGAATGCTGTAAGAATCTTTCACAATTTTTGTATCGAAAAATATTTATAAATGTCGTAGATACAATCGTTTGTTTGGGTGACCATTGCTCTACGGAAACAAATCTTCCGAAATAACAAATTCAAACGCGTTCATTTTTTCCATAAAATGATCGAGTGCTTGGCCGAAGGATTTAATAAAACATTGATTTTTTAAAAGATGGCGACAGTCCAAAGTGAAAATACCGATTTTCGGTGACAAAAAGCGCTCTATTTTCCGAGTAACGAGTAAAAAGGTCACCTGTTCGTGTTTCTTCAAGTAGCTGAGTCGCGGGAAGGTCCTGTCGCAGAATTGGCAGGGATAAGGGGCAACGGGAGTGCTGCCATCGGCGTTGATGCCGACCTCGGTATCGACTTCCGGTTCCGAGGGGAAACTGGCCGACGTTGGAGTCGCGCAGGACGAGGGAGTTTCTCCGCCCCGTCGCGAATTCGCACCGCCATCCTCGCTGTGCCATGACGAACTTCCGGTCCCGAGAGCGTCTGTAAAATGGGGATCAGTAGCCAAATAATAGAAATCAAAAAACATTTTCGTTCGTTCGCGTATCATCGAAAGTATTATATGGAGAACCGGATGTAGAGAACCTTGTCAAATTGAAAAGGGGTTTTTCTTTTTTTTTTTATCATAAACATAATTATTTATATTATATATATATATATATAGTAACTATATTAATAATTATAATAATAATAATTTATATCTTGATGATCAATAGAAGTGGTATTTTACTCCTTGTATACCCTTTTTAAGGGTGTTTACATAAATGCCGCCTTTTTTCATTTATATCAATTATTTTAGATTGATTTTCTCACGTATATCCTAGTTGCTAGTTTCCCAAATTGTCTGATGTAATCTCACAGTTGCTTTACCGGTTGCATTTACAGTTGCGCTTCTGTTTCCCGGTCAATTTCTCGTATTGAATTTCGTGTTCGACTTTAATTTTTATGCCTCTTTTATTTTTCTTCCGAGCTGCCTTACATTTCGGTTCCATACGCCTTGTCAGATTGCCCCCTCACCCACGCTTTTCAGTGCTTCTTTTATTTATTTTTCCCATTTTAATGGGCTACCATTTATAATTGCTCTTATCTTAATAATTAGTGTATAAATAATTATAAATAATTATATATATGTATATATTATACGAATACAAGTGGGGGGAATATAAAATTCTGCAATATCGAAAATGAAAAAGTGGTAAAAGACGTAGAAAGATGGCCAGGAAGGAAAACGAGAAATGGGGCAAGGAGAAAATTCAACGACCAGCTGACATAAAAATGAGCAATCGAATTATGCGAATACGCTGAACAATACGAATGTCTGGCGAAAGGAATAGCAAAAAGAAAGCAATGATACATCCTGAAGCATTAGATAAAAATAAATTAAATAACATTAAAAAATTACATTAGATACAAAAAATTAATTGAATTTAAAATATATTTAAAAATTAAAATTGAATTGAAAGAGAAATAATTTAGATTGTAAGTTAATAAACCAACTAAATTGAATTTAGAAAGCTTTCAATACATCCTGGAAACACACGTGATATTGGCGGTTTAATGCAACCCTTAAATATGAGAGAGAGAGAGAGAGAGAGAGAGAGAGAGACAGAGAAAGAGGAATTCAAGTTTAAACTACCTTGAAGTTTATACCGAAAAAAATATGTATATGTATATATGTATAGGAGAGTGTTAAAAAAGTTCATATTTTTCTGCAGTCCTGCCGCTTTTGATGGTAATTGAAAAATGTTTCCCTCATGGGAAAGCAAACAAAATATCATCATTCAGCCTTGACCGAAATTTGCCACAATTCCGCGATGCTTCTCGAAAAAGGAGATGCAACCAACTCTGAAGGGTGCTTCGTTATTTTTGCCTTTTCGTCCGCCCCTTAAGGTTTCTTCCGGGCCCTTCCCTTTACACGAGGCGTGGTGAAACAATTTCCAATTGTAGCCAAATGTAGAAGACGCAAAAAGTAATTTTGTTCCGTGTACTCCATTGTGCAAATATAACTAGAGAGGGGGATATTGCGATATCTGTGGCCCCTGATTCTGACCACGCAGCCTTTATATTTGACCCAAAATAAGACTTTTTTCGAGGGTTGTAAAAATCGAAATTCGACCCTTAAGGGGGTGAAACAAGGGTTTTTAAGTTTGTGTGAGACAACATATTTTTTTGTCAGATTTGCTTGAAACTTGGCGTAAATACTCGACAATACGAATAACCGAACACGTATTTTAGCATTTCGTAGAATGTTACCCTTAAGAGGGTTAAACGGGGGTGTTAAAGTTTGTATGAGAAAACATATTTTTTTACCAGATTTACTTGAAACTTACCAAATTTATTTTAAATATAACACTATATGTTTTCCTCGCTGTTCGGTGCGTGTAGACAGTCAAGAAGTACTTTTAATCCCTTAAGGGGCTATACCAGTGTGACACTTTCAAAAAATCGATTTTTCTTTGCCCTTTTCAACAGTTCATACTTTCAAGAATATTCTGTAATTAGCAGTTTTTATGGTAAATATCATTTTATCTTGCAAAAATCGATAGTTGAATCTTTAAACGCGTTTTTCTCCAAATGAGATTTTTCAAATTTGCTGACATTGTAACTCAAAGAGCAATTATCCGATTGACTTGAAATTTGAACTGAGTACTCTTGAATATATTTACTCTACAATGACGTAGGATATTTTTGATTGGATGGAAATTGACGATTTGGCATTGAAATAAACGACCATTTAATAGGCAAGAAAACAGACTTTTTTCATAACTACGCCATTATGTTAGATTTTGATATTATTCGAAAATCCTACGTCATTGTACAGGAAATACCTTCCAGTTTAACGACATTTTTCCTTTTTCGGTTTCAGCTACTTAATCGTCCGGAATCATGTCAGCAGTGGAGGAACTTTTTTTTGGCGCCTCCGAAGGCAGCGCATAAGTCGCTTGGATCTCAATATTTTTCAATGAAAAAATTATGTAATATAGGTCAAATATAGCCAAATATATTCTTGATTTTCCGAAACATTTAATTGAGTACTTTTCTTCCAAAAAATTCCCGAAAATTACTCAAATTTTCAGCGTTTCCACTGGTATAGCCCCTTAACTGTGTTTCTTTGGGTTTCTTTGGATTGGCATAAAAACACCAAACAATCCCAAACAAATACCTATTTAATTATTTGTATCGGAGTCCATTTATACCAAGTTTCAAGCAACTCTAACCCAAAAATATATTGTCTCATATGAACTTTAAAACCCCCGTTTTACCCCCTTAAGGGTGGAATTTCGATTTTTACCACTCTTGAATAAAGTCTTATTTTGGGTCAAACATGAAGACTGCGTGGTCAGAATTAGGGGTCAAAGATATCGCAATACCGGAGTGGAGAGCCACAATAATGGAGGACGTATCGTATTTCTTCGGCGTAATACGCGACGCATATGCGGCTGTTGTACGAACGACAGATGCGGAGGCACGTTCTCGTCAATGGTGGAAATGACTTTGGTAGTTGGCCATTTCCTCATTTACGAACGCGTGTCTTGGCGTCGGAGAGCGAGCGAGAGAGAGACACCCACCAGTCAATTTGCGAGATTTTACGGAATTCCGTTCTCTCCGCGTAGTGCCGTACGAGAATCAGGTGGGTGGCATAAAGGATCATCTCGGTAACGTGTCGAGTGGCTGCGTGAATTCTTGAGGTCTCGCGAGATAACCGGCCACCCAACGCAATCGAGCGCCGTCACGCTCTTAAATCGCTCGCATCCTCCACCCACGTTTGGGGAGCTTTTACGTACGGGCCCGTGATGCTTCGTCCACCCTCGTTCATTCCCTCGCGCGCGTGCTCCTCTTCTCCTATCCTCATTATTTCTTCGTATCCCACTGTGTGCGTGTGTGTGTGTGCGTGTGCGTGCGTGCGTGCGTGTGTGTGTGTGTGTGTGTGTGTGCGTGCGTGTGCGCGTTGTGTGTGTGTGTGCGTGTGTGTGTGTGCGTGTGTGTGTGTGCGTGTGTGTGTGTGCGTGTGTGTGTGCATGCGTGCGTGTGTGTGTGTGTGTCTGTGTGTGTGTGTTTGTGTGTGTGTGTCTGTGTGTGTCTGTGTGTGTGTGCGTGCGTGCGTGCGTGCGTGCGTGTGTGTGTGTGTGTGTGTGTGTGTGTGTGTGTGTGTGTGTGTGTGTGTGTGTGTGTGTGTGTGTTTAGTCGCTCGACGCTTCGCCTCGAGGGACCAATTCTCTAGGCGCCACCGTCTCATTATTGGACGTTTCCTCAGAACGATCTTAATTTTTGCCTAAAATTCCTCTTGTCCGCGAACCCCCCATTGGGAACATGTATCCAGGGATCGGATATTCGGAGCGCGTCGCAAAATATCCTTCCACCGAAGACAACAGTTCAAAACTACATCATTTTGATTTCCATTCTTTTCGGAAGTAAATAAAATTGTTTCGATTTTTATATCTAATTTTCACATAACATTTTTCAATTGTATTTTTAGACAGAATAAATGTTTTTAATTTCTCGATTCCTTTTTCAATTGAAATTTCCGATTTTCATTTGGGTAATTTTTTTTAGTTCTTTTGTGTAAATTCAATGACTAGTTCCAACTTTAAGACAGAACTTGCATCCCGAATTACTTGAGGCAGTAGTCTAGTCTAGAAATTTGACAAAATCGATTTCTCTTCATTTCATTATTTCTTAGACCTTTCTTAATACGCTCGTGAAAATCGTTTATTGATATTTCAAAAATCAGCAGAGCAATAGAAATTACGAGCAAGCCGCGCGCAAACCTCATCTAACGGTATCAAAACTTTGAACGCGTTTATCTCAAAACTATGCTTTTCAAATCGGCGCCCACGATATCTCGATAACTAATTGACCGATCGAGCTCAAATTTTGCACGTACCTTCGGTAGCCTCTTTCTGAGGACGGATAGCAGAATTGAGTCGAACAATAATTTTGCCCACATTTTATAACTCGTCGAATACCCGAAAATGTATGAAATATCGTTAATCAAAGTTTAACAGGCCGCCATTTTGTAACAAAATTTGTTTAAGTAGTAATTCTGCTGCCAGTGCTCAGAATACTCATGCAGATTGAGAATATATATATATTTTTTCAGGTGCATACAATATCACCCAGAGTGGGCCATGTGGTAAAAAAATAAAAAACTACATGAAAATATTTGAAATAATTTTTTTGTAATGTCGATAAATTCTCAACGGAACAATAAATACATGTGTAAAATTTCATCAAGACAACTCCAACGGTTTAAATTTTATTCCAACCCAAAAATGACGTCAAAAATCTCGCCCTAGACCAGACTACTGCCTTAATAAATTTTTTAAATATACTTGCTGGAGGCATTAGAATAAACGGTTTTGATGGAACTGTTTAAACGAATTTTATTTATTCTTTGATAAGATAAATGTATTTAATTCATTGATTATTTTTTTTTTTAATTTTTCGATTTCCACTGAGGTAATTGTTTAAAAATTAATTTTGTATGTAATTTTTGTAATTGTTTTTTTTTCGTTCTATTAGTTCTAACTTTTAGACAGAACTTGCATCCCGAATCAATTAATTGATTTTTTTCAATACGCCTGTTGGATCCATCAGAATAAACGGTTTTGATAGAATTGGTTAAATGAATTTTTACGCGACATTTCTAAATCGAATATTACTTTCAATTGCATTTCTCAAGAGCATAAATGTATTTAATTTATTAATTGATTTTTAATTTGATTTTGTGATCGATTTAAAAACTCAATTTTCAGATTTTCTTAAATTTTAGTTTTCAGATTTTTATTGAATTTTTATTTAATTGTTGAAATAAATGTAATTATTAGTTCGAACTTTTGGACAGAACTTGCATTCCGAATTGTTTAATTAATTACTTTCAATCCACTTGTTAGAGTCATCGGAATAAACGTTTTTGATAGATTTGATAAATTGACTTTTTACACGGCATTTCTAGAATATCTAGATCGAATTTTTTTTCATTCTGTTTTCAGGTTGAATCAAAAAAAGTTTTTCGTAGATCGCATTTGCTCTATACAATTTTTAATAAGGTTCGTTCGAACCTTATTAAAAATCGAACATTCGAAACTGCATTTTCGGCTAAAATCAAATACGATCCCCGCCTCCGAATCCCCAAAGCACCCTACATATATATCTATCATTCTAAAAATATAATTATTCTGCACCCCCCCCCCCCCAGCCGTAAAATTTGTGGAAATGATTTTGAAAACCCTAAAAGAAAAGCCTCTTTTCGCGAATCGCGCTATACCGGCGCTCGTAATTAGTTTATCGCCTCCGCCTTCCGGCACTTCTTTCGCGGCCTAACTCTTTCGATTGGCTCGATTGTCGTGTTCTTGTATGATCAGTCATTGCGCGCTACGTGCGCCAAGCACGCACCACACCACTTATTATTGCCTCACATCAATGACTCACTCGACCCGCAATCGCACGCGCCTTACTTCCAACACGCGCGCTCTTTACAAAGTTTTCCCTTCTGCTAGAACGATTTTCGCACTACTCACGATACGAGCCTTTTGTTATGGAAAAGAATTTTTGCGGACGCGTGCCCGAGTGAAAATCTTCGAAAAATCCTCGCAAAGAATAAAAATTAATCCAATTGAAGCGAAATTCTCAAATTTTCATAAAATTGAGTATCCATTACGAATTCATATAATTATATTATTATAATTATTTCTACTATCATTGCCATTCATAGTATAATTTCTATTGTGATTATTATTTATCGTTATCCTCTTTTACTTGTTCTTCTCCTCGTAATTAGTATTTTATTTTTATTATTGATCAGCTTATTTTCTTTGTTATTGTTATTATAGTTGCCACGATTCTTATTATTATTATTATTGATCGTGATGTTCTTTTTGTATTTGTTGCTGCTCGTAATTATTAGATTATTATTATGATTATTGCGGTTATCAGCATCGTTATTGGTTCTACTATTATTATTATTATTGTTATTGTCATTGTTATGATTATTGATGGCGGAGCTCGTCTTCAACTTGTTCTTAGGTTCGAAATTATTATTGTGTTATTGTTATAACAATTACTATTATTATTCTTGTTTTTTATCGTGATGCACTGTCTACTTGTTCTTCTGCTAGTGATAATAATTGTTTTATTATTGCATAATCTAACCGCCGAATTGGCGCAGCAAAACTGTATATTGTTCCTAAATCTCATCTTTATACTGATCTGACTATAAGACTTATACTGATAATGTACGTAAGAACACGAAAATATACAATTTTTTTAATAAAAACTAATTTTATTGTAAATTTTAAGTTTTATTAAATATTTTAAGGGGTTAGGCTACAGTAACGGTTATAAAATCATGTGCGAATTTAACAATTTTTTTTTTTCGTATGAAAAAGTGAATCACGCTTAAAATTAATTACACATCTATTTAGTATGAATGTTAAGCTGTTAGCATTTATTTTTTCGATGTACAAAATGGCCGACTACTCGAAACTTCTCGAAACAGCTTTTTTCCAATTGGCGTGACAAATAACTTCAACAATTTTCACTCGATTTACTTCAAATTTAAAAGTTATGTTCCAAATTGCATTTCGCAGAGAAGTACGTACGGAATTTCTGATTAATCGAAAACTTTTCATTTTATGAGCATTTTATGAGCAGTTGTAACGAAATTTTTCACTGAAAATTCATTTCTTAAGTTCTAATACCTACAACTTTTGAATAAAACAATGTTTTTTAAATTCCGTAGGTACTTCTCTAGGTATTCTAATGTAGATTGACGAGAATTTTTGTTTTTTATTCTAGGTCAAAAATTGTGGTTGCCAAATGTCACGCCGTGGAGCGCCTAAAAAAAGACAACAAAAGAAAATATTAGTAGTCGGCCATTTTGTACATCGGAATTTTTTGTTTCTAACAGCTTGATATTCATACTAAATAGATGTGTAATTAATTTTATGAGTGAATCACTTTTTCATACGAAAAAAGTTGTTAAATTCGCACATGTTTTTATGCCCGTTACTGTGGCCTAACCCCTTAGCATTGGGTAAGCTTGTTTTTCGTAATTTTCTTGAGTGAGGCTCGTCGAGGCTGTCGCGCATCAAACTCCAAACGTAATCAGCCATCATGTGTGTGTGTGTGTCCCATCTTCCCTGATATAAGAAAAAAACACTTTTCACGAAACCTGTAAGCGTTTTTTTTTAAATTTTCAATAACATACCCTCCGCGTATACAAACAACTGTATTGGGGTAGTTTGTACAAGCCTGCTTCGCTTTGCTACCGTCTACATATCGCTGAATTAATTCATGACAGCGGATAATTAAAAAAAGAAGGAAAAATTTCTAAAATGACCTGCCAACGACACTCACTATGAAATCAAAGTTCATTTGAAAAGCCTGTGTAGTAACTCGAAATATATAATATACTCGTATAAGTCTCACCAGTAGTCACTTGACAAAAAATCAAACGAATCATGCCGGCACCGAGAATTAAAAAAAATCGTCGACTTATGTTATTACTGCGGTTATTATCATTGTTATTGATACTGTTATCATTAATCGTGATGCTCTTTTTCTACTTGTTCTTTTGCTCGTAATTATTATTTTTATGACAGACCTGAAATTTGGATATTTTGCGTAGAACGTTGACCCACAACCGAAACTTGAATTAGAAATTCAATAAAATTATTTTTCATGGGGGTCCCATACATGAAAGAGGAGCACAAAAAAATGCCCACCCTGGGCATGTAGGGTGTCATTTTTTAAAGCTCATTGAGTAAAGTACTAATATATTTTTTATTTTTTACCTTAAAAAATAAAGAAATGGCGGGCCGCCAAAGTTGTCAGTTTTAGACAATTTTTGTCACGGGGTCTATCTCAAAAACTAAACTAGTTAGGAATCTGGAATTTCTGTATATTATGTACTATATACTGTATTTAAACAACAAATACTGAAAACACCGATTTATAATGTAGTATGTATATTCATAATTTAATGTATACGTAATACAATCAATTTATAATGAAAATATATCAAATTATTGTTATTTAAATGTTTACGATACCAAATGACTTATTTTTGGAGTCGGTGCCAAGAAGGAGAGATTGACGTCACGGAAGGAACGAGATTGCAAATTCAAAAAAGACCGTAGATCATATGTTTCATTTATTTTTCTTCGCCTCCTCTTTTTCTGTGAAAAAATGTTACAATATTGATAATTGGCTGGTACCGGCTCCAAAAATAAGAAAATAAATAATTTGCTATTGTAAATATTTGAATAACAGTAATTTTATATATTTTCATTATTGGCTTACAGCAGGAATATACAAAGCTTTCTTTAGCTATCATCACCCTATATCGGTTCAGCTTACTAAGAACTAAGATAGAAAACACCATTGCCTAAATAAATAACTAGTTAAAGGGGCTATATACAGTTAAAATTTTCGAAAAATCGATTTTTTTTTTTAAATTTTATTTTCGTAATGTACATATATTTAAGTACACATACAGAAAATTTCTTGTCAATCCGGTGAATATTCACGAAGATACACGCACATTTGTAATGACGTGTCAGAACGTTCGAAAGTGCTTTTGAAACTTTAAACGCGTTTTTCTCAAAACTGTGTTTTTAAAGTCGGTGAGCAAGATTTCTCGGCAACGGCTGAACCGATCAGTCTCAAATTTTAACACAATCTTTTCAAGTATAGTTTTTAGTAATTAATCGAAGGTTTTTTCTCACCGATAAATATTTTCCATTTCATAAAAAATTTAAGGCCTAAATTTTTGTCCAAAATCGATTTTTTCTAAGAAGCCGCCATTTTGTCAAAAATTATCATTTTGCTTATTCCTTCGATCAATTACAGGATAATCCATTATATTAACGAAATATTTTTGGTTTTTTCATTTTAGATGATCCCGTCCAGAGATATCGTGCTCACCGCAAGACGCCTTTTCTAGAGGTGCTCTCGATCAGCTATGGCAGCCTGCGAAATAATCATTTTTACAAATAAAAAATGTTAAAATACAGTTAAAAGTTACCATAATATGTATACAAATTTTTACGTTATTAGATTGAAAGGTCTTCTCAAGAAAAATTCTTGAAAAATCGATCTCTCTGCGCCTCCTGACTGTATATGTTCAGTCAGGAGGCTCAAAAAGATCAATTTTTCAAGAATTTTTCGTGAGAAGACCTTTAATGAGATATACCAGTGTGACACTTTAAAAAAATCGATTTTTTTTTCCTTTTTCGACAGTTTATACTTTCAAGAATGATATGAGTTTTTTATACTTTCAAGATTTTTATACTTTCAAGAATATTAAATGAGATTTTTCAAATTTGCTGACATTGTAGCTCAAAGAGCAATTATTTGATTGACTTGAAATTTAAACTGAGTACTCTTGAATATATTTACTCTACAATGACGTAGGATATTTTTAACTGGATGAAAATGGACGATTTGGCATTGAAAAAAACGATCATTTTATAGGGAAGAAAACAGACTTTTTTCATAACTACCCCATTTTGTTAGATTTTGATAGTTTTCGAAAATCCTACGTCATTGTACAGGAAATACCTTCCAGTTTAACGATATTTTTTCCTTTTTCGGTTTCAGGTACTCAATCGGCCGGAATCATGTCAGCAGTGTAGAAGCTTTTTTTTGGCGCCTCCGAAGGCAGCGCATAAGTCGCTTGGATCTCAATATTGTTCTATAAAAAAATCATGTAAAATAGGTCAAATATAGCCAAATATATTCTTAATTTTCCGAAACATTTAATTGAGTACTTTTCTTCCAAAAAATTCCCGAAAATCACCCAAATTTTCAGCGTTCACACTGGTATGACCCCTTAAATCTATCAACGCAAAAATTTGTACACATATTATGGTAACTTTTAACCCCCGAAAAAAAAGTTTATTGGTGATATGAACGGAACCCTAACAGAGCGAGGTCCGACTCTCACTCGGCCGATTTTTTTCCATTATCATTAACCCTACACTTATTATCCTTGTTATTATTATTATTATTATTACATTATTTATATTTCTGCAATGATTATTGTCTTTTTTGTCACTATTATTATGATTGTTTATTATCATTAAGACATGCGAACGACCGTAAGATGGATTTTTTTCCATTTTCAATGTTTCAGTCGTCGCGGGGTCGCTTTCGATATACGGGGATGAGATTCGGTTTTATTTAGCGAGCGATTCAATCCAATCAGTCCCACGATGTGTCATCGCGGCAAGAATAGTCGCACTTAACACTGGGTCAGATTCTTTTTTGTCCGACCTGCCGATGCAAGTCGCCGACGCGCTTGTATTTTGTCACCGCCGGCATCGCCGCCACCCCAACCCCCCCCCCCCCCACCCCCGGCCAATGGCTGCCCCTCCCCCGCACGCTGTTCACCAACGTTCGTCTTCTCGCTTGGCAATTCTATTTATAAAAGCGTTCTCCTCCGACGCTTATTAATAGGAGCGGATTTAACGCCTTTCGTTAATTGTGAGTTATGCGATGATAATGCGCGCGAGGGAGACACCGCGCGCGCCGCGCGCTTCCCTCTTGCCTCGCGGGGCCCTCGTCGCGGCAATTCGGACAAATTTGCAAATAAACGCGAGCGGCATCTTTGCCATTCCACAGCGAACCCCCCACACCCGCTGTCCTTTCTTCTCCTCTTTTATTCCTTTTGCTTTCTCTTTATTCGATACTTTGCCTCGGTATGACAGTTTTCAAGCTTCGGCTACTAGGCGCACTTTTCGCCTCGAGATATCGTCGCTCCTTCGCAAACATAACGAGGCATGCCTCTGCGACAAAACTCGGGACTTTTTTTCAAATCTTTTTTTTTATCTTCACTTTGCAATTTCTTTGGAATTTTTTTACTCTTTTTTTTTCTTTCGAGCAGCAACGAAGGAATGAAAGAACGTATCGTTAAATCGCGCGAGCTTTCGCAGCGCCGATTATGGTACGAAAAAGGAGAGTGCCTGTGAATCGCCCGAGTTGAGGATAAATTCCGACCGGAATGAGTGTGTACTTATGTGGCACAAATTTGAGCTCTAATTTTTTTCTCACCATCCAATTATCTACTTTAAGGCCTTAGGTCACTCCAGAGGCCGAAAAATAGGCTTTTTGGGGATTTTTTTTAAAGAAAAACTACAAAATGAATCGAGATTACAAAAAGGGTGTTTATCATACATATCAGTGACTGTGTACAAAAATTTTTTTGAAGCGATCAATTTTAAAATGGCGGCTGTGCAGCGTTTATCTTAATACTGCATTTTTTAAGTTGGCCAGAAACATAACTGGGACAATTTTCAACCGATTCACTTGAAATGTTGAATATATCTTGAAAAATACAGTGTCTATGGAAGTATGCAGGATTTTTTAAATATTGCATTTGTTACTAATAATTATCTGACGATTTTTAGGCAAATTTTTGGAAAGTGAAAAATTTGACTGAAAAATCGTCAGATAATTGTTAATAACGAATGGACTACGGAATATAAAAAAACAGTCCTACGTACTTCCATAGACAATGTATTTTTCAAGATATAGTCAACATTTCGAGTGAATCGGGTGAAAATTGTCTGACTCATGTTTCCGGCCAACTTGAAAAATGTAGTTTTGAGATAAGCGTTGCACAGCCGCCATTTCGGAATTAATCTCTGCAAAAAATTATTGTATACAGTCACTGATATGTATGATAAACACCCTTTTTTGTAATCTCGATATATTTTGTAGTTTTTCTGGAAAAAAAACCCCAAAAAGCCTATTTTTTCGGCCTCTAGAGTGGCCTAACCCCTAAAGGAAAACATTTTTTCTTTCGTTCACTTTTCACCCATGAATTTTAATTTTAATTAAACAAAAAATTAATTCAAAATTAAGCTCGCGAAAGGTCTAACCAGTCAATAAGTATTTAGTGGTCGCTCAAGAGCTTCGAAATTTCCAATTCTCGCCAATTTTTTTTACTCTTCTCACTCATAAATTTGTCGCTTTGTAAAATGTTCAAAACAACTAAACGATTTTCTTCAGAAACGGATTTTTGAAATTTACCTCACATTTCTGACCCAAGAATTATAATCTTTGCTCTCATAAAATAATTCTTTAAAGCTCTTGTCCGTAAACAAAATTATAGGTCGTTTTATCGAGTTAGAAGTGTGAGGTACATTTAAAAAATCTGATTCTAAAGAATAAAGGGTTAATTGTTTTAAAAAATTTTACAAGGCGTGAAATTTACAAGTGAGAAGCGTAAAAAAATTGCGAAAATTGCAAACTTCGAAGCTTTTGGGTGACTACCAAATACTCATTGGCCGGCTAGAGCTTTCGCGAGGTTAATTTAAAAATAATAAAGCGTAAAATTCATGGGTGAGAAGTAGATGAAAAAAAATCTATTTTTTAATGAAAATTTCATTTTTTGGGAGGCTTGAGCGACCTCTAAATATTTTTTGACCGCTCCCAGCTTCCGCGACGATTTTTTTAAATGTATTTAAAGAAGATAATTGGATGGTACGAACAAGGCAAAAAATAGAGTTCAAATTTGTGCCACCCTAATGTACATGTGATACTATATCGTATACTGCATACTAGATGTTAGTATACGAGTTCTGACCGGAAAGAATCCATCCTTGTGCTCTAACAGGAAAAAGAGTTAATTTTGGTCCACGGCGACAACGGCCCCTTCATTGTACTTCCCTTCGGAATAACCTGCTTCCAGCAATCCTCCCACTTTCGGTAATACTCCTTGTTTTTTTTTTTACTTTCGGAATGGCTTGCTTCGGAATGGCTCGGAATAGTTGCTTCGTCGCATTCCTTCCTATTTCCTTCGCGTCGTCCTTCATCCTTCAAGAGGATGTTTTCATTTGGGGAACAACCATACGACGCAGGGGGCCTAACAAGGAACATCACTTTGGTGTCCTTCTCCGATTTTGCTGAAACTTTTTTATCTGGAAGAGTATCAAAAACTAAGAGACACGTATTTTTTTTATCGGCGGAAAAACGTTTTTAAGGGGTGAAACGCACCCTCGAAAATAGGGGTGTTTTTCGTTTTTCGTCGATAACGTTATCGTTCTCATCTCCAATGTACAGTACACAGAAAAAATAAACATTGTTGCAATTTGAATTTTTTAAATATCTCGTGCCGTTAAAACGTTATCGACGAAAAACTCGAAACATCCCCATTTTTGAGGGTGCGTTTCGCCCCTTTAAACCGTTTTTCCGCTGATAAAAAATACGTGTCTCTTAGTTTTTTATACTCTTCCACATAAAAAAGTGTCAACAAAATCGGAGGAGGACACCAAAGTGATGTTCCTTGGACGTCAGGACTGTCAGAGGCTGACGAAGCGCAACTATGCTAACTAGCGCCGTGTTAAACAACAAATTGGTGGATTAGTTGCGATGATTGGACAACTATTGTTGCACAGCAACCAATCGCTACATATTCACAAATCGGGTTGTTTTTTTTTCACGGCGTCGCGTAATCGTTCCAAATAATTCTTCGCGATACTGTTTGTTCAGCGATTGATCCTTGGGAGTGCAGTGGAAGTGCATAACTCCTTTCTGGTGGGAATACATACAGTAAGCATTGCCTCGATGTTGCTTCGACCCTGGCGCGCTTTCGCGGGCCGTTGCTCTTCGGGCGTTTTCCATGAGGAAGATTGGGCCTTTGCTTCAGGACCACAACCATAATGCCATCAGTCATCCCTAGGAATGATATTCTTGAACTTTGCCAGATTCTTTCGGATTCTTCCAAAATTGTCCTGGGGGGACTTCCAATCTTGACTCCAGTTTTCCGAAAATCCGTCCTGCATTTTCAGGCTTTCTTGCCATTGCAGGCCTGCCGGAACTTTTGACTCGCTCGGGCACTCTTTGATCTAAGTTTCACTCATAGACTGAAGTGCTTAAACTTCACGACTCATGCAGATGCTGTTCGAACACAAATGGCAATGTTTTGACAAAATTTAAGGCAGTACGTGCACCAACCTCCTCATTAGAAAAAAAAATTGATTTTTTTGTAGTAGAGACATAAAAAATGACGTCCGCGAGAACTCTGCAGGCCTTACCGACTAAATACAATAGTAATTAATTCACGAAATCAATGGATTTAAGGGGTTAAGCCACAGTAACGGGTATAACATCATGTGCGAAATTAACAATTTTTTTTCGTATGAAAAAGTGATTCACTCAGAAAATTAATTACACATCTATTTAGTATGAATATCAAGCTGTTAAAATTTTTTTTTCCGATGTACAAAATGGCCGACTCCTCGAAACTTCTCGAAACAACTTTTTTCCAATTGGCGTGACAAATAAATTCAACAATTTTCACTCGATTTACTTCAAACTTAAAAGTTATGTTCCTAATTGCACTTCGCAGAGAAGTACGTACGGAATTTCTGATCAATCGAAAACTTTTCATTTTATGAGCAGCTTATGAGCAGTTATAACGAAATTTTTCACTGAAAATTCATTTCTTAAGGTGCCAGACCAGTTTGAAAATTTCAAAAAATCGAAAGCAAGCAAGACTTGAAGAAATCGACGATGAAGAGAAATCAGAAGGGATTTTGTACTGTGCAGGTATTGCTGATTGAGTTTAGGTAAGAGTTTTTCATAGTGTAAACTTCAAACGCGTTTTTCTCGAAACGTTTTCAAAATCTAGCTCCATCGTATCTCTAAAACTAATAAACCGATTCTCTTGAAATTTGAACCACATATCGTAAACATGATTCGCAACAAGATGACCCTCGATGGTTTTGAAATTTTGATTTTTACTCTTTTTTTGCAAAAAACTGCGAAAAAACGCGTTTTAAAAACTTTTTTCGTTTTTCATCTGCCATTTTTTTATTTTTTGATAAAACTTTATATTCGAGGGTCATTTTGTAGCTGGAGTCATACTGAATCTAATGGACTTTGATTTTTTTGCTTCAGACAAGCCGTTGCCGAGTTGGGATTGAGCCCACCCATTTTTAAGGCGTTACGTTAAACTATAGTCTTTGTACTTTAAAATGAATAAAAATGAATTACATTTTTTAAAATGTATTTCAAGACTTTATTTATCAAGCCCAACAACTTTTATATTCATATTTTTTATAAAATCCTCAAAAAAAAACCTACAACTTTTGAACAAAACAATATTTTTAAAATTCCGTGTGTACTTCTCTAGGTATTTTAATGTAGATTGACAAGAATTTTTGTTTTTTGTTCTAGGTAAAAAATGGTGGATGCTAAATGTCAGGCCGCGGACCGACTGAAAAAAGATAACGAAAGAAAATATTAGTAGTCGGCCATTTTGTACGTCGAAAAAAAAACATTGGATAATAAAAAACAATAGAAAAAAATAGATGTGTAATTAATTTCATGAGTGAATCACTTTTTCATACGAAAGAAAAATGTTGAATTCGCACATGATTTTATACCTGTTACTGTGGCCTAAGGCCTTAACCCGCACCATATAGGGATTCCGTGCGGATCGAACTTTGGAACGAAAATAATAATAGTTTCCGGTTAGATCAGAGCTATGCGAAAAGCGACGAGTAACAAGAAAACTGTCGCGGTCACGTATGTCCCATGAAAAATATAGGTTACGGGACATTTTGCGCAGATATCATCAATTCAATCGGCTCATTTTTGCGTTCGCTAGCCGCGTCTGCCATCTCTCTTGTTACAATATGCACATTATACACACACACACTACAACACACAATTACACATACGGTGAACAAACACTTGCTTTACATGTATCGAAAGCACCTGAATACAGCATTGCCACGGATATTGCCAGAATTATGAAATAGCGGCCTGTGACAACTCAAGTCAAATCTGATTGCGATTTTACTCCACTTATCAAATTATAATACAAACAGTTATCACATGTACTTCTCGAATAATTTTTTTCTGTATCATGTTTTTTCTTTTATTATACCCAAATACATTACATTTTGCTTTTTTCAGATTCGATAATTTATTGATTTTCTGTTGACTAGTCAATCCGCTAGTACTACCTTAACGCCTTATATACGCGAAAAATTTCAAAATTTTTGTTTAATTTTTTTTTTGTTCCATTAGCCTGACCGGCTAGGAATATTTTAAGCTTTACAGAATTGAAAAATTCCAATTTTTTTTTTTAAGTTACAGTATTTAGAACTGTTAATAGATACCGCGCGGCGCGCCCGACCGCCAATTTCAATGCGGTTTTTCCACGATTTACTTTTTTGAACCTTGTGAAATTTCTTACTCTTGAACGAAGGTTCAGATCACTTTGAAATGTTTGCAACATATTCTTAGTATCATCACCTATCGTGTGAACCACAGAAAAAAAAAATTTAATGACACAAAAAAATATAAAATACCAATAGAAAATTAAGTAAAAAATGTTAAGTTTCGAATTTTTACTATAATAATTTTTTTTAATAATATTGTTGCTTCACACTGAAGATACATTCATTATGCAATTATAAATATGTTCATTTATTTCAGATACCTACATTGATCCCGAGACCTTTTACCATCAACGCGCGCGCAAAAAAATTCATTGTTTTTTTTGTTATATCTCCGCCATTTGTTAATATTTCCGATTTTTTTACATATACTTAACCATGTGCATAAATGATCTGGAAAAAAATGTTGTCAATATATGCGTCATTTTTTTCAACCGCGTTTAGAAAAGTTTCTTCGAAAATCGGCGAAATCGCGTATATAAGGCCTTAAGGAGTTTCGGTACGAAAGTCAAAATGTTAAGAAATTGATCAAGTTTGGTGATAATGTTCTTCAACATTAAGAGCGAAAAACCACAATTTTTTTCAAAATTTTCTTCTACTTAGTTATCGAGTAATTAAGCATTAGAGATTTCTTATACCCGCAATGTCTACCTATATACATGGAAACGCTGTGCTTATACACGTGAAATTTAGTGTTAACTTACTGGATAACTGTGCAGAAGAAAAATCTGAAAAAATTTGTATTGTCAAATTTGGCACTAAAGCATATGTTCACCAAATTTTATAAAATTCTGAACTTTTGGAAATTTTTTATGCTTTTTAACATGGTTTAGCATGGCCACATAGTATCGCCCGTACCGAACATCCTTAGTGTGGCTGCGATTGCAAGCGCTGCGGTAGTGTGTAATCGAGCGCTCTCGCAACACGTGAGTAAACATTTTCGTTTTTATACTTTTTAGCCTCTTGCCTAACTTTTAAAAATCAATGCCGGTTTTTCATTAAGGGGTTATATACAGTTAAAATTTTCGAAAAATCGATTTTTTTCTCGTAAATGTACATATATTTGAGTACACACACAGAAATTTTCTTGTCAATACGGCGAATATTCTCAAAGTTACACCCACATTTGTAATGACGTGTCGGATCTTTCGAACGTGCTTTTGAAACTTTAAACGCGTTTTTCTCAAAACTGTGTGTTTTAAAGTCGGTGAGCGAGATTTCTCGGAAACGGCTGAACCGATCAGTCTCAAATTTTAACACATTCTTTTCAAGTATATTTTTTAGTAATTAATCGAAGGTTTTTTCTCACCGATAAATATTTTCCATTTTATAAACAATTTAAGGCGTAAATTTTTGTCAAAAATCGATTTTTTTAGAAGCCGTCATTTTGTCAAAAAATATTATTTTGCTAATTTCTTCGATCAGTTACAAGATAATCATATTAGCGAAATATTTTTGGTTTTTTCATTTTAGATGATCCAATCCAGAGATATCGTGCTCACCGCGAGACGCCTTTTTTAGAGGCGGAGATTAGCTATAGCAGCTGTCAAAATAATTATTTTTACAAATAAAGAATTTTATAATACAGTTACAAGTTACCATAATATGTGTTCAAATTTTTACCTTAATAGATTTGAAGGTTTTCTCAAGAAACATTCTTGAAAAATCGATCTTTTTGGGCCTCCTGACTATATATAGCCCCTTAAAACGATATATTGAAATCGGAGTTCTCGTAAATTTACATTTTTTTTCATTTAATATAAGTGTGTGTACTAGTAACGGGGCTGGTTGTGTCGCGGCACAACCAGCCCTCATCCCCCCCCCCCCCTCTCCCAAGTGGCCTATTCTTATAGCCTAATGTTTTGTTTGTTAGTGCATAATTCTCTGTGATTCGTATTACAATTCAGTACCACATGAACAATGGATTGAGTATGTTACGTGTAAAAGGTGGGCACACTTGAAATGTGTAGATAATAAAAAATGGGTCACGTTTGTGTGCCCTGATTGTTACTCCGATGAGTCCTTTTCAGGCTAAAAATTGTAATTAGGTAAAAAAAAGACTAATTTAACAACTCTCTTTGACTGATTGAAGACTGATGCGAGAAGAGCTAGTAATTTCTTTTTAATTTTGATTATTTTCAATTATTACTAAAAAATATTTAAAAATGTGACTAAAAGATTTAAATTGTCTCTCTATAAGAATAAATCTGATTATTGAATATTGATTATTTTTTTGTTTTTCTTCTCATATAGTAAATTAAGTGTTAATTTTAAGAAGAGCCCATTGAGGTTAGTGGATATTATTTGATTATTAAAAACATAGTCATAAAAATTACAATATGTTTATTATTTTTTAATCGCATTTTTTAAAAATTTAAAATGCCCACCTTCCAAGCGCCACAGCCAACCTCTTCATCGACAGAACACGCCCCACCGCGGGGTGAGTTGTGCCTCGTAGCCTTGTTCCACTAACTTGCGTATCAGTCATAAACTATTGAAAAATTGACAATTATAAATGGAAATTAAAAAACTACATTGAATTTGACACTAGATGGGCTACGAATTGAAAACCCCGAATTTCATTTTAATAGTGATTTTGAGCAGTTGCTCAAAATCGGCACTTTCAGCCCCGTGGTCCCCTACCGTAGTCGACTGAAGATTTGCAGGACCGTGCTACTTGGCAAAAGCTATCATGAAGATCTTCCGTAAATGCAGAATACGTGTTTTGGACAACAACACACCTAGGTACAACGTTGGACCATAATATCGGATACTTTTCGGACAGACCTCGTATATCATGTTTGCCTACACACATCTATAGTTTGTAATGCAATTAGTTCATACATACAGTTGCATGTAAAAGTGTCTGGCCAAACATAATTTTATGATGGACTAACGTTTAAAGGATGCAAAATAAAAACACAAACATATGATCGTAAAGTTCTTTTATTATGCAATCGAAACGTGGTATTGAAAAATTATATATAACTATTCATCATTATTTATAACCAAAATAACAATTTCCGCTTTTGCATAACTATCCGGCCAAGTACCAATTACGCACTATATACAAAGAAAAAATATACCAACTCAAGAAAAAAAATTGAAAACGGTAATAAATGTAAGTTTTTCATCAATACTTGGTAGCCATGCCCTACGAAGCTATCACGGCAGCACATCGGTGAGTCATCGATTCAATGAGTTTGATGTTTCTATCTTGAGAGATATTTTTCCACTATTCTTGAACTTTTCCCCACAAAGCAGCTTTATTGGCACAATGTTCAGTTCCAACTCTTAGTTTTAACTCTTGCCATAAATGTCCTATGGGATTCAAGTCCGGAGATTGACTCGGCCACTCTAAAACTCGAATATTTTTCTTGCTGAAAACCTGCTGAAGGAGCTGTGATCGATGTTTTGGATCATTATCTTGCTGAAAAATCCATCCTCGTGGCATATTCTGACGAGCATAAGGCAGCATTTATTTTAATATGATATCTCTATACATAGCAGAGTTCATAGTGCGTTCAATTTTAAAGATTGGATCGACGCCTTTCCAAGAGAATGCACCCCGTAGCATAATGCTACCTCCACCGTGTTTCACAGTTGGTGTTTGATATCGCGAATCATTTCTAGTTCCTTTTGGTCGTCGAACGTACCTTCTCCCATCATTTCCAAACAAATTAATTTTAGTTTCGTCTGAGAACAGCACTTTTTTCCAATCTTCAACAGCCCAGCTCCGGTATTTTTTCGCGAATTCTAATTTGGCCTTTTTATTTTTTTTACTGATGAGCAGTTTTTTAACTCCAACACGTCCAAAAAGTCCCACTTCTGTCAGTCTACGTAAAACAGCACTTTGGCTAATGTCACCCAAATTTTCTTCGCGTAATTCACGTGCGATGATTGCAGCATTCTTTTTTACGTCGGCGACAGCCTTTCTTTTGATCACTTTATCGACACGATTAGTTGTTTTTCCTAGGTCGCCCAGGACAGTATTTATCTTCTAGAGTACCAGTAGTCTTGCATTTATTTATTGTATCGTTAACAGTCGATTTTCCAATCGCCAAAATTTTAGCTTTTTCACGTGATACTTTTCCTTCGTTGTGCAACTTGATAACCACTTCACGTATATCCAAAGACGTGCGTTTCGACATCTTGACTGAGTGTTACTGATCGTACAATGCAAAAGGAACGGAGCTCTCAATGTTTACATGATTTCGCGACTGATCACGTAAACAAAGCGAAGCGGATGATATCTTCTTGGAATTCGGCCGGACATTTATGAAGCAGTAAAACGTGTTATTTTTCTTACAAATAATTGTTAATTGGTATGGACAATTTTTGAATTTCATATTTTGATTGCATAATAAAAGAACTTTACGATGATATATTTGTGTTTCCATTTTGCATCCTTTAAACGTTACTTAATCATAAAATTATCTTTGGCCGGACACTTTTGCGTGCAACTGTACATATATAGGTATACATTGATTATTATTAGTCAATGCGATACGGTCCGACCGTAATATTACAAAACTTTAAACCCCACTTCAAAATTACTTGGAATTACGCCTCTCTCGTATCGACCATGGATCATTTTCTCTTCGCATAATTCGGTCATGAGTGAGCTCTAAATTTAGGAAATCAAAGCTCAACTGCTAAGTGCAGCAAGAACGGTCTCATAATTAACGTTGGATTCTGCTTAGAATCTCGAGGTGTCAATTGTCAACGAAGGGTTGCCGAAGGGATTAGTGTATATTCAAGTGAGAAATTGAGTGGTTTGAAAGTATGTGCGAAAATATTTTAGATATATCGCCATTTTGTCGTGTGCTTCGTTGGATAATACATGATACCTAACCAGAGAATGTGGTAAAAAGGTCTCATAGAGATCGAAGAATCGATAGGCCATCTTCATATATCTGTGTGTATGGATATATATATATATATATACACACACACACACACATATATACGAATTTGTCCAGTTTTCGAAAAGCAGAGAATTTTTTGGCTGCCTCCCCTAGTTCCGACGGTTAGCGAGGCACGACTTTTGCCGGATTTTTTCCTCGAATATATCCGGGAAAAAATTTCTCCGTTTCACTTCCGGTAGATGCGTTTTTTTCAAATTGTTTTTTATCTAGAATTATTTTTTTCAGCAGTTGATTATCTTTAGTTATTGAAAATTTATTTTCAATTACTGAAATCGATACAAAACGTTAATGATAAAACTGTGGATAAGTGGAATTCCTGATGAAGTAGCCGAACACCATTTCCCACAAAGTTATACAGAAACCTGTGCGGGTAAAAAACCATTTTCCTTAAAAAAAAACATATCAACAATACAGTCGTAACCGCCTGGACTTCCGGTTAAATAAAAAAAAACCGCAAATATCACATAATATCGCGACGACTAAAAGAATACAGATCGAACCTTTGGACCTGATGCCGCGCTTGTCAGCTCGTGGTGGCGACGGTGATTCCTTGTGCGCCTGGATCTTTCCGATCAGCAATTCCAGACGCGAACTGTTGCCTTTGAACAGCATGACGAATAACGTGCTCGCTATTCGGGTGCTTTTCGAGTACGGAAATCGGCGCGTATCTACGGCGACAGTTCAAACGAGCGCGCGCGCACACACACCAGAAACAACAGTCTGGACGAAAATCGGCCGATGTTCCTTATTCGACTTCCGGTTCAATTGACACTCGAAAACGGCGACTGCATGTCGCGAACGCCAATTTCTCCAAACGAAACCCAAAACAAAGTAAACGCCGATCTTCTGGCTGGATAACTTCAGAACACCACAAAATTCGCTACCGATTGATCGAGGAATGCCGCGGCAATCGGCAGAAGAGCTACCGATTTTTGAGCCTCATCTACCGTCAGTGAGGGCAAACGTCAATATGTGGTTTGTTTAGGTTCGTTGAGGCAGAGATGAGCACGATCGATCTGCCTATCGGACCTGCCGATCTCTTGCCGATCTTGCCGATCTTGCCGATCCTCCTCATCGCCCAGCTTCGGTACTCGCAATACTTGTCCTACGATGTCTGCGGTCCATCCTCTTTCTATTCTCCGTGCCTTGCGCACTGCGGGCGCCTGTTGGAGAACCGATCGAATCGCCGAAAAGTACGGCTCGGATTCATTCGCCGATCCAATATCGATTGTTTACCGATCCAATAATGGCCGAAACAAGAATCTTTGTGTACTTTTTCCAATCACAAGAGTACGCAACACCACTTCAGGGATGGTCGAGGAGATCAAAGTGACCGGGAGATGCCCGGGATGTGATCCGATGTCTCGCGGGCATTGCCGACGACTGTTGCTCGAGGAGTTAGGCTGAGTCGTTGGTGCAGCAGTCCTTCGAGCTCGGTCATCCGAGTTCTCCCGTTGCTGACTCTCGGTCGTTTCTGATTCTCGACTCTCTCTCTCTCTCTCTCTCTCTCTCTCTCTCTCTCTTTCTCTCTCCCTAAGAGTCTCCGTAGCGACGTCGCGGGAGCACCGGGAAAAGGGGGGCCCCGCGTGACTATTATTGCCGCTAGTTGCGCGACCAAGAGGTTCCACCAACCTTCGAGGTGTACACGCGACGCGATGCACACACATTCGCCGCACTCTGCCGACGTTCGTGTTTGTTAAACACGAGGAGGAGAAGGGAACCCCGAAGGAGAGGCCAGGGAGCCCCCTTGGGAAACCAACGATCGCATTGGACGGTAGGCGGGCACGATTACACCCACCACCCCCGCAACATCGCGCACGTGTGTATATGTATGAAACACACAAACACACACACACACACATGTGTGTGTGTGTGTGTGTGTGTGTGTGTGTGTGTGCGTGTGTGTGTATATACCTACAACGAGTACGGGCACATCCGCACGCACCTTCTTCAACGTATCCCCCAACGTCACGTCATCGCGGCTTCCCAATACCAAAACTATAAGTACCCTTTGAGCTGCAGACATTAATATCCTGAAGAGGGCAAAATGACAATCCGTTCTACTAAAAAAATGTCCAGCCGTTGCCTATTTTCCCTGCTGTTGCCATTTTTTGGAAATGCCAACTCAAACAAACCAAAACAGAAGCAAACCTACATTAACGATGATTAGTTTTACCATCGTCTCTCAATGAGGCCGGCCGATGCAAATTCTCCCAACTTGTATCGTGATGCACTACACTGAGGAAAAAAAAATTAAATCAAAAAAATATACTGGTTGATTCGAGCAAAAATGTCTGATCGCGGAGTGCCACCGATGTATCAGATTGTTACAATACTTTAAAACATTGGAAAATGTGATTGATTTAAATAACATATTTTATTTGAAAAAGCTCTTCTGTTCTCTGAATATGTACATTATATGTACATTATGTCCTTTAAATAAAATTATATTCTATTGAAAATGAAAAAATTATATTCTAATAAAATTATATTCTAATGAAAGTATGGATGAAATAATTAGGCGGTTGCTACAACATTTTTTATGTCGTACAAAAATGTAATCAATAGAATTAATTCTTTCTTTACTGCATCGAAGCGAATACGCCATGGGGTGTAAGTTTTTCAATTTGTTTTGAATCTTAAATAAAAAGTGAGCATTAGAATGATCTTCCACGATAATAGTGGAGAGAATATCAGATATTCAACTGATACGAACAGATACTACACTTTGATCTTAGCTACAGGCCAAGAAGATACTCTTAGAGTTTTTCCGGCGTTTAAGTAGATTTTCGGTTCGCGCTACGCTTACGAGAAACGAACGCGCGTGCGGCTTCTAGCGGTTACTCCGAGAACTGCCGGTTTCCTCACACTTAAAATTTCGGTCGCGCTCGGCCACGATTTGCTTGAATTTTTTCAACCAAATCCGCAGGAAACAAATTTTATTTCCGCATAATTTTTTAACCAATTCTGACATTTGCTTAATATTTTTCAATCACAATAAAATATTAATACTTTAACGAATAATGTACTTGAAAATCAATATCGGATATGGTGAAAAAAATAAAATAACATAATTAGTCAATAGAAATTTTATCTGAATCAAAAGAGCGAAATTAAATTTGTCTTGTGTACTCGAATCAACAATATTCATGTTATGAATTGAAACGCTTTTTTTGTACATCCGATTATTTACGTCAACAATTTTACAATTGAATGAATGCAATTTCATTCAATAACACCAATGATATTGGATCAATGATTTTTTTTTCTCAGTGTATACAATGGTCGAATAAGCAAGAAATTAATCCGTAAGTTTTACTCAAACAATGAACTTTTGATTCAACATGTCTTCCACGTATTCGGACCCATCTTCCATGGCTCACGGTCCATTTAGAAAATGGGTATGAACCAGGTGCCGATTAGCCTCGATCGGAAGACAACTAGGATAAAAGGTCAACGGAAAGACAACGATGAAGCATCACACGAGGAAAAGGAAACCAGCTCAGTGGACAAAAACAACAACGTCAAAGGAACGAAACATCGCGGCACTTTATCGAGAGTAGATCTGAACCGATCTAATCTAAATTTCCACCGCGATTCCCGGCGGGCGAACTCCCGGGGTCACGCGAAGAGGGTCAAAGTTATTGTCACTCGAGCCATAGCACCTCATTGTCGGGCTACTCTCCGGGGCACATAACCATGCGGCTTGTACCATACACTGCAAACCGGTTGCAAAATGGACCGAGTTCGGAGACCCCGCGAGGAGGGTTGCTCCTGTTCCTGCTCCAGCAGAACTTGCCGGAGTTACGAGTATCGCGCTGATCACCTCCAACCTTCGGAATTCTCGTTCCTCATGCTAATTCGTGTCTCCGGTCGCACGTTTGTGAATTTATTTATCATTGCAAACAGAGCAACCTCAAGTGGCTAATTACTTTCCACTTGGACGACGAAAATCGTGAAGTGAAAGAGATCATCGATACCTGGGGCCTGAGTCATCGGGGCGCCGGTCATCAAAGGGAAGGAACCTTTGTTCTTTTCGCCTTGTTGTTCCCCAACTTACTCTCGTCCTACACGCTTTGGCCGAGACTAATCGGCGGAATCAGCGGCTCCTGATCTTTTGCCCGGATAGGCCCATATTATACCCACTTCGAGTGTAACCGACTCCGCAAGGCGTTGAACCGCTTTTGCTCGAGAGGCCATTCCGTTATCCGTGATGACCTTTCGCGAGAACGAGACCTGACTCCCATAGACCTGGCAACCGGTATGATTCATCCGGCAAACAGATTTTGATGAGTTTGCGGCCAATTGCGATGGAATTTATGAGTAAAGTGACTACCTAGCCTTCATCATCGGCCATTCGTCATTGGCAATCCTTCCGGGTGGCATATTTCGAGTACCGCGAGCGTCAAATGCGATGGTTCATTCCGAATCCGGTCTTGATCCGAATCCAGTAATCCAGTAATAATGAATCAACGCAGCTCGAATCCGAGACTGGAGTGTTCAGCTTCTCCTTAGAGCATCACAGGGATCGAGGAGCGAGAACAAAATGGCCGAATGATCGGTCTCATTGTCAGGTCAATCATCATCATTCGGATACGTCATCATCCCTATACGTATAAACGGGAGAACGCGAAATACAAATAACTCTAAGCGGGACAATCTTTTTAATGGAAGTCCTCGGGTGAGCTGTATCTGGTTTCGGGGCTTTAAGGGTATGAGGACGGGAATACGTACCGGGGCCCAAAATCGCCGACGTTGTAGTAGGCAAAGGTTTCTACGCGGGAGTTTGACGTGTCGAATGAATGGAGAGCCCCCGAGGGCCACGGGACCCCCTAGCACCTCTGTGAAATCACGCGGAATGGATTCTCACACACCGCTGGAGTTTTTATGCCCACCGTGTTCGCGTGGACCCCGGGCGCCACGAACCTTCGCCCTCCTCAACCTAAAGCATCCCCCCCCCCCTTTGCCCCTGTTGATTCTACCAGGTAGCTCGGGGAATCTACGTTCGTCGTGGAATCTCCGGCTCTCTCCCTCCCTTCACATATATGTATTATATGTGTATACACGAGTGTATTTAGTTTTCTCCAGCATCTATATATCGCCCTATCTTCACATTCATTTCCCTTGTACTGGCTCATAATACGTGCTCGATTTCTACATACTCATTTGCCACCTTAAGGGCCCACCCATTGGGCCTATGTACGTCGACCACGGAGAACTCCGGGGTGGTCCCCTCCCCCCTCCCGCCTTCCGTGTGTAATCCGTTTGTTGACGTCTTAACGAAGTTCAAAAGAAGCGAATCAGTAGCTTGGGAAAATGAGATCAAACGCAACCGAATCAATTCGGCAGACCGCGCTTCGACTCGGGTGCAAACTGCGACGTTTCCATCGACCGGTCAATCTTGATTTCTCCAACGAGATAATCGCAATCGATTTCAATCGATTTTACGTGTGACCGTTTTACCGCAGCCCCGAGTGAACGTTGAGTGAAGACACGCTTCGACGATATCCCACGATGCTTCGATTGTTTTTGCTCGTTTCGCCAAGCTTTGTCTAGGCAAAGATTACTCTCCCTCTTGCTCCTCGTTACTTGTGCTTTGTCCGCGGACTCCTCGAGGCTTCTCAACGATTCGCAACGCATACCGAGCTCAAACGGCGGGTTTCACCGAGGCCACCAACGGACCCTTGATTCCTACGATGTGCGCAACCGGGATGATGTCGAATGGCTCGCCAGTTCCAAAGTTTTCCTAGCCGGGCTCTCGGTCAAACTATGCCAAAGTTCCGGCACTCGCGGACATCTCGTCCATTGTCGTGCTAGACCAAGGGGAGACAATGGCACCGTCCGCATACGCGTGGGTGTCCCTATAAGGCTACTTGCTTTTGCAATCCACTGATTGTAAGGTGATGGTGTAAAAATGGATTTCTGGGATATGATGTACCCGGAGTTGCGAATGTGTGATCCTGACTGAAATGTTCTGCTGATTCGAACCTGATATCCAGTGATAACTGATTCTCATTGGAGGCTGATGCTTATTCGGAATGTCCTGATTTGCATTTCATCTCAATGAGGATCTAGTTAGCAAAAACTCCGTGCTCTTTGACACATCGATCGGGATCGTCACTTGAGGGGCTATACCAGACACTTCCAAAAAATCGATTTTTTTTGCCTTTTTCGACAGCTTATACTTTCAAGAATATCCTGCAAAAAGTTCAAGGCCGTATCTCTAATCATTTTATCTTGCAAAAATCGATAGTTAAATATTTAAACCCGTTTTTCTCGAAATGGGATTTTTCAAATTTGCTGACATTGTAACTCAAGGAGCAATTATCCGATTGACTTGAAATTTGGACTGAGTACTCTTGAATATATTTACTCTACAATGGCGTAGGATCTTTTTGATTGGATGAAAGTTGACGATTTGGCATTGAAAAAAACGACCATTTTATAGGCAAGAAAACAGACTTTTTTTTCATAACTACGCCATTTTGCTAGATTTTGATATTTTTCGAAAATTCTACGTCATTGTACAGGGAATACCTTCCAGTTTAACGAGATTTTTTTCTTTTTCGGTTTCAGCTACTCAATCAGCCGGAATCATGTCAGCAGTGGAGGAACTTTTTTTTGGCGCCTCCGAAGGCAGCGCATAAGTCGCTTGGATCTCAATATTTTTCTATGAAAAAATTATGTAATATAGGTCAAATATAGCCAAATACATTTTTAATTTTCCGAAACATTTAATTGAGTACTTTTCTTCCAAAAAAATTCCCGAAAATCACCCAAATTTTCAGCGTTCACACTGGTATAGCCCCTTAAGAACCGGATGCCCAATTGCTAATGATCCTCCAGCCGTAGCGAGTTCATCGTCTCCAGCTGGAAAATCGGGTGAATGGCTCCTCTCGGCGCAATGAGTTCCAGCAAACTCTGGGCAGTTGAACAAAAAGGGGGGGAAAAATACGCAACGATGCCGAGCATACACGTCTTGTGGGAGGCTCTGAGCGCAATCGAGCGCATGTGCAGGGCGAGGAGTCCACTTCCGATCTCTATCGACTCCGCCTACGGTTTACCCCCGACCGTTCGGCTTCTTCGTGGCATTGGCAGCGGTTGCCGCCGTTGGTATTGTTTCCCGAAATTACCCTGGTTATCGACGATACTAAACGCAGGTTGGTCACGTCAATGAACCATTCCTCTTGATTCCTTGTGGATTTCTAGGCTTCCTTTCACAGGATTGTTGATTTTTATTTCAGTGGGATTAAAAACTCTGTTAATGTTGTTCTTTTTATGTGTAAATTCAAACCTTCTGCCAGGTCTTCCATGTGTTTCTAATACTTTTATTAGATCTTCCATGTCTCCCTAATACTTTTTCCAGGTCTTCCATGTCGTCCTGGTACTTTTTCCAGGTCTCCCATGTTTTCCTACTGTTTTTGCCGGGTCTTTCATGTCTTCTTACTAATTTTGCCAAGTCTTTCATGTCTTCTTGGTACTTTTGGCCGGTCTCCCATGTCTTTTTACTACTTTTGCCAGGTCTTCCATGTGTTTCTAATACTTTTACTAGGTCTTCCATGTCTCCCTAATACTTTTGCCAGGTCTTCCATGTCGTCCTGGTACTTTTTCCAGGTCTCCCATGTTTTCCTACTGTTTATGCCCGGTCTTTCATGTCTTCTTACTAATTTTGCCAGGTCTTTCATGTCTTCTTGGTACTTTTGGCCGGTCTCCCATTTCTTTTTACTACTTTTGCCAGGCCTTCTATGTCTTCCTACTACTTTTGCTAGGTCTTCCATGTCTTCTTACTACTTTGTCCACGTCTTCCATGTCTTCCTGATACTTTTTCCAGGTCTCCCATGTCTTCCTACTACTTTTCCCAGGTCTTCCATGTCTTCTTGGTACTTTTTCCAGGTCTCCGATGTCTTCCTACTACTTTTCCTAGGGCTTCCATGTCTTCCTACTACTTTTGCCAGGTCTACCAGGTCTTCCTTGTACTTTTTCCAGGTGGTTCATATTTTCCTAGATCATTAGGCCAGGTCTTTGCGATCTTTCTGCACCATTTCGCCAGGCCTTCCGTGTCTTCCTCAAAGATGGAAAGTTGGATGTATCCGATTGTGACGAACATCGGCCACTTTCACTGCGCCGTATCGCGAGATCGCCCATCTCTCTTTGAGGCACACGGCTCCGGAATTCAGCGAGCAAGAAGTGATTTTCTTGCGTCAAAGCGTAGAGGAGAGCTCGTTCGTGTAGCTCGGGTGAGCAAAGGCTCTCCGAGTTACGGGTCGAGTGAATGAAGTTCACAAGAGGCGTGACAAACGCCACTTGACAAGTGGAAGCCTGTCGTTGACGTGGCTCGAAGAAAGTTGTTCCGGGATTGATGCCGCCGCGTGGAGCACGAACGGTTCGTGTCGCTTTTACGTTCACCGCGAAAAGAGCGATAATTCGTAACGCTGGATCTCGAGCTTTCTTGAGAATCCATCGACGACGAGCAAACGGGATGAGATTTTTTTCTTGAATCGTGAGACAACGATCCTTCGGCTGGGAACGTGACGACATGGTAACTTTTATCGGACCTCGGCGGTCGTTCGATGCTGAAGCCTCAAATTTGACAGAGCGTTCCAGCGACCAATTGGCGAACCACAAATGTGGAAGGGAAAAACCAATCCTTGAGTTTCGTCTGTGGGTGTTGACTATTCATTGATCCACCGCGGTGTCTTTCGTCGTTGAACGAGGCCGCTTTGTTTCCAGTCCCACCCTCGGGAAATATTTTCGTTCCTCCGGTCGAGTTTCTAATTAACGTGCGCCGGAAAAGTACTCTCCTAATGTCGGACGGTCAGAAGACCCGCGGAGCAGGAGTTTCGGTCAGTGATGGTGGACGAGCGTGCGGAAAACCCAAGGGCGAAGACAAGATACAAGGGTGCTTTTCTTAGCCCTCTTAAGATGGGGTAGTTTCACTTCCGGTCAAGACGTTTGTTGTTTTATCCAACGTCTTTGACCCTCCGGTGTACACACCGAGACCGTTTAATCCTCCGTTCCGAGGCTCCCGCTGCCTCTTCTCGCAATCTCTCCTCCACGTCCTTAACCGGAAACTGGCGTAATTCTACGAGCGTGAAGGAGCCCGGTACACGGAAGTGCGTTCACCCGAAAACTCAACC
Source organism: Ophion ellenae (assembly GCA_963210295.1). Classification (NCBI taxonomy): domain Eukaryota; kingdom Metazoa; phylum Arthropoda; class Insecta; order Hymenoptera; family Ichneumonidae; genus Ophion; species Ophion ellenae. Next base: position 42,197,116 of record OY723388.1, on the reverse strand, counting down.
ATTCACATTCAAATTATTTCACGTCTTATTCGTTTGGGCTATTCGCTGGATCTTGAGTCGTGGCTAATTTAATGTGGCTACTAAAATTGTCACATTTTCACAGGATCGACGGTGAGCAAATTGTTGCAAGTAAATCATGATTTTTGTAGTTAAGAAAACGTTTTGATTCATTTGAAAAAGTATAACAACGATAAAGTATTTGGTGACGAAATATAGGTTAAGTTAAATGTAAAAATGAAAGTATCGTAAGTATAGTGTAATTTGAAAATGGTATAAAAAATTATAGTTACAGTAAATAGAACGGTACAGTAAGTACAATGTTTGAAAATAACATCATGTTAACTGAGTAAAATATTGTGCTGATATGCTGAACAAGCATTTATGAAAATGTCATGGACAGAATTTAAATGCAGCTCCAAAAATAATAAATATTTGGTGATACGTAAGGTGAAGTTTAAGTATAGTATAAATATATAGTTAAAATAAATAAAGCAGGACGGATAAAGTAAGACTCCTGATAGTATACTGTATTATGTAAGGCAGTATTGTGGTCCAGACATTTGAACAAATCGTTTTTTGGCATTTTCTTAAAGTGTACTCTCAAGAATATGTCCTCAAAAGGGAATATCGGAATTCCAAAGATTGACGCCAACAATCGAGACCAGAATAGATCGACCGGTCGGAGCTACGAACTTCAGAAGCTTCTAAGGAAGCTAGAACTGCTCGCAGGGAAGAACGAGCTTCAGTACATCATCATTTCGAAGTCGAGGAAGGCACACTTTACAAGGCAGCAAGAGCCAATTAATATGACGTAAGTATAACATGCTATTATACCACTTAGATTGTTACCGTTGTCTGAAACTGTACCTGAATCCTTAGAGGCGTTTTTTCTCGAAACTACTTTTTTCAACGTGGTTGACACAAAATCTCGAGTTCTATTCAACCAATTGATTTCAAATTTTGTATGAACCGTCAGTATATGTCCTTCTATAGCCAATACCTCGAGCATTGCGAAATTATTATTATAACTATTTAAAAAAATTGAAAACAGAAAAAATAGCCCCCAAAATTTACTTTTTACAGTCACTATTTTAAAAAAAAATTTTTTTTTTGTACCTGTCATAATGACACTCTTATTGATAAAGAAAATTGGTGTTATGGCTGCCTCAGATGAAAGGGAGCTTTAGAGTCATGTCAACCGGCTAATCGTTTTTCCACCGCCATATTTAGAGGCCCATAACCTTTTTAATTGTGATTATTGACGCACAGTTTTTTTGTAACTTCTTGAAACATCAATAAAAATACTAAAAAATGCATACTTAAATTATTTTTTGTTTTTTGGTTTATTAAGCCTGTAAAAAACGCCCGAAATTTAGGCCTCCAGTCTAGAATACTACTTTAACATATATTAATAATTAAAGAATATTATTTTAGAAATATGAATAGATACCAAATGACGTACTGTAAAATGGAGTTACTTTGAACAGGTTTTGGAAGTTTTTTTAAAGTAACTTTTTTTAACATCCTAAATTCCAACATTTTTGCTCCAATAGAACAATGTGTCCTTTGGCTATCAAATGTATAAGAAAGTCAAGCCCCACCCCGCAATTTTATATTTTTTGAAGTGTCAAAGTAACCTCGAGTGTGGGGTTTCCTTCACAAGGAATTGAAATGTAACTTATGTCAAAGATTAAGGGTTACTTTGACGTCATTTTGATAAAAAAAAAGATTAATATTTTATGCATTATACATGGAATTAAATTAAAAAACAACGATTTTTTACAATCAAATTGTCATTTTTATTAAGGAAACATTTTACATAAAAATATCGAGAACCTAGGGTACCATTATAAGCACTTAATCAGTCTTATAGTTATCAGTGAGCTCAAAATCAACTTGAGCAACATTACAACAAGCTTTAGCAACATTATAATCAACTTCAACAACAAATTTGAGCAACAATAGAAAAAAAGCTCGCTGCGCACACATTCAAACCGTATTTTTCTGTGCTCTTCTAAAGTAGCCCTAAAAACTGTCAAAGTTACCGTTACTGTCACTTTAACCTCGTTTTACGGTAGTAAGTATGTAAGCATAAAGTATACTTCGAGTACGACATAAAAATAAATAAAACTTCCAATTAGTATTTTCCTGAATGCTGATCGTTCCGGTGACGTTTATCTCTAAATTTCCTTCTAATTGCAATTAAAACATTGAAAAACTTAAGGGGTCGTCTCACTTTAGACGCTAAAAAAGGCTATTTTCATGATTTTTTAAAATTGTTTCCATTATAGATATTGATATAAAAGTTGTTACACTTAATAAATACACTTTCGAAATACATTTTTTTTAAATGTTTGTGTATTTATGTAACCCAAACAAACCTTAGACGCGTTTTTCTCGAAACATCGTTTTTCGACGGCCTGTTGATAAAATCTTCGAAACTACTTAACCGATCCTCATAAAATTTTAACCATATGTCCTTTACAACTATAGCTATAGCGCATATGAAGGATTTTTTAAAATTTTGATATTTACTAATTTTTTTGCCAAAAACGGTGAAAAAAAACACTTTTTTTTGTTTTTTAAAATAATGTCCGCCATTTTGCTATTTTTGCATATATCAAAAATCGTATGATATTCGCTATAGCAATTAACATACTGAATCGAAAACCGTGTGATTTTTTTGTTTCGGATGATCCATCTTCGAGCTTTCATCAACAGCGCAGACCTACAATTTTTTAAGACATTTTTGTAACTACCATTTTCGTCTATAAATAGTGATTCAAATAAATTTGAAATTTTTTCAATTTATTTCGAAAGGTTATTCAGTAAGTGTAACAACTTTTATACTAATGTCTATAATATTAACCGATAAAAAAATTCATGAAAATATCTTTTTTTAGCGTCTAAAGTGAAAAGACCCCTTAATACATCGTATCCCTCTATGGTTCTAGCTCCGTGGAAAAATTCCGTGCAAAATCATCGCAACTCAATCTAAAAAAAAATGGAAAAAAAATCAGGTTTCCAATGGGCAAGATTCTATGCATTTTTGTCCCGTGCGATACTCGTCGGGGAATAATGCGGCGCTCTGTTGGCAGCATACGTGATATACTCCGAGTGGGATGTGGCGATCTCGAGGATATTCTCGGCCGGCGGAAGGGAGACGGCGATGGCCATATAGCCTCGTTATTTCTCGGTCGCACGGGGGTTGATAAGGTCTGAAGATGCCTGGGGACCCCCTGCGCCGTGACACGGTAAACAGTGTCGCTCCCAGCTGGTCACTGGCATTCCCGACACCCAGAATCCTCGCCCCGTGCTCCAACGGGACGAGCGACCCCCGACTGTCCGAAACGCGAGAACACCTAAAAGATCCTGTCGCGTGGTTCTTTCTCCCTTCCTTCCTCACCGATCGTTCAACGTCAACTTTTCTGCCCTTCTCCCCAGTAATCTTCCCCACTTCCCTACATCAAACATACAACACCCCTTTGAGGCACGCCATTGGCAAACGTTCGAACACCATCACGGTCAATCGATTCGCCTCAAGCGATTCTCAAGACCGTTTCGTATTTTATTTTTATTTTTTTAATTTTTTATCAGTTTAAGGGGTAACACTATTCCAGAATTTTCAATTTTTTTTTCTATATTGGCTTAAGAGATGCTTTGAACCATCTAGAATAAGGGGAAAAAAGTTTGATATTTGTAAAACGTGTGCGAGGCGTCGACTGTTTTTCTCGGAACACAATTTTCCAAAACGGCACGCAGCATAACTCCAACAATTGTCATTATTTTCACAACAATTTTTTAGCACATCTTTAAAATAACATTCCGAAGAGAAATACGTACGGGATTTTTCATGAGTTAATTGTAACATTAGTTATTAACAAATGATTGTCCTTTTTTCCTGTTGAAAATTGAGTTTTCACTTTGAATGTTTGCCAATTACACGAAAAATCATATTTTCAAAATCCCCTACGTATTTATTTAGCTATACTCGTGTAAATTGATAGAATTTTTTTTATTTTCTTCCAAATTCAAATTTGCGTCAATTATACTGCGTGCCGCAGAGCGTCCCAAATTCAATATGCCTCGCGAGAATGGCCGCAGCGTCACAGTTTTGTATAATTTTTTTTTGTTCACGTGAAGATATGTCTAATAATATTCTTGAATATTATTACCCTCGTACTTGTTCTTCCACCAGAAAAAAACCCGAAAAATCACTCAATTTTAGACGTTTACAGTAGTGCAAGCCCTTAAGGCGGGAAACCCGTTTAGATTACTCGAAAAATTGATTTTTTTGTGATTCCATAAATTTTTAGTAAAACCATCTAAGAATATACCGGTAAGCAGTATAAATTCATTAGTGCCTTGAATTTTTTGTTTTCGGTCATCCTTTGTCAAACGCGTTTTTCGCGAAAAAACATTTTTCAATTTGTGTACACTCTAGCTCACAAAGTTTCTAGCCTATAACATTATAAAATGATAATTAGTTTCTTTATATAATTACGCTCTATATGAACCTAAATTTGCGGTAGTATCATTGTTTGAAGTATATTTCTTATAGCAAAAATTATACTCTTTTGTTTAATACCTCTACAAAAAGCAATTTTAAACTTTTTGGTCAAAGTTAGGTTCATATAGAAGGAAAACATGTTTTTAAAGTAATTTTCCAACGGTATTGATTTCCGATGAAAACTGTGGCCTCCAGAGTCTACACAAACAGCAAAGTCTGATGACGACCTTCGATAAGCGGCAGGTTATAAGTTCCATACTTTCAGAGGAAATGCTTCGAAAAAATTGAAATATTTGTTTGAAAATATGTATAAAATGTTCCCAAAGTTTGAGCAAATTCCTTATAAAAAAAATCATGAAAATCACTTTGAAAAAACGTACGCCTAAATTGGTTTCTCGCCTTAAGGAGTTTCGGGACAATCGACGAAATGCTACTATTTGATTCAAATTTATATAATAAATTCTTCGTCATATACCGAATGCACCCTCCAAATTTTAAATCGATCCTCTTCACCGTTTCTATAAAACTTACAATTGAAAAAACACTTTTTTACATACGGAGATGCCTCATCGCTGAATAGCAGTTTTTCACACGAAATAATGTGAAATTTTTTTTATAAAGTTATGAACAACTGTCAAATTACTCGGTACATTATGACAATATCGTCATCAGGGTCATAATGCACCCTCAATCTTATCTCATCATAGGCATTTCCCCATGTTGAAAAGTGTTTTTTCAATTGTAAATTTTATAGAATCGGTGTAGGCGATCAGTATACGACAAAGAATGAGCTGTAAATTTGAATTAAAACGTCACATTTCGCCAACTGTGCCGAAACTCCTTAAGGGGAGAGATACCTTAAGGCGAAGAAAAAACATGACGAAATGGTCATAATGTACTGAGTGATTTGACAGTTTTTCATAGCATTTCAAACCTTTCATACATTTCACACTATTTCGTGCTTTAAACTGCCACTCAGCAGTGAGCGTAGGCATCTCCCTATGTTAAAAAGTTTTTTTTTTCTATTGAAGATTTACAATTATGTAAAAGACAAAGAATTTACTGTATACCTATATTTCACTGAAGTGATAACATTTCGTAAATCGTCCCGGAACTCCTTAATTAACGAAGCAGAAAATTACGATACCTACAGCCTTCAATTTTTCTTTTGCAAACGCTAATGCTCGATTCGATCGTACTCGTAACGATCAAATCTATAAACAAATTAAACATAGACAGGAACATTCTGCCAGAAATTCGGCAGTATTTCATTATCTGAAATCCGAGCTCTCTCTCTGGCAGCTTCAGAGAGAAAGAGAGAGAGAAAGAGAGAGAGAGAGAGAGAGAGAGAGAGAGAGAGAGAGAGAGGGAGAGAGAGAGGAGTAAAAGGAAGGGACAGGCAGAACAGCTCACTTGCAGCAGGTTCTTCGAGTTCTTCGGCAACTCAGGCATCCTCACAATAGTATACCTGTGCCCAGGTACTTATATATACAGGGTGTTCCAGAACTGCATGCGTTCCCCGAAATGGGGGGTGGGGGGTGAAAGTCTGAGTCGATTGATATAAGCATGTGTAGGTCTCAGATTAACTCCTGAATTATTATGAATTTTTAAAGGCGGGCCAATCAGCTGCGACCGACGAGCCAGCGTACGTCGGTGAACGATACGCGCGGGTAGTGGTGCCTGGCGGGAGCACCGCGCCTACAGTCGCGTGTCACTCACTGACGTACGCTGGCTCATCGGGCGCACCTGATTGGCCCGCCTTTAAAAATTCATAATAATTCAGGGGTTGATCTGAGACCCACACATGCTTATATCAATCGACTCAGAATTTCACGCCCAAGCCTCCATTTCAGGGAACGCATTCAGTTCTGGGACACCCTGTATATATATATATATATATATATATATATATATATATATATATATATATATATATATATATATATAGTACGCACACAGTATGCAAAAGCAAACCTCTCACCCATTCTTGCCAGCACAGAATACACGTGACATCTTAATCTCCCGACGCGCGAGCCAACCACCAAGTTGGCTCTCAATCTTGGGCCCTCGCGCGATTCCACCACAAGATCCTAATCTGAGATTTAGGTAGGGACTGGTGTGTCACCCAGGGCAAATTCTCGGGTGAGGTATACCTTAATATAAACGCATATATGAATATCACATGAACACACATGCACGCATACATGTTTATAGCAACCCTTTAAAAACAGGGAAATAAAAAAGCATACATATGAATGAATATATATATATATATATATATATATATATATATATATATATATATATATATATATATATATATATATATATATATATATATATATATATATATATATATATATATATATATATATATTACTTTGTGTACTTAATTGTTTTATACATTAAAAAAAAAAAAATTATACGTAGTTATTCAGGACCGACTACTAAAATGTACTACGACCTGACAACCGAAGACCTACTTTCGAAATGCCTCCGTGGGTACACGCAGAATTCAAATGAGATATTTAATTCCGTCATGTGGACAATGGCACCTAAATCAGTTTTGAAACTTTGACGCGTTTTTTTTCGAAACCATGTTTTTCAAATTGGAAGAACGCATAATTCGTGCTGTTTTCATCGGGCTCTGACTCAACTTTAACTGGGGCTTCTTGGATAGATTCTCTGGAGAAGTACACATGAGTCTTACGATTCATCAATAATTCTCGTTTTTATAAACACATTACGGCTGATTTTTTAGCGAGGGGACAAAAAAGTATTCAAAATGATGCTAGTTTGCGAAAAAAAGAAAAACATTTTTTTAAATAATCTGCTGTATATCTCTAGCAACACTTATGTCAATGGCGTAATTAATTTTTTTCCGTTCTAGGTGCTAATCCATAAAAGTTCTGCGTCCGCCGGCAGAGCGTCTGTGAAAATGCTTCTAGTGTAGCGACTATTGAGCCGCCATTTTGCATTTATTCATACAATTTTATTTTGCAAACGTCATTTTGTAAACGTCACATGTAAAATAAATCCTCCAATCCTCATTTTGCTGTCTTCTTTAGTATTCTCAAAAATAAGTTCCAAAAACCCTCATTTTTCGGTGAGTTACATTTTCGGTGATGTCAATGCCCCACTTAAATCACTTTAAAAAAACAAATCTTGACTGTGTGCATATATAAATGTTTCCTGAAAATTTCAAGGTGATCGGATCACAATTGACAGATTAACAGGCTCTTACGTTGATGCCAGCCGGGACGTTCAGAGCGTCGTGTGAAACTATGAGAGCTTTTTTCTCGAGAGTACGTTTGCAAAGTTCGTGAGCAAAATGAGCCAACACCTACTGCATCGATTTTTCTGAAATATTTGGGGCCTTTTGTAGATGTAAAATTATAGTATTTGATCGAAGGATTTTTTAAATGTATTCTTCCGATGTGACGAACGAGATATGCTCATTTTGTTCGCAAAACTTAAGACTCTCACTTTGAACGCGCGGCGTTTTTTTTAAACTCGATATTTTGGAGTTTCCTTCCATTGATCATAGGATAAACTAATATACTAACGTTTGTTTGATTTTTTTATATTCGATAACTTGGTTCAGAAGGGCATTGCTCACCACAAAATACGTTTTGGAGATGAGCTTCCCGGACATCGGCTATAAATCGCTGATTATTCAATATTTTTACACAAAAAAAAATACAGAATGTTCTTCAGATGATACTTTTCCAAATACCTAACTTTTGTAGAAATTTCTAATCACGATTTTCTAGAAAAGAAAATCCCAAAAATGAGCTGTTTTTGACTGTTACAACTAGACATAACCCGTTAAGTCAACTTACATTTTGTTATGCAGGGTATCCTGTTATGAATGGATAATACTGCAACTATCGATCGCTCAGATCATGTCCTACTATATGCTGGAATTTCAGCTTAGTAAGTCCCACGGTTTTCGAGATAAAAATCATCTGCTTTTGGTTTTTCGCATGCCATTTCTACAAAAGATAACTTTTTTACCCGCTTAAAAAAATACTCTTGCTTATGTCGTTTATCTAAAAAAAAGTCTTCTTTTTAACTTGAACTTGAAACTTTATAAAAAAAGATCTTATGCAGAATCTTCACACAAACCAATTCGAACATGTGACTTTGATTGCATGCGGTGTAAAAAAAAATGTACAGCGCATATCGTGCCAATTACTTTAAAAAGTTGCTTAGCTATTGTCGATTCATATCATTTGTAGAAATGGCATGCGAAAAACCAAAAGTAGATGATTTTTTTCAAAAAACAAAATAAAGCCCAAAATCTCGAAAACCCGTGGGACATTTACTGAACTGAAATTCCAGCATATGGTAGGACATGATCTGACCTATCGGCAGTTGCAGGATCATCCATTCATAACAGGACACCTTGTATGGTAATTAAGGCCTTAGGCCACAGTAACGGGTATAAAATCATGTGCGAATTTAACATTTTTTTTTCGTACGAAAAAGTGATTCACTCATAAAATTAATTACACATCTATTTAGTATGAATATCAAGTGAGACATTTTTTTTTTCGATGTACAAAATGGCCGACTACTAATATTTTCTTTTGTTTTTTTAGGCGCTCCGCGGCGTGACATTAGCATCCACGATTTTTTACCTAGAACAAAAAACAAAAATTCTCATCAATCTACATTAGAATACCTCGAGAAGTACATCCGGAATTTAAAAAATATTGTTTTATTCAAAAGTTGTAGGTATTTGAACTTAAGAAATGAATTTTCAGTGAAAACATTTCGTTATAACTGCTCATAAACTGCTCATAAAATGGAAAGTTTTCGATTAATCAGAAATTCCGTACGTACTTCTCGGCGAAATGCAATTAGGAACATAACTTTTAAATTTGAAGTAAATCGGGTTAAAATTGTTGAAGTTATTTGTCACGCCAATTGGAAACAAGCTGTTTCGAGAAGTTTCGAGTAGTCGGCCATTTTGTACATCGAAAAAAAAAAACATATATTTTCTAACAGCTTGATATTCATACTAAATAGATGTGTAATTAATTTTATGAGCGAATCAATTTTTCACACGAAACAAATTTGTTAAATTCGCACATGATTTTATACCCGTTACTGTGGCCTAAGGCCTTGAGCTTTATATATATTTATCTCCATGCACATTCAGTTATTTGACATTCACACGCAAATCCATTAAAAACGCGTAAAAAAAAAAGAAATAAGACTTAAGGAGCCAAAGTTTTGCTTGGTCGCGCCGGAAAATCGGTCTACGCAGGTGGCACCGCACAGAAGCGTGCCCTAAGGACACGCGGTGGCAGCAGGTCGAGGGACTTGCCGCTCGCGTGTATACCGCTCTCGGTAATCCTTGCGGCAGGTTCGAGGCCTCGATCGCCGGGGAACGGAGAGGCGTCGCGCCCGAAGTACTCGAACCGCGAAGACAGGTGAACCCTTATTTGAGATTGACTCGGTGAGGTTCTCGCGGGAGCAAGCCCGCAGACGGGATCGCTCGACCAAATGATCTCCAAGCGAAGCGTGACCCTGCCACGTTGGGCACGTGCCTACCTCGCACGGATACATCTTGTTTGACCATATCTCCCTCCTTTCGTTTCGCGTCGCGACGCATCCGTTACTGTATTTTCGACATCGATATTATACCTTTACGTTTTTTTTTACCCTTGCTCATCATTGTGTACTCTTTGTCTATCTGTTTCTATCAGTCGAAAGGGCAGGAAATATTTTTTTTTTAAATTGAGAACTATTAATTTTATTATTACACTATCTATATTACTCCTTCATATAATTATACAAATCAGAAACAGAATAAAATTCGCGGTAAGAACGGAGAGGATAGAAGTAATTGAATTTCTGGATTATTTATTTTAATTATTATTTTTTGTTGAATAATAATAATAATGACACTTAAAATAATCGTGAATAGTAATATTCATTATTATTATAATCGATCTCATTGTAGGTGATAATGTTCTCAAAAGCATAGTAACAAAAAAATATTCGCAGAAAGAATGGTAAGGATATAAATAATTGAATTTTTGTATTATTTATTTTAATTATTATTTGTTGTTGAATAATGATAATAATGATAGTTATAATAATCGTTAATAGTAATATTTTCTGGTATTATTATCGCTCGTATAGTTGGTACTGTTTTTTCTTCAATATTGTTATTGTTTATGTATTATTATTGTTTATATGTTATTATTTATCATTATATTGGGGATGGAAGAGGAAACAGGTGGAAAGATGTCAAGTAAGGTATGTTAATATGGCCATGGGATTTAGTAGAAACACCCCCAACTATATCTGGCCAAGCGGAGTGCAGGGGAATGGAAGTCGAAGTATTTAAGGGGGGATTGTCTTTTTTTTTCGCAAAATTTACCGCTTTTTGGGAATTTTTTTGTGAAGAAAGTATACAACGGAAAACTTGTGAAACTTGGCATATAGTTTTATTGATGTTTACTACATACAAAAAAAATTTTAAACAATTTCATAAAAAAATCCGCCTCTCACCCCCCTCGACGCGCGATGGTCCTTTTTTGATGGTGTGCACGATTTCTCAAAAACTATTCAACCGATTGCCTTCAAATTTGGACAGAATGCTCAGCTGACATCCTTTTATCGTTTGATGGAGCAAAAAAGCAATGCGTTTAATAGTTTTTTATTTATAACAAAAAATCGATCAATTTTTTTCGAAAAATCGATACTTCAAGTTCAAAACGTCACCAAATCGTCAATTTTTTTTTCCCTCCATCGAACGATAGCTATATGTGTCTAAAGTAAAATGCTTTTTGGGTTTTTGTTGCAGGATGAACGTGAAGGCTGTAATCGTGCACACCATCAAAAAAGGACCATCGCGCGTCGAGGGGGGTGGGAGGCGGATTTTTTGATGAAATTGTTTAAAAAAATTTTTTTATGTAGTAAACAGATCAATAAAACTATATGCCAAGTTTCACAAGTTTTCCGTTGTATACTTTCTTCACAAAAAAATTCCCAAAAAGCGGTAAATTTTGCGAAAAAAAAGACAATCCCCCCTTAAAAGGGCCGCAAGGTATCCACTTGAAATGATGAAGATGGGGGATGGTAGGTGGCGAAAAAAATGCCTAAGGGAAGAAGTAAGAGCAATTATAAATGGTTACCCATCAAAATAGGGAAAAGAGATAAAAGAGGCAGTGCAAAGCTTAGGTGAGAGCTGGAAAGAAAAATAGGAAGACGCATGACAATTAAAACTAATACGATAGGAGCAAAATCGATGCATCAACATTAGGGTGGCATAATTTTGAGCTCTTTTTTTCCTTTTTCTCATCATCCAATTATCTACGTTAGAAAAAAAAATTGTCGCGGAAGCTGCGAGTGGTCAAAGAATATTTAGAGGTCGCTCATGCCTTCCGACAGTTCAATTTTTCATTTAAAAAATGATTTTTTTAATAGTAAATAGAAATAGCAAATGGAACAATGGTTGTAAAATAGCGGGGGGTTAGAAATTGACCGGTAAATCGAAAATCAACTGAAAATGCAACCGACAAAGGAACTATGCGATTACATCAGACGATTTCAGAAACTAGCATTTAGGATCGATGTCAGAAAATCAATTTGAAACAATTGATGTAAATGAGAGGGAAAAGGCATTTATGTAAACACCTTTAAGGCGGGATATACGTTCACAATTATCAGAAAATCGATTTCTTCTCTTTCTCTTTAAATTATAGAACTAAATATGTAGAATTTTTTCCCAAAGTTTCGAAGCGAAATTCGAAAACCTTCAAATGTTACATCCCGTGAACGCTGCGCCTCGCCACTCGGGTTCAGAGCGAGCATAAACTTCGTACGCGTATTTCCCAAAACTGCATTTTCGATATTGGCGTGCAGAATTACTCTAATACTATTAAGCCGATTGATTTGAAACTTAATAGAAATATTGATAATAACCTACCTTCTACTTGGCGAAAATTGTTTCTGAACAATTAGAAGAAAGCTACTTTTTAATTCAAATAAGAATATAGAATAAAGAATACTTTCATTTTAAAATTACAAAAAATTTACAGAATTTTTGCGTGGAATGTTGATTTTTTTTGTATTTTTTTTGCCATTCTCTTAAATTTGCATTTTTATCATTTTTATTACTATCAAATAGAAACATGCTCTAAACGAAAAAAAAAAATAATTAATTTTTTTGCAAATAAAAATCTACAGGAAGCTATACTGTACGCCCATTCGCAACTTCCGTGGCCACCTTGCTGTAACACTCAGCCACAGCTCCGCCATTTTTATGATAGATGAATTAAAAAAAATTATTTTGTATACTTAAATATACCGTTAAGGTATACCTACAGTTTGATAAATGTAGAATAATTGTTTCTTAGTTTAAAAACTCTCTCAAAATAGGTTAATCTTTTGCCGTCTAAATGTATATCCTGCCTTAAGGAGGTTGCTCAGCTATCGCGAAATAGTTCGAATTTGCTGAAATTTATTGAGGATATTTGCGAGCAGGTGTTACGGCTCCGTGTAAAATTTCAAGCACTTCGTCTGCGTGATTGTTCAGCAATTAATTATTGAAGTTAGGCTCTTATACACGGGCGACATAAGAAAAGCTTCATGAGAACTCTAACACGATTGTCACACCGTAATTAAAATACTTAGTAAGAATTGAATGGAAATGGACGGAAAAAGTTCTTGAGATTTTTATGAATAATTTCAACGAAGAGTACATAATAGTAAATAATAATGATAATACGTTTATAATTAATTAATAGTAATAAATTAAGTTTATAAGTAATTAATAATAATAAATACATAAGAGTCAATAATAATAATAAATACATAAGAGTAAATAATAATAATAAATACGTTTTGTCTGACTCGTTACAGAGACATTTTCGAAATAAAACCGGAAATTTCAGCTGATTCGCGTAAAACGATAAACTGCCCCACGGCACGTGGCAACGCTGCTGTCAAGTCGGCCATTTTGAATAGGCGCCAAAATTTGATACGCATAAACTATTGCTTTCTTGCTATACATTTCTCACCGCGGTTTTATAAAGAGTATTTAAATATTTAGAATCATAATTTACAGAAGCTGCAATGCATGTGTTTCGACATAACCTCCAAATCAATTACGCGTCGTCCCTCTACTGCGCATTCATTTTCCGACTAAAGTACTTCATTCCGCCGCTTTCAAGGTAGTACTTGCTCCAACTGTCGATTGTACTGTTTTTTGGTTTGCATTTTTCCGTTTCATCTTTTCATTTTCGCCGAACAAAAAAACGGAATTCGCGAAGGATGTTTGACAGCTACGCGCTCGCGATGTGGCGTTCGTATCTGAGCTCGGTGATACCAGCTACTAAGAACTAAATTGCGCTTGTGCAACATTTCAACTTGCTTAATAACTTATTCGCGATGTAAATAAACAAAAAAGATTAATAACGTTTCTAAACAGCCAGCTATATGCATTCCACATATTTATTAGCTGGAGTTTATTTATTTTACGTGAACGAAAAGGGCACACGGAATAAAAAATACTACCACCATTATTATTATATTATTACAACAATATTCACGTGATTTATTGTTATTTAGTATAGTTATTATTTTTATATTTCTATTATTTCAGTTAATATTATTGTTATTCTAATTTTTTCATTAGTATTATTATTATTTATTTCCTTTTTAGTCACGGAAGACTCGTTTAGCGCGGGAGGTGATTCAGAGATCAAGCATGAAAGAACCGACGATCTTGTTTCCGATCTCGAGTGGAAGGTGTTTAGGGCACAGGTCGACGAGCACCAGGCCTTCGAATCGCAGAGGTGGGCAATAGAGCCACAAAAAATAAATGAGTATTTGTTCCAGCTACTCTTTTTCTCCATTCGGACCATTTCAGGCATACTTTTGCACCGAAAGAAGAGTTTTTTTCGGTTGAAAAAGATTCTTGGCGTGGCGTCCTCTACGAAACGGAACATCGCCGTGACACGACAGAATGTTTTTTCTCTCGTTTTTTTCTATACGAACCATACGAGAGACAGGAAATTAAAGTTGTACGGGAAAAAAAATCGAAGCATGAAAAAGTTTTTTTCTCTTCTGCGATTTTGTATTTTCTTAGTTTTTGTTTCTCGCGTAGGTTTAAAAAAATAAATAATGAAGAGCATGAAGACCCATGGGTTTCTGGACGACCCATGGTTCCCCATGAAACAACTATGATCCGCAATAACGTGCAAATGAACACGAGAGAGGGAGAGAGAGAGGGAGAGAGAGAGAGAGAGAGAGAGAGAGAGAGAGGACCTCGCACGAACACGAGGACGTGTGTAACCAAGAATAAATGTACAGGTCTCCGGCAATTTATTTGGGCATAGCCTTGGTCAATCTCGAACAGGACCCCTCGAGGGATCGCGCGAAGAAGCCCCGCTGGTGAATATATGCTCCGGGAACCCTCACGACTGTTCTACCATTGTCACGTGATCGCACGATCGTCACAGGGCTTCGGGGCTTTTATTTGTGCGTCCTAAGGCCCTTATCAAAGATCGATAAGGATCGAGCTTTTTGGAACTTAAATCATTACAATTCATCTCGAATTTATTTCCATTATTAAAGATCCTATATTTTTATGTCGATTATTTATTTTTAGTATCGTATTCAATTGTACAAGTAATTTTATAACTAATTATACTCATAAACTTTATTTGAGTTAATTTTATAAGTGATTATACTTATAAACTTTATTGAAAATTATTTTATAAGTAATTATACTTAAATACTGTTGTATTTAATCAATTAAATTTATTTCATTAATACTTATAAATTACACAATTTTATAAGTATTTTTTAAGTAAATTTTATAAATTCAAATGATTGAGGAATTCTATTTATTTTTTATTTATTATTGTTTCAAGAACTACGCTAACTTTTATACATCCATTTTATGAAGGCTTCTTCATTTTTGGTAGGGTGAAAAATAATGTAACGCGATTAAAAAAATACATCCTGGAAAAGAAACGATGTAGGTGACATTTTCGATAGTATTTGACTATTGATAATAATAAGAAGAATCAATCTTTTCAATTAATAGCAATAACAATTATCAGCACGAGAAGAACAATAATAATAACCGAATCGTGATAAAGCTGCAAACTGTGAATCATCAGAAAATTTATTGATCCCTGACCAAGCGAATAATTTCAATGAAACATAACGAGCGCCAGGGAAATTAAATATATAAGTAAATCGTTTTTTCATCGCTGACGCGCACCCCGTGACAGAACTGATACTGAATGCCAAGTGCAAATACCTTTAGTCACGTTTGGTGTGGTAATCAGTACCGAGCATGGCGAATTTCAAGAACGGTAAATAAAAGAAGCGGCCGAGAAGAGCAGAGAAAAGAGCGATACAAAAAGTGGCGGGAAATGTGGGAAGATGCTACACCTTGATCTCCTTCTTCTCCCCATTATTCTTCATACTTACCATGCATTTAAAAAAATATTGTAGTCGACCGTGTTAACTTATTGTTTAAATGTTATTCAGTAATTATGAGGCGCCGAGACTTTTTCGATATTGACAATTATTATTTAACACTTTCATATATATATATATATATATATATATATATATTATAATAATATAGATTGATGAATGAATAAAAATGGAGTGAGGTAGGCACGTAAAAAGAGGTATCCCGTACGATGGAACCGATAATAAAATATTATAAAATATATTATAATAATCATATATTATTTCATATATATACAGGGTGTCCCGTTATGAATGGATAATCCTGCAAGTGTCGATAGGTCAGATTTTTATCTCGAAAACCGTGGGTCTTTTGCTAAACTGAAATTCCAGCATATAGTAGGACATGATCTGACTGATCGACATGTGTAGAACTATCCATTCATAACAGGACACCCTGTATATATATATCCATATAGTATTATTATATACATATATCACCACAACAAATAATTATATTATTATATTATGTTTATTTACATAGTAATTATTTTATTCTACTACTATTATAAAGAAAAAATATTCCGTACTCGCAAAAACACTTTCCCTGAAAAAATATAAGACGATATATATTCTAATTATTATATATATTGTATTGTTACATGTATATATCACCAGAATGAATAATTATAGTAGTAGTTTTTTATTTCATTTTTAGTAATTTTTTCCCCCGGTATACCCTTTGGGGTACTACACAGTACCCCTCCTACAAACATTTTTCCCCTATCACATTGCAATACAACGCAATATGATCAATGATTAATTATGTTATATTACGTTTATTCGAATAGTAATTATTTTATTCGAACCAATTTCCAGAAAAATAAATATTCCGACTCTCTAAAACACTTAACATGTTAGAGTACCAAAGTCTGAGCCGAAGAAAAAGAAATAACAATAACGCATTCGCATTGTAAATGAAATCGTAAAAAAAACGCCACGATCGATCGACAATCGACGTTAAATTTTTGGATCAAGTCATCCCTGGATTCTGCAACTCAGAATGATCCCGTGACCGAAAAAATTGAAGGATACCTGTTAAAATTTGGCATCCATTTGCGAGAGACGTCACGAGAAATTTTCTCGCAATCCCTCAGTTTTGCCTCGGTCTGCCGAGATGGCAAAACATAGGACTCTCGTCTTGCCAGACTTGAAGAATCGTGCGTAGATAGTATTATACCAACGTGGGGAAATATTCGAGGCTGGTGGTATGTGAGTTAATATTTCAGAGATTTTGCAACAGGCAATGGGTACGCGGGGACACGGCGAGGTCGCGCGTAACACCGTAAAGTTTAATTGAGTCCGGGAGAAAAGAGGGGGCGAATCTTAAATCGGTATATAACTCGCGAGCTTTCCGAATATCTCGTGGGACGTTGCAGCTCTCGCAACGCATTCCACCTTGACACTTCCGGCCTACGCTGCGTCGTAAAGAAAACGCGAACGAAAAGCTACGAATAATCGAAGAGGGGAAAAAAAGTTATTCCTTTGAGGATTTACAGGGGAGGGCTCGAAAAAACACATATAGAATATTGAGGAAGAGAGAGGGGGAGAAATCATTTTTTTAACCCTTCGAATGCACAATGGGGTCACTTTGACCCCATGTTTTTTACCACAGTATCGCTATCTACTCTATTGGTGGACACTCGGCCCCCAACCTACATCCTGCCCGTGTACTGAGGACAGCTGTTGAAAAAGGACCTGGGGTCGAATCGACCCCGTTAATGCAGTAGTGCGGTGAAAGTGAAACAATTTTTTTTTTGTTAAGGCACCACATGACGGTAAAAAAAAACTGTCATTTTTTTTCATTTTCTGAAAGATACATTTGTTAAGAATGCTCTCACCAAATGTTTTAAAGAAATTTGTAAAATTGGCGAAGATAGAGCATTTTATGTGAAACCGTTCGAAGCAAACCGTTCGAAGCGCACGACCGCGCCGAATTTTACGAATAAATCAAATGGCAGAAAAATATTTTGCACTACCACCTAGACTTGAGTCAGAAGGACAAAAAATTGCAAAATTGCACGCACTTAAATGTTTTTTAATGTCGACAATATCAGAATGTGTGGAAGGTGAACTTTTTTTCTGACACCGTATAATATATATGTATATGCCCTACCGCTTAAAAGTGTTCAATCACTTTCTATAATTGCAAAACTATATTAGAATATCAAAATTGATCAAAAGAACTAAAGGATATTGAAAAAGTCCGCCAATTTTAGGGTCATTTTCAAATAGCTGTAACTCCTCGAAAAATGGTCGTACAGCAAAATAAAAAAAGCAAATTGAAGGTGTGAATCTCTAGTTTTGAGATCTTGAGCTCAAAATTTTTTCGCATCAGCCAATTTTTAGTAGCCGTCAAAAAACCAAAGTAAAAAAAAATCCAAATTTTAGCTCCTCTTTCACAGTCTGCACGGACTTAAATAATTTTTTTTGAATGATCGTATTGAGAGGATCGTCTAACTGGATTCTTCCTCTTTAATTTAAGCGGTGGGAGAGATCTGTACGATTTTTTCTCGCTGAGTTATCGATGTTCAAAGCAAAAATGACACTTTTGACTGTGATGACTGATTACTCGGAAACTAATGGTCGCACAGCTATTTGAAAATGACCCTAAAATCGGCGGTCTTTTTCAATATCCATTAATTCCTTTGCCTAGTGTATATAGCTCTATAAAATGAATTATATTATTCTATATAATAATTTTGCAATTATCCAGAGTGGTCGAAAATTTTGCGATCATCAAAAGTGATGGAAAACTTTTGACCGGTAGTGTATATATTTACGGTTAAAACGGATTTTAGGCCAGATTGGAATCGATTACAAAAGCGCACCACCGGATGTTCCCGAGATCCGTTCCAATAAGGGTGGTCAATAGCGCATCGCGCAAACTAAATATCTTTGTTTTTAACGTCTATACGGAGGCCCTTCTTACGTGACGAAGAGATCGGTGAGGTGAGCCACAATGCGCTTCCTCTATCGCCAATCGTCATGCTCCATTTGTCGTCGGTATTGCTGAATAGAGGAAGAAAGATAAAAAAGAAAAAAGGGGGGAGTACGCACGCGTATCCCTTGTACTGTATATATCGGATGTCAGTTGTCCCTCGAGGCACAATACCGACGATCACCCCGACAAAGACAACATAATGGGTAACCGCCCCTTTCAACAACGTTGTGAATCACTTTGGACCGACCCCCCCCCCCTACCTCTCTCTATATACGTGCTAACTTTGGCTTTGAATCTCTCAATGACCCTCGCATCAGGGTGGGAGTAAGAGAAATCATTTATCTATACTTTTTTTGTAAGTAATCCTGCAATACTCATCCATTTGTTAATAACAAACGCTCAAAGTTTTTTGTTGTTTTTGAAAATCGAATATTTTCTCTACATTTTGTAATCATCGTAATTTTCAACATTTCCGGAAAGTATCCTTACGAATAGACAAAAAGATGAAGAGACGATATAAAATAATCGGCTGTTCGATAGAGCAAAATAAAGAATAAAATTGAACAAGAATAATTGAGCCTATAGCTATTTCTGTTTGGTAGGACAGAAACATGGCGCTCCCTTCGAAACGAAGAGCAAAAAAGAAGAAAAAAAACTTTTCTCGATATTCAATCCTTGCCTCGTGCGATCGTCGCGACCAAGGGGCGAGGAACTTTATTCACCTGCGAAAAGAGAGCCTACGCGGATACCTCAATTATCTTGTCACGGCTTATAAAAGGGTGTACAATAGTCGTATTCGACAATAAACCGCCCTCCGCGGGACACCATGCTCCCGCGTGACGCGCAGGAACGGACAAAAGTGTGTATAGGCAAGACCGAAAATAATTTCTTCCATACAGACCCTTACTCTTTTTTTTTGGCTGTCGAATGATTTCGGCGGATCCGCGATATTTCGTAGAAATCCCTCGAACTCCCAAGATACAACGTTCTTCGTGGATTTTAATCCATGTAATGTCCAATTAATAAAAGAATCCCTCCCCCCCCAAATTTTGATCGTGCTGATGAAAATATCAGCGAAATCGTACAGAATGTATCTTTCTCGCATGATTTATTTAATTTTAATCAAATTCAGTTAATAATTACCGTATAATAAATTGAATAAAAACATGTGTAAATAAATAATTAAATTTAAATATTTTTAAATAGTTATTTCCATTCGATTATTCTTAAATACGTAATTAGATTTTTTAAACTGAATTAATTTATCAAATTTGAAAAAACTGACGAGACCTCCTTCTTCTTTCGGGTGTCAAATGATTTCGGAGGATCTGCAAAATTTTGTAGCACTCGGTCGAGCTCCCAAGATACAAATTTCTACGTGGATTTTAGTCTTAAAGAAAAATCCTCCCCCCACTCAGGCCGTTCCACTGACAATATCAGCGAAATCGCACAAAATGTATTTTCTTCGCATAATTTATTTAATTTTAACAAAACTTTGTTCATTATTCTAGTATAAACAATTAAACAAAAACATGTTTGAACAAACAATTCTACATGATTATTTTTTAATAATTAAAAAAATGTAACTATTCTTAAAGATTTAATTAAATTAAGTAACTGTTAATTGATTCATTTAAACCAAAAGTTCTTGAATCATTATCCAAGTTTAGCTACTTTTGAATAATTACTTAGATTCAACTATAGTCTTATAATTAATCAGATAAAATTATTCTTAAGGGGGTATCAAAAACTGAAAACTTCAAAAAATCGTTTTTTGCACATTGTCATAGTGTGAACTTTCAAGAATATTTTAAGACCAACCGTACCCTGCAATTCTAAAAATGGACAAAGTTACACCTATTTTAGTGAAACAGCGTGCAGCGGGTTTGCCGCGATCCGTCGAGTTTGAACGCGATTATTTCGAAACTACATATCTTGACCCGGCGGGATTAATATCTTGAGTAACTTTCACACTATTGACTTGAATTTGCACAGCCAGCGTTCAAACAGTAGTCATTTTCGGTTCACGATCGCATTTTTTAATTGGATGAACCATTTGTTAATAACAATGACTTCAGCATGCTGTTTTTCAAGAGAAATATGAGGTGTTCTTTGGAGAAGCTGTCATTTTTCGTATTTTTCGAAATTTTGAAAAGTGGGTCGTGAACCCACAGCCAGTTGGATATATTTGAAGAAATTTTTCTTTGTTTTCGTGTCAGATTACATTTGAGCCTGGTATAGATCCCGCCGTTTCAGGCCTCGCCGCTGGAGGACTGCAACGCCAACTGCAGCACCACGAACACTTTGAAAGATTTTCTTCCGAAAAAATTACATTGTAACCACAAACATGTGTACAACATGCTGGGAAAAAATTAATTTATTCCAACCAATGTGTTACGAGAAAAAAATGCATCATTCTGGCCCTTCAAATTGGACTTCCAGAGAGGGATACCACGTTGAATAATCAAATATATCTAAATGCAGGGTGCCAAAAACGATAGTAATCAGCAATGACTCCTTCGGTTTCGGAATGAAAATTCCCCAGCAGTTCGCTCGTTCATCGGAACGGAAAATAATAGAAAACTGAGCATGTTTTTTTTATCGCTGTCCAAACGCCTCGATTATACCTCCCCCAAACAATTATTTTTTTTTCATTCTAAATCCTGTTTTAATCAGGCCGGGGGAGAGCGGCCCGCCCTCCCCGATATAGAGTTACCGCGTTCATCGACGCGCTATATCTGCCGCGGGTGAATGGCGGCATTATTATAAACAAGGGTCGAAAGCGCGCGCACTTGAGAGGGAAGGCGAGCGGGCAAAGCAACCGCGCTATCATATGAGCCACGACAGGATATCCATTCTGTATCGCTCACCGCGCGACGGCGGCGCGTAATACACGCACTCGCAGCACGCGAGGCTTCAACTTCGTTTTCTTCCTTTCTATTCAAGGGTGCCCAAGAAAGCTCGCTGGAGACGCCAGTTTTTCGATCAGCGCATTTTTTTTTCTCTTTTTTTTCGAAAGATTCGGCCTAAAATGTCTATTTTTCAGCTTTTTTAAAAGTGAAGAAAAATCGCTACGATTAAAAATAATGATTTCCCGTTATGGTACGTATATATGATTGGGAATCGCCTGAAGACTTGAAAAAACCAAAAACCCCAAAATAAAACCCAAACAAGTGCAAACAGAAACTTGCCGTCGTTAAACAAAAATCGTCATCCCCTAAATCTCAAAGCGTTGGTTTTCCTAAAAAACTTCGAAAACCAAAAAACCCAAACAATTTTTTTTAAACCTGCGATTATTCAAAATATCTTCATCCCCTAAATCTCGAAGCATTGGATTGCCTAAAAAAAAATTTTTTAAACAAAAAACGCAAACAATTTTTTTTTAACTTGCGATCATTCAAAAAATCATCATCCCCTAAATCTCAAAGCGTGGGATCGCCGAAAAACTTCGAAAACTAAAAAAACCAAACAAAAACCTGCGATTATTCAAAAAATTGTCGTCCCCTAAATCTCAAAGGTTTGGATTGCCTTAAAAAACTTCAAAAACCAAAAACCTAAACAATTTTTTTTAAACCTGCGATCATTCAAGAAATCGTCATCCCCTAAATCTCGAAGCGTTGAATCGCCTAAAAACTTCGAAAACTAAAAAAACCAAACAAAAACCTGCGATTATTCAAAAAATCGTCATCCCCTAAATCTCAAAGCGTTGGATTGCCTTAAAAAACTTCAAAAACCAAAAAACCCAAACAATTTTTTTTTAACCTGCGATTGTTCAAAAAATCGTCATGCCCCTAAATCTCAAAGCGTTGGATCGCCGACAACTTCGAAAACTAAAAAATCCAAACAAAAACCTGCGATTATTAAAAAAATCGTCATCTCCTAAATCTCAAAGCGTTGCATTGTCTAAAAACTTCGAAAACCAAAAAAAAAATACTCCACGTTACAGAAAGTGCCAGAAACTTCGTTTCCTTCGGAATCCAAAAAAAAATCGAGTTACTGAAACAAGCGTTCGGAACAAGCGCGACGGTTCTCGGCGGTGTCGTTTTCCGTATGAAAATCATAAAATACTGGGGTGCTTCATAAGCATTATCAAGATGAATCGTCTAGACTTCGAAAACCAAAACCCCCCAAAAAACCCAAACAAAAACCTGCGAAACTTCACAAAAATCCTCACCCCCTAAATCTCAAAAGGTTGGATCGCCTAAAGACTTCAAAAAATAAAAAAACCCAAACAACAACCTACGATTATTAAAAAAATCGTCATCCACTATATCTCAATCGCATCGCATTGCCTAAAAACGTCAAAAACAAAAAAAAATACTCCACCTTACAAACAGCGCGAGAAAATTCGTTTCCTTCGTAATCCAAAAAGAAAACGAATTAATGAAACAAGCGTTCGGAATTAGCGCGATGGTTCTCGACGGTGTCGTTTTCCGTATGAAAATGATAAAATACTGGGGTGCTTCATAAGCATTATCAAAATGAGGTCCGATTCCTTCTGGACAATTTGGACGGCATACGAGTAGTATAGGGCGTAGAGATTTATCGAAGGGCTAACGGGGCTCGATGGTATTAGCTCGCTGCTCGGGATATGTTGTTTCAGCGGCAGGACTCTCGTGACCAAAGGCTGCAGAGTCCTGCTATGTATATTATACGGATCGGGAGACTCGCGAGGCTCCCGAGTATGTACATATAAATATGTGTTTGTGTGTATTGGCAGGGGTGAGAAAACAAGGGATGGAAGGGGAATTGACATGGAAGCGAGAGTGTATAGTGGAGTAGCCACGCGGTCGTCCGGGCAACCAGCAGGTACCCGGAAGGTGGTTGTTCCCGAGGGAGAGATGGAGACCTTAGCCGGACTTGGTAAGCCCGTCCAATTGGCGCCCGGGGTGCATTTGCGTCTAATTCAATGCATTACGCTACCTCGGTCTCTTATTCCACCTCTCTCTCTCTCTCTCTCTCTCTCTCTCTCTCTCTCTCCCTTTCTCACTCTTGCTGGATCAAGTTTGTATTCTTCTCACATCCACCCCATCGACCAGCGGTCGAAAGATTCCGATAGAATTGAAGCAAACCTTTCCTCTATGTACCATTCCTCTGACACTCGATGTTCTTTACTAAAAAGAAAACACTTGATTTCTGGGAACTTTGCAATCGCTTCGATGCTGTCCAAACTTATTAATTCAGAGCTCGCGGATCGTTGCAACGTGAAAAAGTCGACCCAACCTGAGCACTTTTGTGGCAATAAGATTTGCATCTGGGTTACCCAGAAGCGAAGAAACGAAAAGATTTGGGAGCGAGAGGTATACGAGTTGAAAGACAGGATCGTCCTCTTCATCATTTTACCAATACATAATGGGTGTCTCAAAATGACTTGACATTTTAAATTGCGCGCCTTTTTTTTGTGGCGAACATAGAGTACTAATCTTTGACGACTAGCATCGTGAAGTATTGAGGTTTAGTCATGGAGAATTACACGATCGAGCAACGCATAAAAATTTTCATTTGCTGCATTGTCACTGCATAGTTATTGCAGACGAAGTTTCATGGTCGCGTTATCTCGCGCCGCGACGATGTGAATTGGCCACCAAGATCGTGCGATCTGACGCCATTGGACTTCTTTCTTTGAGGTTTTCTGAAAGAAAACGCGTATGCCAATGATCCACAGAGCATTCCGGAGCTCAAGGAAGCAATTGGACGCACCATTAATGAAAATAGTCCGCAGTTATGCCAAAATGTTATTGAAAATTTCGTCAGGAGAGTGAATGTTTGCCAACAGGGACGAGGCGGCCATTCATCGGATATTGTGTTCCACACATAACCTCCATGTTTGTACCTTATATTTAAATTAAAATATTTGTACTTTTCAAATAAATAATACGTTTAATTAATAAATAAGAATGTCAGGTCATCTTGAGACACCCTATGGGGTCGTCCATTAATCACGTGAGGCTCAAATGGGGGGGGATTTGGATAACATCACTGAAAATTCTAGTACGAGTTATGTTTCTACACGCCGAGTTTTTTCTCGTGACTTTTCACATATTTTCGATTCCAACGTGGTAAGAATTCTCAATCAGCGTTCATCGGGAAACAGTGCAGAATCCCATTGGATCCCAATGAGGACTCCCTCATGTGCGGTGTCCCCAACAAATCCCTATAGAGATGTGAGTGCACTTTGGGACTCCCCAACAAATGTGTGCACAAGATCACGAAATTAAATACTTTTTTTTGGAGATCCAACGAATTCCGATTGAAAATAAATAAATATCAAATAAAAAATTCTCAAACGACGTCAATCGAGAAATAGCGCGGTATCAACTCGGCTTCCAATATGGACTTCCAACATGCGGTGTTCCTATCGAATCCCTATAAATATGTGGTAAGATCTGGGAACTCTCCAAACAACTTCCGCACGGGTTGCCATTGGCGTAATTTTCAAAATTTCAAAAAGTGTCCGGCCATACGAAACTTTGATCATTACACTAAAAGTACATTTTTCATTCCAGTTCACCTTACTTTCCAGATCCACCTTCACCGATTGGCCATGCAGCAACGGCCGCACTGTCTTCAAATAGTAAACCCTCCATTGTTTATCAATATTTTTCAACGAAAAAAAAAACTCAACCTACACTGAGAAAAAACATCATTTATCCAATATCATTGGTGTTATTGAATGAAATTTCGTTGATTCAATTGTAAAATTGTTAGTGTAAATAATCGGATTTATTAGTCCAAAGAAAACGCTATTGACGTTAATAACATGATAAAATTAAAAGTGTTTTTTTTTATTCAAAAGATATATTGTTAGCCGAGAACAATATATTATTGAAACTATCTAAAAAATGATCGCGAACAAATTATATAGTTTTGAATGCATTTTCTGCAACGGACGCAAAAAGCGTTTCAATTCATAACATGAATATTGTTGATTCAAGTACGCAAGAAAAATTGAATATCGCTCGTTTGATTCAGATAAAATTTCTATTGAGTAAATATGTTATTTTATTTTTTTCACCATATCCGATATTGATTTCCAAGTACATTATTCGTTAAAATATTAACATTTTATTTTTATTGAAAAATATTAAGCAAATGTCTGAATTGGTTAAAAAATTATGCGAGAAAAATATTTGTTTCTTGCGCATTTGGTTGAAAAAATTCAACCAAATCATGGCCGAGCGCCACCAAAATAATAGGTGTGATGAAACCCGTAGTTTCCGGAGTAACCGTTAGAAGCCGCATGCGCGCTCGTTTCTCGTAAGCGTAGCGCGAACCGAAAATTCAACTTAACGCGGTCCTCTAGTTTCTCGGCTGTTTTTTTACGGCTTTTTCAATAATTTCTTACGGGCAAAGCATCGAAATAATCAATCTCATCGTTTTTGCATAATCTTTATTAACATTTAAATAAGCTTCACAATGTTTTTAAAGTCAAAATATATAATAGAATAAAGGTTATAGTGGCCGACAGGAAGACATCAAGTAAAAGAGGTGCTTGACGGTGACCAAGATTGCGGCTGTTCTGCTTATCTGAAATCAAAAAACCAAACGGCATTTTAATCTTCATATTTACGACTAGCGATTGAACTAGAGTGAATTCTAAATTACAAA
The DNA here is from genome assembly GCA_963210295.1 of Ophion ellenae. NCBI lineage: Eukaryota > Metazoa > Arthropoda > Insecta > Hymenoptera > Ichneumonidae > Ophion > Ophion ellenae. The sequence continues at coordinate 42,170,543 of OY723388.1, read as the reverse complement.
AATTGACTTTTTTATACACTTTTGAAAATTACATTCTATTTTTTACTCATTTATTCTTAAGTTTTTCGCTCGTACAAAAAAAACTATCGAAGCAATCATGATAATCCTAGTTCAATCGCTGGCTTATAACATATTAAAGATGCTGTGTAAATTTGAACAAGATCGGTGCAGTAGTTTCTAAAATATCGTGGTCACCGTTTCGAAAAATGGTGTTTCGAGAAAAACGCGTTTGAAAGTTCGCGCATGTGATTTATACTAAAAATTTAATCTCACCCTCAATCTGCTATGCCTGGACCATACAATAGGCCTTCCTCTTCTTCTTGGAAGTCACGCAGAGCTGCTCCGTCTTCCCTTTTCGCGATTCGGGCCGGTTTTATAACATCACTCGTGCGCCTTTCTGAACGGTCGATCTGAGAGCTATCACACTGTTGAACATATCCTTTAGCTTGTGGGCCGATTTTCACTCCCATGGTTTCCAAGGTCTTCAGGATAGATTTGAATCCTTCGTTGAAGATTATGACAGCGAGAAACGTGGCGATTTCAACCACTTTTGGCCCAGAATGGAGGTGCTTCGGACCAAAAGTCCAGATTAACGAATTGAGCGACTCGTTATTATTTTGAGTTTCCGCTCCCAGGCATCTGCTTAACAATTCTTCTTTGGATAAATCCTCATAAATTGGCTTGATAACTTTTTGAACTGCTTCAGAAAGAGGCGGTTTATTGTGTTTGAATTGCTCAGCCTCTCCGAGAAGCTCATACCTGCTCCGTTCCAGGGCCGTAACTTGTGAACCACTTCGAATATCGAAAAATCCTTTGGCGCACATCTTCTACACATGTTGTAGATGTGATTTATGGAGAAAAAAAAATCGATTTTTTCGACTCGATAAACTAGAGGACTGCCTTAAACGCCGGAGAAACTCTAAAGAGTTTCTTCGCCTGTGGCTAAGATCAAAGTGTAGTATCTGTTCTTATCAGTTGAATATCTGATATTCTCTCCATTGATATTCCATTTGATATCTGATATTCTCATCCACTATTATCGTGGATGATCATTCTAATGCTCACCTTTTGTTTAAGATTTAAAACAAATTGAAAAACTTACACGCCATGGCATATTCGTTTCGATGCAGTAAAGAAAGAATTAATTCTATTGATTACATTTTTGTACGAAAAAAAATGTTGTAGCAACCGCTTAATTATTTCATCCATACATCTGCGGATTGTATATAGAATGATTTCAATAAAATTCAATTTTATTTGAATGATAATGGAGATTCGCTTCTTCGCCTGTGGCTAAGATCAAAGTGTAGTATCTGTTCTTATCAGTTGAATATCTGATATTCTCTCCATTGATATTCCATTTGATATCTGATATTCTCATCCACTATTATCGTGGATGATCATTCTAATGCTCACCTTTTATTTAAGATTTAAAACAAATTGAAAAACTTACACGCCATGGCATATTCGTTTCGATGCAGTAAAGAAAGAATTAATTCTATTGATTACATTTTTGTACGAAAAAAAAATGTTGTAGCAACCGCTTAATTATTTCATCCATACATCTGCGGATTGTATATAGAATGATTTCAATAAAATTCAATTTTATTTGAATGATAATGGAGATATTGAGAGAACAGAAGAGATTTTTCAAATAAAATAATATGTTATTTAAATCAATCACATTTTCCAATATTTCCTAGTAATGTAACAATCTCATATATCGGTGGTACTCCGCAGCAGTACATTTATTTGGATCAACCAATATATTTTTGGATTCAATTGGTTTTTTTTTCCTCAGTGTAGGCAAGACCACGTATCAACAGTGTGTCAAATCCCACCCTAGTCATCTCGATACTCTCGTCAAAAAAAAAAATTAAAAACCGACCTGTATTCCGAGCCCCAAACCGACCCCCTAAGACCCCCAAATAGCAAAAAACAAATTCGTTTCTACTCTTCGATTATTAATCACCATGATGTTGACTTATCGTTACTGTCACGACGTTTGGGTGTAAAAGCAACAAACAAAAAAAAACAATTCCTCCCCTCGGCTCCCCCGCACCGAACATCGCGCGGTCTGCCGAACGGACATATATTCCCATGTCTGATCCTCGGCTGTGGAGGCAATCCGAACGTTTACCTTGGGCACGTTTCGTACCGCAACGATGATCGCGGGTGCTCTCTGGGCGCGCGGCGCTCGATGGTGGTCTGCCCTCCGCGCGTGTATCCAACACCGTAGCTTGACTATAATTCAGCCTTGGGCAAAGTAAGTTTGCGGAGAAAAGAAGGATTCTCTCAGGAGCGAAGTAGGACCGAGGGATACGGGGCTAGAAGGAGCGATAAGAAGGCACCCGCAGGTGTAATTATGATTACTGTGTGCTATAGCGGGGGCGGCGGAGAGATGGCCGGTACATATAGAGTGTGCCGGAGGATAGAAAGCTGTACGGAAAGCGGAGAAGCTCTCACCGGGATGCCGCGAAGCTGTCGGAAGGGACGAAGGGCGAAGGGCAGGGATGATCAGGGGAAGTGGGCGGGGGTGGGTTGAGAGACCAGCGGTATTGCCGTAGCTCGTATGGCAGCCGAGGGATCGTGGGAAATAGGAATCCTCGAACGGCACTTTCGCGTCCCTTTGCCCGGTCTCTCTCCCTCTCCCTTACCACCTACAAGCTCCTTCCTCTCCCATAACCCACTCCCACCTCGTGTTTTTCGATCGTCACCTTTTTTTCATTGAAATTCGACAAAATCCAACAAAAATCTAACACATTCTCCCTTCTTAGCCCTTTTTGTGTCTCCCTCGTGTTTGGCTCCTCGAGACTTGCACCCGTGCCAATTAAGGCCTTAGGCCACAGTAACGGGTATAAAATCATGTGCGAATTTAACAATTTTTTTTCGTATGAAAAAGTGATTCACTCGTGAAATTAATTACACATCCCCCATGGAAATTTATATACGCAAAAATATACTGCAAATTTATTTTATTAATAATTGTAATACATGTGAAATGTATGCCATATATTGAAAATATATGTGCCAAATTCTAATTTTCGTAACGTTTTTATATATGAGATGTATATGCGTGGTATTACTGTATATCAATGTATCATATATCCATGATATATGTAGCATTTATCCTGAATATATACCACATATATTTAGCATATATGTTGCATACACACTGCATACATACCACATATATACTGCATAAATGGTACATATATGCCAAATGGTAGCATTTACCCTGCATATATACCACATATATTTAGCATATATGTTGCATACACACTGCATACATACCACATATATACTGCATAAATGGCACATATATGCCACATATATACAGATATGCTGCGCATATCTGTATATATGTGCTTGTATGTAATAGTGTACTTTAACTATAAGTTAAGTTTTTTTAAGTTTAAGTTTTAAGCTTTCTTAAGTTTAACTGTAATAGCGTTTATACACAGCATATATTTCTTGTCAGGAATATGTATTAAAAATGTATGCGTCATATATGATGTATAAATGACACATATATGAGTCATAAAGGACGCATACGTTTTTTATATATTTTTCTGACAAAAAAATAGATTGAAAATATATTGAAAATATATGCGTCGTATATGCCTCATATATGCATCATATATAGTGTTGATACGTAGCATATATTTTTTTGGTCACAAAAATATATCGAAAATATGTGGGTCATATATGCGTCATATATTTGGTGCATATATACTGAATGTACACTTATTATTCTATTTTTCGTCACTATATATGCGACCGATATATATATATGTAGCATATATTTTCTGCATATATTTTACATACATAAATTTCCATGGGGGATCTATTCAGTATGAATATCAAGCTGTTAGAAAATATATATATTTTTTTTCGATGTACAAAATGGCCGACTACGAATATTTTCTTTTGTTATCTTTTTTTAGGCGTGACATTTAGCATCGACAATTTTTTACCTAGAACAAAAAACGAAAATTCTCGTCAATCTACATTAGAATACCTAGAGAAGTACGTACGGAATTAGAAAAATATTGTTTTATTCAAAAGTTGTAGGTATTTGAAGTTACGAAATGAATTTTCAGTAAAAAATTTCGTTATAACTGCTCATAAACAGCTCATAAAATGAAAAGTTTTCGATTAATCAGAAATTCCGTACGTACTTCTCTGCGAAATGCAATTAGGAACATAACTTTTAAATTTGAAGTAAATCGAGTGAAAATTGTTGAAGTCATTTGTCACGCCAACTGGAAAAAGCTGTTTCGAGAAGTTTCGAGTAGTCGGCCATTTTGTCCATCGAGAAAAAAAATTTCTAACAGCTTGATATTCATACTGAATAGATGTGTAATTAATTTTATGAGTGAATCACTTTAGCATACGAAAAAAAATTGTTAAATTCTCACATGATTTTATACCCGTTACTGTGGCTTAAGGCCTTAAGGTAGAACGAGCGCGCGCACTTGATTTTTATAAATTTTGTTCAAAATTTAACCAGAAATTGTTCATATCATTATACATGTTTGTGTAAAATTTAAAAACAGTCGACTATTCAAATTGGGAGATAATGGGTTTTAAAATTTCAACTTTTAACACTGCAGGGTTTGCATTGACCGAAAGTCAGGTCACATAATTCGTCGTACCATTCTATTGTGTTTATACATTTTGAAAACAAATTATGTTTAGATGGCAAACTAGTTAGGGAAAGGGTGAAAAAAGTTTGGATTGCCTTAACTATTCAGTTTCGCCAAAAACGTTCAGTAAAGACAGAATAATTATCCGTGAAAAATATTTGTCCCCTATGATAAGAAGACATATGGCGACACCGCAGAACAGTATTGTTGAATATTTCGAGAAAAAATAATAATTATCGTGTTCCTAAAGTTAAAAAACTTTTATCATAAAAAAAAATATTCGCGTTATAAATATTAATATTCTATATTGTTCATGTTATCTTCATTAACAAATAAAAGTGTTGGTTAATTCATAACTAATTAAAAACTTCGTTCGATCAAAAATTACTTCCAAATAAAAATTTGTGTTGCAGTACCATTTCAAATATGCCGCGCAAATCTACGTTATTGGAAACGTGGAACGATGCAGTGTTGCCATATGCCTTCTTATTATAGGTGACTAATATTTTTTACGGAAAATTATTCCGTCTAAATTTCAATGCAGGCCCTGCAGTGTTAAAAGCTGCAATTTTAAAACCCATTATCTCCCAATCTAAATAGTTGACTGTTCTGAAATTTAACTCAGCATGCATAATGATATGAACAATGTCGGGTTAAAATTTGAACAAAATCTTTAGAAATCAAGAGCCCGCGCTGGGTCTACCTTAAAGTTTGTTTGGGTTACGTAAATACATTAACATTTTTTTAAATCTATTTCGAAAGCGTATTTATTACTGTAACAACTTTTATATCAATATCTATAATATAAACCTTTTTAAAAAATTCATAAAAATTTCCTTTTTTAGGGTCCCAACTAAGACTCCTTAACGGGGTATCCCTCTCTGGAAGCCCAATTTGAAGGGTCAGAATGATGAATTTTTTTATAGTACCACATTGGTTGGAATAAATTATTTTTTTCCCAGCATGTTGTACACATGTTTGTGGTTACTTAATAGTAGTAATGGTTAGTAATTTTTAAATTTTCAAAAAGTAAAAAATAGCAAAAGTTAGTAAAAAATGGTTAGTAATTTTTTCGGAAGAAAATCTTTCACAGTGTTCGTGGTGCTGGAGTTGGCGTTGCAGTCCTCCAGCGGCGAGGCCCGAAACGGCGGGATCTCTACCAGGCTCAAATGTAATTTGAAACGAAAACAAAAAAAATTCTTCAATTATATCCAACTGGCTGGGGTTCACGATCCACTTTTCGAAATTTCGAAAAATACGAAAAATGACCGCGTCTCCAAAGAAAACCTCATTTTTCTCTTGAAAAACAGCATGCTGAAGTCATTGTTATGAACAAATGGTTCATCCAATTGAAAAATGCGATCGTGAACCGTAAATGAGTACTGTTTGAACGCTAACTGTGCAAATTCGAGTCAATAGTGTGAAAGTTACTCAATATATCGATCCCGCCGTGTCAGGATATGTAGTTTCGAGATAATCGCGTTCAAACTCGACGGATCGCGGTAAACCCAACGCACACTGTCCCACTAAAATAGGTGTAACTTCGTCAATTTTTAGAATTTCAGGCTCCGCTTGGTCTTAAAATATTCTTGAAAGTTCACACTATAACAATGTGCAAAAAAACGATTTTTTTAAGTTTCCAGAGAGGGATACCCCCTTAAGAATTTACGGTAGAGCGGTGTATTCCATACAGGCGATAATGCCAGGCGAGGGATATCCCCGCGCGATAGGCAATTTAAATTAAAGGCAGTTTCGCATTGGGCTTTCGCGCGCGAAGTCTCGCAAAATTCACGTCCCTTCGTCCTGCGGGACTCGTTTCACACGTACGAGAATGTGCCTCTTCCTCAACCCTGGCTACATCCACCCAACCACCCCTTCACTTTTCTCCCTTTTTATTTTATTTTTATGATACCCGCGGCGTTATATCGGCGAATTCTTGGCGATTCGATGAGAGATCAGGGCGCTGTGTATACTTCTCGTCGACGCACTTTGTTGGATCCGCTATTCGCGGATTTTATCGATTTCCTTCGCGCACTCGTGCATCTTGCGTTTATTCTGTTATTTTACACTCACTATAAAGATCAAGTTTGTTGTCTATGGATACGCGTTTACTTTGTTGTATTGTATATTTAGGTGTAAAGAAGACACGTGCGGTAGAAAGTGAAAAAAGAGATAAATAATCAAACTGTTCGAGATAAATGTTACGAATCATTGAAAAATGAGGGGATTATTACGCTCATCGTTGGTCATTCATCACTCATCATTTAATTCATCGAACAGGTGCAAGGAATCATTATGAGGGTATCCTTCTCTGGAAACTTCAAAATATCGTTTTTTTTTTTATATTTTAATACTTGAAACAGTAGTAATTTTCGGTTCGCAATCGCATTTTTTAATTGGATGAACCATTTGTTAATAACAATGACTTCAGCATGCTGTTTTTCAAGAGAAAAATGAGGTTTTCTTTAGAGAAGCTGTCATTTTTCGTATTTTTCGAAATTTCGAAAAGTGGATCGTTAACCCATAGCCAGTTGGATATATTTGAAGAATTTTTTTTTGTTTTCGTTTCAAATTACATTTGAGCATGGTAGAGATCCCGCCGTTTCGGGCCTCGCTGCTGGAGGACTGCAACGCCAACTGCAGCACCGCGAACGCTTTGAAAGATTTTCTTCCGAAAAAATTACATTGTAACCACAAACATGTGTACAAGATGCTGGGAAAAAATTAATTCATTCCAACCAACGTGTTACTAGAAAAAAATCATCATTCTGACCCTACAAATTGGGCTTCCAGAGAGGGATACTCCGTTAAAAAAGCCAAAAATCATGAAGGGTGGGAGAAATGCACAAAAGGTGCGAGGTGCAAGACGTCATTGCAAAATAAAGAAAGTATAAAACTAAAACATTGTTTAATCTCATAAGAATAGTGCTCTGTCGTTGACCATTCTTTCGCAGAAGAAATAAGGTTTTTATTTTACGATTTCTTAAATTTTTCATGATTTCTTTACCTCAATCTTGGATGAATTGAATTATTAGTAATGAATCGTCAAAAATGAGCATAAGAATTCCTTTGTTTTTTAATGATTTGCAACAATCTTAAAACGATCATACATCGATATATATATATATATATATATATATATATATATATATATATATATATATATATATATATATATATATATATGTGTGTGTGTGTCCACAAATACATGGCTAACGACAAAACATCATTCTTTTAAAAAACAAATACTTTCTGCACTTTAATCATTCCCAAATTTATTTCATTATTTTTTATGAATGTATCAACTTATGTTGATTAATTTTTTTCTTAATCGTTGAATTTATTTTATTACTTTTTATAAATTTCATCACATATTTTCATTGCGTTTCAGTCAGTTTTTACGAACGATTGAAGAATCATTTCGTTCATTTTCAATTATTCGTCAAATTTGTAAATTGATCAGTTTGATTATTCGTTGTTTTTTAGTTGCTGATGTATGTCCATGTATGTTTATATTTATGAGAGACGTATACAGTAACACATATTACACAAATATATATGTAATACAAGAGACACAATAAATATATATTTGTATATATAGATATATATATATATGTACATGTATACATGTAAGTGTATAAATTTATATGTTCCATAACAATGTATATAATAGCATGCATTGTTCTTTGCTGTTTGTGATCGTACTGTCTCATATATATATATATATATATATATCAAATGTGTGTAAGTAACATAGAGAAATACGTATGAGAAGAGGCAAGAGAGCGGCGCGGCGCTGCAGGAGCAGTTAACAGCTGAGTTTTTCCAGGATCGACCCCATGGGTCCTCGTCACGGTAACCGTGGCAGAAGAGCCGTGCGCTCTCACACCCCATGCTATTGCTTTTTGCCTTTGGCGCACATATATGTGTGTGAATATATATATTTATATATATATTTATATATATATATATATGTGTGTGTGTGTGTGTGTGTGTGTATATATAGTTGTTACGACCTGTGTACGGGACAAGTCCCGTGCCGCCGTCTCGGCCCGGATTGTATTGTCGCAAAGACCACGCGGTAATATTCCACGCGTGTGTATAAGTACGCGGATATTCCTTCGCGACCCACGGAATAACTCGTTCCAACGGAGGCACGGAGTTAATGGTAATTTGAAGAAAAACAAATGAGCGAATTTGTGCGTCGATGAAGGAATATGGAAGAGGGCCAAATAATAAATAACGAGAGGAACGTAGCCATGGGTCTTTAAAGCATTAACCCTCCGTTGCCACACTCGGTCATTTTGACCCGGACGAGTTTTAAATAAAATCCTCACTTTCCCAAAATTGAGAATTTACAACACTTTTTAACAAGAATTTAATATTATATTTTTCAAATTTCAATATGCAGACGTGTGAAAAAGTGTAAACAGTATAAGGGCAGGTGGGGGAATTACTAAGTGTAAACAGTATAAGGGCAGGTGGGGGAATTACTATCCGGATCAAAGTGACCCAGTGTGTCAAAATCGTGGTCTGAGATAAGTGGGTCAACGGAGGGATGAAGATTGGAGACTTTGCTTATTATAATGGTGTGGTTTAATGATTATTATTATTTCTTTTTTTATGTTTTCATTGATGTCGTTTAAATATTATTATGTGGCTTCATTGTTAGTACTATTTTTTGTCTATTTTTTTGGAAGGGTTACACCTAGCTCGTGGCTGGAAAAAAGAAGAATTTTCGGAAAGAGCGTGTGCAGGTTTTTAATTTTTTTTTATTTTTTACATCTAAGAGTATGGTTTTTAGTATCTTTTGCAATTTTCGCATTGAAAAATATTTATAAATGTAGATAAAATGGTTTGTGCAGACTGCGGTTCGAAAAAAGTCCTTTGCGGTGATCACTGATGCTCGGAAACAAATCATTCGAAATTTAGAAAATCAAACGCAGTTTTCGCATGAAATTATCTAGTGCTTAGCCGAAGGATTTAATCGAATATTGATTTTTTTTTATTGGCTGCAGTTCGACGTGAAAGGATCAATTTTCAGTGAAAAAAAATTCTCCATTTTCGTAAATAAAAGAAAAACTATACGTCGAAAAAACAAGTTCTTTCATTCAAGGACTACTTTTTGATATGTAAAAGAAGCTTATGATATTTGAAGTTGATCGGTGCAGTGATTTTCTGGATATCGTGGTCACCGATATTGAAAAAGTCAATTTGAGAAAAACCCATTTAAAGTTTGTCGGTTCGTGTAAACTACGCATATACATAACTTCCTCATTCTCAAACGGATCGACTTGAAATTTTCAGAGAATATTTTTGAAACGTTATATTTTGAGAATCGGCCGAAAACCAAAAACCGATTTTCTCAAAAATGTCAACAACGTGTTAGCTCATTATTTTCATCATTTTTATTATTTATAAATTTTATTAACGTGGCTGATTATTATTTTTATCATTTATTTGTTATGTATTCATTGATGTGGTTTAATTATTCGATTTTGCTGCCTCATTTTTCAATATGAACTCCTTTATATTTATTCATTTTTACACGTTAAAACTTTTTGGAGCAGAACATTAAAAAACAATTATACCACGTAGTTGCTGGCGATATTCGCACGTAGACCGTAGTCGACAATTCTCCGAATTAGACAAAAACAAATTTTAATGTAAAAAATCGGAGCTAATTAAAAAATGTAAACAAATATCCTTTCTTAATATATTGTCCTAGACCCCATAATTCTCAAGTCAAGCTTCTCCACTCATCAAAGATCCAACCAAAAATGATTTAAAAAATATCAAAAAAAAATCGAAAAAAATTCTAGCCACTCCAGTGTGAACCCATGCAACTTTTTACCCTCTTGACATTTCCTCTGAAACCCTATGGTTCTTCGATAACGCCTTTTTTTCTAAAACATGTCTTTTGTTAGCTAAAAATGCAATACTGAGACGAAAAATAATCGTACGAGACATTCTAAAAAACAAAAACGTAGCTCTTGATATACTTTTTAAGGTTACCATGGAAAAAACCGAGGAAAAAATTTTCCACAAACTTTGCAGTTAATTTTGGACGGTCAAAAAGTAGCCGAAAAATGGCCACGTTCAAAAATGCGTACCGAAGCGAACAAAAAATCATAGAGAATTTTCTAAAAAAGCAAAATAAAGGTAAATTTGTCCTCTTTGAAATGCCACTTGGAAAATTCAACTATCTTTATTTTTGAGACCCCTATCTAACTTTTAGTGCAGTAAGAAATTTTGACTGGTGTACCCAAAGTTTTGGCCGGCAGTGTAATATGTATACACACACATTCGGTGGAAGAGCACTTCCGAGTCGTTACTTTTGGCCAGACAAACGTGACCGTCTCGTCTCCCACTGTACTTATTTCGGGTCCGGTAGACGCAAATTTTTTATTTTCTCGGAACAAAATTTATTTTACTTATGTTTTTTACGCATCTTTTCAACTCGTTTGCTCATTGCGCAGGTAAGTAGTTCCGGTCGAACGTGGTGATGGCTCTCTCTCTCTCTCTCTCTCTCTCTCTCTATCTCTCCCCTCCCTCGTTACAATTTATTTGTAACTTTATTCGTACGTGCCGAGCGTACCGCGGGAATTTTAATAACGCCGCGCACTCAACGTGCTTTCCGCGACTTGTTCCGCCATTGCGTATATATATATACGGGCATTAGTGATACGCGTTTCTCTATTATACGGCGAATTCTAATGGGGCCCCCGTTGAAAACCACGGCGAGACGAGGTGAACGGAGAAAAAAAAGGTACGAAAAAAATGCATCGGCGCTTCGCGCATATGCTTTACGAGCGAATAATTATAGGTACCCGCAGTCGTGTTTATGTTAATATCCGAAGAAACATTATTGCCTATATGCGAGCTAACACCCTCCCGCTATGGGAGCGCGTTACACTTTTCTTTCCTTTTTTCTCTTCGTCTTTTTCATCTCGCTTCTTTCCTTCATTAACGAGAATAATTCGCCGTGCCTGCGTAAACTATGCTCAATGCTCGTATCGTACGAGTACGTATGGAATCGCTACTATTTTTGCGTTTCCCAGAAAAAAAAACGCTACACCGATTCCTCAAAAGAAAAATAGATTCAAGAATTTAATATCTATTATTTTGTATATGATTATATATATATATATATATATATATAGTGGCGTGCAAAAGTTTCGGGCCAACCTTTTTTTCGCGGCTATTCGACATAATATTTAATGCCTGAACCTCTTCATCATTTCAAATATTTGTGGAAGCTATGATATGCATAACAGCGTGGTATATTTTTGTTTGTTTGTATAGTGTATGGTTTGTGTACAGCGTCGAACGCGTTCGGTCAGTGTGCAAAAATATTGGGCCGCTGTCTCACCTTCTCCAGCCACTCGGTTTGTTTACGTTTCCTTCCGCGCTTTCTTTCGCGTTCGTTCGAAATATAAAGAACCATGAAAAAATCAGTTCTATTTCTGCCGCAATGGCGAAACACACAAAAATTGAGGTCCGCGAAATTGTGTTAAAACTATTTGAAAAAGGAAAGAGTTCTCGTGATATTGCAAATACTCTATCTATTGGGAAAAGCACAGTAAACCGTATTATTGCGAAATATAAATCAACAAATTCGTTGTGTGATAAAAGTCGAAGCGGTAGATCACGAAAAACTTCAAAACGCGTGGACAAAGTCATTGAAATAAAGTGCGTCATAGATCCGCGAAAAACTGCAGCAACAATTTCGCGAGAATTACGCAGTGAAAATCTTGCTGATATCAGTCGGAGTGCGGTATCCCGACGTCTGAAGGCTGTGGGATTGATTGGGCGCGTCGGTGTAAAGAAACCACTCATTAGCACAAAGAATAAGAAGGCTATTTTGAATTTTGCCAAAAAATATCAACATTGGACAGTATCGAATTGGCGGAAAGTTCTTTTTTCCGACGAATCCAAATTTCAATTGTTCGGAAGTGATGGTCGCAAGTACGTAAGACGTCCAGCAGGTACCGGATACGATGTACGATATCAAATTCCAACTGTAAAACACGGTGGCGGAAATGTTAAAGTTTGGGGAGCATTTTCTGATAACGGTATTGGTCCGCTAATAAAAATCCAAGGTAATATGGACGCTATAATGTATCGAAATATATTGCAAGACCATATGCTCCCATTTGCAAAGAAAAATATGCCGAATGGGTGGATATTTCAACACGACAATGATCCCAAGCATGCTTCGCGTCTTGTGAAGAATTTCCTTGAAAGCCGAAATGTGCGCCTTCTCGACTGGCCCTCGCAGTCACCGGATTTAAATCCGATAGAACATTTGTGGCAAGAGCTCAAGGTTCGCGTTGGAACGAAGAATCACTCCAACAAGACGGAATTATGGGATCATTTGCAAGATGAGTGGGAAAAGATGCCACAAGATCGCATCTCGCAATTAATTGCGTCTATACCCCGACGATGTGCTGCTGTAATCGTTGCTAAGGGCATGGCAACGAAGTTTTGACTCTAAAGAGAAAACTAAAGCATGTTTTGTCATTTTTATAATGTTTTGTTTTTTGTTTTCATACGCAATAGTATAAGGCCCAATACTTTTGCACAGTCATTAAATAAAAACTGTTGGATAATTAATTGTTGAAGAGTGGTATTGCTGTTTATACCACATTTTTTTTTAATATCAAGCATCTTTACGCCATTTATAAGTGTAACCGCTCGTTTGTATTGCCATTTATAAGTGTAACCGCTCGTTTGTATTTTCCGTACCATCGTATTTCTATGCAACATCCACGAAAAATAGGGTGGCCCGAAACTTTTGCACGCTACTGTATATATATGTATATGTATATATATTAGGTGTAGTAAAAAGAAATCCATTATTTTTACTTCAATTTCATGCAAAAATGACGGATTTCTTTTTACTACACCTAATATATATATATATATATATATATATATATATATACTTTTTTCGTTTCCTCAATATAAAATATATTTGTATATTTAGACATAATATAGTTATCTAAAAAATCTGTTCATATATGACTCTACAATGGACTTTCCATCAATAGGTATGTGTGTATATATATATATATACGGCAGAAATTCCATCCTGAAGTTTGTAGGATCGACCTCGCCCACGCCTCGACCACAGAAACGCCGCTTACGGCTAATTGAATTCGCTTTACGTATCTCACAAGTTGGGCGTCTCGTCGTCATTGTCGTATAACGCCGCGCATTGTAGCGACAGTAGGATGCAAAGTATACTGCATAGCTATTGCCTGCACAAGGAAATAGCATATATGCAAAGAAGACTCATACGAGGGAAAGCACAAGCTTACCGAGTTTCACACACACACACACACACACACACACACACACACACACACACACACACACACACACACACACACACACACACACACACACACACACACACACACACACACACACACACACACACACACACACACACACACACACACACACACACACACACACACACACACACACACACACACACACACACACACACACACACACACACACACACACACACACACACACACACACACACACACACACACACACACACACACACACACACACACACACACACACACACACACACACACACACACACACACACACACACACACACACACACACACACACACACACACACACACACACACACACACACACACACACACACACACACACACACACACACACACACACACACACACACACACACACACACACACACACACACACACACACACACACACACACACACACACACACACACACACACACACACACACACACACACACACACACACACACACACACACACACACACACACACACACACACACACACACACACACACACACACACACACACACACACACACACACACACACACACACACACACACACACACACACACACACACACACACACACACACACACACACACACACACACACACACACACACACACACACACACACACACACACACACACACACACACACACACACACACACACACACACACACACACACACACACACACACACACACACACACACACACACACACACACACACACACACACACACACACACACACACACACACACACACACACACACACACACACACACACACACACACACACACACACACACACACACACACACACACACACACACACACACACACACACACACACACACACACACACACACACACACACACACACACACACACACACACACACACACACACACACACACACACACACACACACACACACACACACACACACACACACACACACACACACACACACACACACACACACACACACACACATATATATATATATATGTATACACACGCATATATGCGAGTGTGTGTGTGAACATGGCTATACGAGAAGGGCACTCAGAATCACCCTCAAAGGTACAGAAGGTTAGACTTGTAAGTTATCGAGAAGCCTCTTTGACGGCGTGTATGTGCGCGTACTCCTTTTTCACCAAAAGCAATGGCTACTCCATGGCTCCCAGCTCATTGTCTTTTAACGACGTGGATACTTTGCGGTTTCAGCATATAAATGTATATATATATTTTCTGCCGTCCCCGAGTACTTTGCTCAGCGAAATGTACTTCAACGAGACAACGAGAGTCAGCAATCATCTCGCGCGTCGTCCGGAATTGAAATCATATTGTCCGAATCTTTTGCAGTTTTATATACAGGAGGTTCACCCGAAAGTTCCGCTCGTTTTTTGAATTAATAGAAAATAAGACATTTTCAAAACACATATTATAAAATCGTGGAATCTTGCGCGAGGTTAAGGAGGTTGGATCGGTCCAGTTGAGTCAAATGGCGGTTTGTATGCCTGATTTTTTCAATGAACCTCAAAAAACTGCATACGAGGTATAGATTTATTATGTAGATACCAATTTTTCATGAAATATATAATTGAAGGGCCAATTATGCATTTTTATATTTTTATTACGTCAGTAAGAAATACTTTTGTGTTGCTACCAACTTAAGCAAGAAAAACTTTGTCGATGATTATTATGAAGGAAGCGCGTCAGCGAATGTTTTATACAACTCAAAATGAAATTTTTACTCATTCATAATTATGCCTATTTATATTTATGTCACGAGATTATTTATTATTACCATTAATTAATATTACGTGCTGCCGAAATACGGCAGATACAAGATGCGTTGAAAACGGAGCCTGTAACCGAGCTATGTATGATTGCCGAGCATTTTGAGAATTTGACTGGAAAAATTGAAAATACGGATAGGAAAGCGAGAGAAAACGAGAAGTAAAACGACAGTAGAGTTTAAAAATAAGACAATATTGAAAGCAGAAACATAAACGTGGGGGGGGGGGGGTTCTGTGTAAACACCCTTCATGGATATACCTGGGACAACAAACACGAACTAACCGCATTTTCGAAACATTTATTCATATGTAATGAACAAATAGTATTGTTATATATCGTTATAATTATACTTTTCAGTGACTATTAATAAAAATGTATTGAATATTTAGTGTTTTCTTTCAATTAAAAAATGGACAGAACTTTTCAGTAAACCTTATATACCTTCTTAAATATCTTATTTATTTTCCTAAGTACCAACGTATACGCTTGCAGGTTTTGAAAAATTACCTGTTCCCACTTGAACCTTTTCCTATCGTTCCTATCACGGACGTTTTGATCAAGTATCTACACCAAGGTCTCGGAAGTATTGGTGTACGGCTAAGGAGCCACCGCTCCGAGTATCGGCCATACACAATGCTGCTTAACTTGAAGTACCACCGGAACCGAACCCTGAATGGTAATCCACCAGTCTCTGTTATATATATCACATTTAGGTTTTTGGCATTTAAAAAAATGCCATTAGTGAACGGAAACTAATAAAATCATATGCCCAACTACTTTGCAATTGCATATATATGTTCGTGCCGTAGTATTTTACTTGTTTTTGTTGACAAATAACATTTTTTAAATGTCAAAAACCCAAATTTTACACGCACACACACACACGTATATATATATATTGTAACGTTGCGTTACGGATATCGAGAGTATCCGAGAAAGGTGAGGTAAGCGGGCTGCTCAGTGGTCAGAGCAGTCGACCGGCAATCGAAAGGTCCCTGGTTCGAATCCCGGCCCAGAAGCACACCGCATTTTTTCTCGGATAGTTCTCCTGGAGTTTTTTTCGGGGGATTACAAATGGCGCCCAACGTGGGGCCTACGGCTGGTACAAAAATATACGGAACCAGAATTGTCCTTGATTGCCGTGGAAAAGAATCGCTTCCCTGAGATAAGAGTCTCATTGAGCTAGCTCCCCTCCTTTCCCTTCAGGACAGGATGGCCTGTAGTACCTACCCTTCTCCCCTTCGTTCCTCAGACAATCCGCGTGTCTTGAGTAGTACCCGTTGCGTATTGAGTTGAGTTTCGGAAAATTTCGAGTGGACCGTCCAGAGTCGGATCGACTCTGGCAGGGGGGAGTTGTAATGTTGCGTTACGAATATTGGGCTGGCGTAGCTCAGTGGTCAGAGCAGTCGACCGGCAATCGAAAGGGCCTGGGTTCGAATCCTGGCCCAGAAACGCACCGTATTTTTTCTCGGATAGTTCTCTTCGAGTTTTTTCAGGGGATATATATATATATATAACCGCGCTAGTAGATGGGCTGTAGAATTTTTATTTTCAAACGATTAAAAAATATCGTCTCACGAAAAATCTTTTATTCAATTTTACCAATCAGACGGAACGAATCCCACCAAAATTTTTGTGATCGCATCGAGCAGCGGTTTCTATATATATATATATATATGTATATATATATATATATATATATATATATACACATATTCAGGATTTATGCCGAATCGTGTATAAACTGGCCAGTTTTTTGAAATTTTCGTAGGAGTATGTTTGAGGACTGTTCGCATAAAGCCGAGTGTTTCGCTGGAACTAGCACCATCGTTATTCGGTACGTGCGTACTCCTGCAGACGCAATTATATTCGTGTCTTTTTCGCGAACTGGAAAGTCATACGGCACATGCAGATTTGGAAATCCATGTCTATACACACACACACACACACACACACACACACACACACACACACACACACACACACACACACACACACACACACACACACACACACATATATATATATATATATATATATATATATATATATATATATATATCGTCACCTGGCCTCTGGGCAAATTTCCGGGAACAAAAAAATGGGCTGCCAAACTGGATTGAGATTTCTCAGCCTAAAATTGCGTTCTGCGCACTCTTCCGTCATGAATAATAAACGATTGTCGCAATTTCGCGTAACTATATTACAATCTGACCGCGCAGTTCCTTGCATCGTTTTCGCATTCGGGGAATACAACGTTATTAAGAATAATATAAATTATTAAGAGTACCGATAACGTGGCGCAGCGCAGTTGCGGAAGAAACGAAGGAAAAAAAAATGGAAAAAAGTTTGGCGAAAGCTGCCATTTTTTGCGTTATTTATTCAGGACGCTTCGCGCGGACGTTTCGGACCGTCCGGTTGCCGTCCTCACTCGTCTATCACATTTGAGCGGCATTGACATGACCATCAAACATTTCGGTATAATTATTCGCGAATTTGTCCATCGCGACAGAGTCGGCTGGATCGTGGAAATGGTCACGTTCATATGGCGCACGTAAATCCAAAATGGCCGCTTGAGAATGATAAAATGGTACCATTTTTCCATCGCTAGATCGACCAGATCGTAGAAATGGTCCGCGAAACAATGTACTCAAAATAGAAAAAGCCACGAAAAAATGGTACCCCAACGACAGGGTGCCATTTTTCCGTCGACGGCGACCGAACCGTGCGTCGTTCAGACAAAACGTGTAAATTCAAAATGGCCGCCCAAAAAATGGCAACCCCAGGGTACCATTTTTCCATCGACGTCGACCGAACTGTGCATCGTTCAGACGAGCCGTGTAAATTCAAAATGGCCGCCCAAAAGATGGTAACCCCAGGGTACCATTTTTCCATCGACGTCGACCGAACTGTGCATCGTTCAGACGAGCCGTGTAAATTCAAAATGGCCGCTAAAAATGGTAATCCTAGGGTACCATTTTTCCATCAACGTCGAGCGGATCGTCGATGGTGTCACGAAACGGGCACACTTTCCACCGTCCTTCCGGTGCTGTGAGTTCATATAGGTCCACATATAGGCACACCATAGCTGCGCTGCATTCGTAATTTTTCTGTCATTTTTTGGCTTACGAAAGAAGGAAGAAAAAAAGAAAGGGAGCACGAATAAAAAAGAACAGGCAAAACGAAAGAATCAAAGCAAGTTATAAGGGTGATGGAGTCGCGAGTGACGCGGGGAACGTGGCTCAAGAGGCAAGAGAGGAGATTTTCACGAGTGGCAGCGGCGGCTTCGCGAAAGGATTCAACTCCGGTGAGGCCTGCTCGAGGTGTAGGTCGGCAGATTTTATCACTGAGGAATTCCTCTACGTGCGTATGTCCGTCCGTCAGTCAGTCCTTACGTCGGTTGCTTACTCTCGTCCGTACTCCTTCTGTAACCCTTCTCTCTCTCTCTCTCTCTCTCTCTCTCCCCCTCCTTCCCTTTTTCCCTCTCTCGCTCTCGCCATGTACCTCCCATGATATCTCGTACAAAAAGTCAGCCTGCCTTCTGTTTTTTTTGCGCGGTTCATTTCCATCAAAAATGTCTTGAGGCATCGGATACCAGTCATATCGAGCCTGGTAAGTTTCTTACCCAACTTTTCCTAGTTGTCACATACGTATCACACTTTCGCAATCCTCACTTTCCGACATATCGACCAGAAGGAAATAACGACCGAGACCTTTCGACTTTCGGTTCTGAATCCTCAAATTTTCGAAATGTACGACATTTTTTTAATTTTTAAGAATTTACAAATTTTTTAAATGAATTTTCAAGATTTTCGACAAAAATTTAGTCTTCGTATAACAAGAAAATACTTTATTGTAATTTCCATAATGTTTCTTCGTACACGTCCTCGCAGGCTTTCACAATAATGTTCCTTTCACTATTCACCCCACACTCTTCTGCACCTAAATTCGCTATTTCCAATTCCGCCGAGCCACCCCCCTTCACCTCCACAGGAATATTACTCGCCTAACCGAACGTATTGCATTTGCAAGGGCGCACAGGGTAACTGCGGAAAACCCGTGCCAATACAGGCCACTACTATTTCCACTGTTCTTCGGTTCCGTCCACCACCAGCCAAAAACTTGGACAAAACTGCCCGCTCAGTAGTCACAAGCCGGTGCGCGGCTAAGCGGTGACCCATCCGAGTATTGGTCCAGACTCTTTATTGCGTCACGGAAGATCACCGCAGCCACCCAACTTCTAATTATTCGAAAATATAAATAACCCAATCACATGCGTTTATTGTGCTCGAGAAATTCTGTAGTTGCATCGTGAAGTCAGCGCAAAGTGGCGATCCTACGGCGCAACACAAAATGGCGATTCTACGGCGGAACACAAAATGGCGCTGGGCGATTATTTTTTTGGCGCGAAAGCGTGAGGTGCTTGAACCACGTGATAATTGGCGATGAAGGGCAGTAGGGAAACGCGGGATATTTCACACCTGTTTTAGGGAGGAAGATATATATATATATATATATATATATATATATATATATATACATTCGAAAGGATATGCGAATTTCGCACGGCGTTTGTCGGGTTCCCTCCTGCGGCAATATAACCTCACTGGGCGCCTCTTTCCCGGCCCAACGCCTCTTACACCCCTTACAATACTTTGCCCACCCCGTACATTACGTACAACCCGGTTATTTCTCTAGGGAGTTTTCTCTCACGTGAATGCGGGAGCTCGGCGCTCCGGCTATGCGCGAAACGTCCGCACAGCGCCAACTACACGAGCATTCTCTTCTTTCGGTCTCTGTATACATACCGTATCAAGTTTACACAGTACTAGACACGATATCCACCGTGCAAAGAAGAAAAAACGAAAAAAAACGACATAAACAATCCCTAGGCGAAAGATATAACAGCTTTACTTTCCGAGCTACTTCGTACTTCCAGATTTTGTTCGGTTAACAAAAATGAAAAAAAAATAGCAAACGAGAAGAAGAAAGTAGAAGGGGGGCAAGTAGGGAACTTGTTTGTGGTGCAATATTTATGCTACTTGGATTTGAAATTTTACAGCCGGCTGTAGAATTCCAGTGCATCTTAAGCCAAGCCTTCTACTCGGAGAAAATCTAAAAAAAATTATTAAAAAGTTATAAATAGGTGTAGATAAATAAATCTACTGTAGGGTGATAAAAAAAGAGTAGCCGTCTGGACATTCGTTTTTTTCAGGCGTAATTCAAGCTAGTGGGGCTAGAATACGAGGCAGGGAAGATACCTATCAATTTTTGAAATTTTATCAGTCTGCTTGATTGGCGGGAGAACGGCTGGAGCTTTTTTCCTGAACCTTTGGTATATGAAGATCAGAGCTTCGAGGATTTGCCTGCATTTTTATGTGGATTCGCCGAGTAGTACCGGAGAGAATTGGATTTTCCTTTTAAAAGGACGAGGGCGCGCGTACCCGTCAGCATTTATGAAAAAGCTCTTTGGTAAATACTCAATGTTGAATAGTTTACATAAAACAGCATTCTTTTCTGCTGATGGTCTTATGAGTATGTGTTGACCCATAGAAAAAACGGGATTTATATAACCATGTTAAAACTAGTACTTTAAAAATATAGAGAACGTGTTTTTCATAATAATATTAGTATATTATCTTTAAGGGATATGCATAAGTTTTACGATTTAAAAAATACGATTTTTTGTTCATAGTCTTGTAGCTCATTGCTTGAGATGACTTAATCTGAAGAGAAAGGTCCAACGTATGATTGGGGTCGAATTTCCATAACCGAATGTCCATAAGTACGAATATCCATAAGTGAATATCCATAAGTCGAGTATCCATAAGTACGAATATCCATAAGTGAGTATAGAGTCGAAATGAGTGCCAGAAATGAGTTCATACTCATTTCTACTCTATACTCCCAAACCCAAACAAACCAAAACAAACGTTGTCATTAGCTAACATTTGCCATTTTGTGAATTTGAACTTTCACCGAGCATTCCCTTTATTTAAAATTTCTTAAAATGCTCATCTTTCTTCGTCTTTTCACTCTTCCCCCATTTCTGGCGCTCATTTCTACTGTATACTCACTTATGGATATTCGACTTATGGATTCGACGACAGTGCCAACGTATGGTGCAGGAATAGCAGATTGGAGGTAAACTTATGATTACAACGACAGAACTGTTAGTAAAGGTGTAAACGCGTTTTTCTCGAAACTCTTTTCATAAACGGTGTACACGATTTCTCGACATGCAATAAACGGATTGACTTGAAATCTAGTACACTTATTCAGGGTAATAGTAGTTTAGTTTTGACCGACGTTTTATTTGTTAACATTTTCTTTCGTCAGTTATTAACAATAATGATGTCATTTTCTCTCGGAAAATCGAAAAAAATCAACATTTTTTTAAAATGGTTGAACCACGATAACAAAAACGAAGCTCGATTTTTTTTTAAACCGAAATTTAATTATTGAAAAACGATAACAAAAACAAAACGCGTTTTTTGTTGTTTCAGATGAACTGAGTGGCCGAAGTTAAGTACACGTTCAAAGGTTCTTCACGAGATTCTTTATAACTTCTTCAATTGTTAGAGTTTTTCATGGAATTTGGTTCACAACTTTTTTTAATATAGAGAAAATCGGGCCGATTTTCCGGTCGTCACAGTAGCGAAGATTTAGTAAAAATTTAAAAAATCGACCGTGTTACCCATTTAGAGGTAGCCATGAGTTGCCCAATGTTACGATCAGGCCAATATTGGGACCATCGTATAAGCCAACAAAAGAGAAATAATATTGGCCCATTACTGTTCCACTCCAAACTGAAAACTGGCACAATATCGGCCCATCCCAAAAGCCTGTCCTGGCCCATCTTTAAAAACTAATAAATAGCCGTGATAGTTAAACTAAATTTGCCAATTTACAAACTAGGGATACTAAAATACTGACAATTTCATTGGCCCAATATTGTTCAGTTATAAATTGAAAACCGGCACAATATCGGCCCATCGTTTAAAACCAATAAATAGCCGTGATGGTTGAACTATATTTGCCAATTTGACAACTGGTAATGCTAAAATACAAGCAATTACATTGGCCCGATTATTGTCCCGTCATAAATTGAGAACCGGCCCAATATCGGCGCATTACTAAAGATTATCCTGGCCCATCTTACAAAACCAATAAACAGCCGTGATAGTTCATCGAAATTTGCCAATTTTAAAACTGGCAATGCTAAAATACTGGATATTACATTTAATTAATCTAAGCCCTTTATTGGCTAAGTGGGTCAGACCATACCTGCTTTTATTTTCTTTAAGCCTTGGGTTATTCACTATCTGTATATCATGTCAGAATAGGCAAATAACTGGCACGTCATATATTAATCGTCTATATTTTGTAGTTCAGTTTTTGTAATCAAGTCTTGGCCTATTATTGGCATTTGTGAATAACCAACATAAGTAAGTAAAATATGCCAATTTTGAAACCTGTCATATACGCAAATCACAATTTATTTTAAGGTAATTCCATGAAATATGTATCCATAAGGACCAATTTCGGGCCAATCTTGGCCCGATATAGGTTGAATATTTATCACGCACCCAAACAAACCCAAACAAACTCACGGCCCAATATTCTAGATAGACTAACTTCTAGATAGACCAACTGTGAAGGCCCATCATAGAGCCAGTGGTCAATTTCTACATAGGCCCTTTAAGAGGTTACATAGGGCCAAGTGCAATCACCAACATTGGCGCTACAATGAATTAAATCATTGGCCCAATAATTGCTGGCTCTGTTTGCCGATATCGGGCCGTTCTTATCATTTCTACAAAGGCACCTCATTGGTAAATACTCACGGCCCAATATTCTAGAAAGGCTAACTGTGAAGGCCCGTCCCAGGCCCAACGGTCAATCTCTACATGGGTAAGACCATTTATAATATTTTCGGCCAAATAACCAGCTGATTATTTGATATGTTTATCCATTTGCTAATCACAAATGATTCAGTTTTTATTTTGGTCGGTGATCGAACTTTTTATACAGCCTGCCATTCTCGTCACTTTTAAAATTTCAGAAAAACATTATTATAACTCTTTATGACATCATTATAACTATGATTAGTTACGAAGCCGCGGCCGTATGGTAATAACAAACTAATCATTTTTACTAGTAATTTCTCTACAATTACGTTTCACTTGAATTTTTACTCCTAGGGTATTCCGGGTCTCATTTCGAAAAACAAGCAGACCAACCCCTAATTGTGTGTTCATCGCACAGAACTAATTGAAGTCGTGTAAATTCCGAGCTCGCGACAAACGGGTTGAAGGTATCGAATAAGAGAAGGATGTTTCGAGGAGACTCGAACAGTTCATGAGCGATGGCGCGAGCCATCAGAGCCTTGCCGCGACGATAATCCTGGCCCGGGACGTAGCTTCGGTCGGTCGTACAGAAAATGTTTATGCTCGTTTACCGTCGTCCTATTTTTTTCAAAACAGGTCTTTTTTACATCTAATGTCCGAAGGACCGCAATTATTCAGATGAGAACCATATTCGCAAATCGCAAAGACAGTATTATTAATTTCAACTTATTAATTATACTGTCTTCTTCATATTTATTCAGTCTATGTATTGGTAACATCAAATTCATTATCAAGCTGATTATTAAACTTATCAATAAGCATATTAATATTTTTTTAATAGTCATTCCAAAATTTCTGTTATTTTTAATAATTAAAATCGAAAATGTCAGTTCCAAACTGATTGTGGCATAAAACAGGCGGGAATAAAATTACTAATTTATAATCTTAAAAAAATCGCATTCACTTTAGATGAAACGGAAAAAAAATTAATTGTAAAATACGTAGAAAAGGTCTCGCTAATTCGTACAGGGCATTTGATAGAGAAAAAAATTCGATTAAGTAATAAACGAATGATAATTAATTTTTTCAAATAAGCAATAAATAGAAAAATTCTAGGCAGTGATGATATGAAACTCATTATCAAGTTTTGAATAATTAAACTTATAGATAAGCTCTTGGAAATTTCAAAAAAGGGATTTCAAACCACTATTTTTTAAAAACTTTTAAAGCAAGAATTACAGTTCCAAATTAATAGTGACAAAAAATACGCAAGAATAAAACTTCAATGTACAATTGTAAAAAAAATCGATTTCCGTCTTCGTGACTCGAGAAAAAATATTGATTGTCAAATATTTAAAAAGAAAATTCGCTTAAATAGAAAATAAATACTAACATTACAAAAAAATTAACTCATACAAAACGTATCAACAAGCAATTAGATTTCGGTTAATAACAATTAAAAAAACACGATTTTGTTCAAAAACTTAAATTGAGAATTACAATTGCAAAGTAATTCTGACAAAAAACACGTGATAATAAAGTTCCAATTAAGATTCTAAAATAATCAATTTCGCTCTTCGTGACTCGAGAAAGAATATTTATTCTAAAATACCTAAAAAAAATCTCATAAACTCTTTCAGGGCACTTTTTAAGTAAAAAATGTCGCTCGAATAAAAATTAATGAAAAATTTCGTTCAAATAAAAATACATAAAAAATGTAATAACAAATAAAGAATGTTGAAACGTTTTGGTGGATATTAAAATGTAACAAATTCAAAACTATACGGAATAATTTCAAAAATTCTTCACCGAATGGGAAACATTTTAAAAAAATTCTCCGTGCACACGTGCCGCATGTCCTTCCACTGTGGGTCGAATGGAAAATTCGCAGGTGAAGAAAATAGACGCGAGCGATAATTTTTGCAGGTGCCCGCAGCGGTCACCCGACGAGAAATCGAGCGCGAGTGAAAAGCCGATAACTAAATCGGGAACGACGTACGAGGACACGGGCATAGAACTCCGCGGGCGAGGTTTATTAAATAATAAGCGAGTTCGGCTGGAGCATTTCGCGGTCTGATGTGCCAAGTCCGACGTTTAAAGTGCTGCCTCGTGTCCACGTCCGTCTACCTTAATTATACCGCGGACGACGTATATAAGCTTATCCTCGGCCAAAAAAAAAAAATCTCGAGTGTCATTGTTTCGAACGGACGTTATAAATTAGAAGCTATCCCCGTGCCCCCCTGCGCCTATTCTTTTTTACGCTCCGAGTCGATGCCTCGCGCGCGCTATCGGGCAATTCCGCCGCTCGATATTCGCCGGACGATAATAAACGCATTTTCCCAGTGAATTTTAATGACTCATCAATCGCGTCATACGACCACGCCGCTCGTAACAAACGGTGACCGAAATATTCGAAAAATTCGACCGATCGAAAGTTAACCGTAAACAAAATTTCGTCTATCCGAAAAATTTGAAAATCCTTTTTTTCCGAATTTTTCACAAATTAAGGCTTTTTCAACACAGCAGAAGAATTGATTTTTAACCATCAATCAACGATTTAAAAAATCGGTTTCTTTTTTGTTCTTTAAACGGTAGAAATATATATGTAGAATATTTTCCCAAAGTTTTAAAGCGAAATTCGAAAAACTTCAAATACGTTTTTCTCAAAACTGCATTTGCGAAATTGGCGTGCAAGATTACTCAAAAACTATTGAGCCGATTGAGTTGGAACTTGGTGGAAATATTTATGATATTGCTACCTTCCACTTGACGAGAATTGTTTTTGAAAAATTAGACAGAAAACTACTTTTTTATCCAAATTTTACAGAAATTTATATAAACGCGTGTTATTCTCTTAAATTTGTACTTTCTTCATTTTAATTGCTGTCAAATAGAAACGATACATGTTCTAACCGATAAATTATTCGAATTTTTTTGCAACTCAAAGTCTACGGGAAGCTAGACTGCACGCCGATTCGCAACTCCCATGACAACCTTGCTTTAACGCTCTGCCACGGCTCCGCCATTTTGATGATAAATGAATTTAAAAAATTGTTTTGTATACTTAAGGGGGTATCCCTCTCTGGAAACTTTAAAAAAAATCGTTTTTTGCATAATATTATAGCGTGAACTTTCAAGAATCTTTGAAGACCAACTGGGCCCTGAAATTGTAAAAATTGACGAAGTTACACCTATTTTGGGGGAACAGTGCGCGTCGGGTTTACCGCGATCCGTCGAGTTTGAACGCGATTATCTCGAAACTACATATTTTGACACGGCGGTATTGATATCTAGTCATTTTCGGTTCACGATCGCATTTTTTAATTGGATGAACCATTTATCGATAACAATGACTTCAGCATACTGTTTTTTTTTTTTTTTCAAGACAAAAATTAGGTTTTCTTTGGAGAAGCTGTCATTTTTCGTATTTTTCGAAATTTCGAAAAGTGGATCGTGAACCCGTAGCCCGTTGGATATATTTTAAGAATTTTTTTTTTTGCTTTCGTTTCAGATGACATTTGAGCCTGGTAGAGATCACGCCGTTTTGAGCCTCGTCGCTGGAGGACTGCAACGCGAACTGCAGCACCACGGACACTTTGAAAGATTTTCTTCCGAAAAAATTACATTGTGACCACAAACATGTGTACAATAGCTGGAAAAAAATTAATTCATTCCAACCAATGTTATACTAGAAAAAAATGCATCATTCTGACCCTTTAAATAAAGCTTCCAGAGAGGGATAACCCGTTAAATGTACTATCAAGGGGTCTTCTCACTTTAGACGCTAAAAAAAGGTTATTTTTATGAATTTTTTAAAAAGGTTCATATTATAGATATTTATATAAAAGTTGTTACACTCAATAAATACACTTTCGAAATACATTTTTTTTTAAATTTATGCATTTATGTAACCCAAACAAACTTTAAGGGGGGATTGTCTTTTTTTTCGCAAAATTTACCGCTTTTTGGGAATTTTTCTGTGAAGAAAGTATACAACGGAAAACTTGTGAAACTTGGCATATAGTTTTATTGATCTGTTTACTACATACAAAAAATGTTTAAACAATTTCATCAAAAAATCCCCCCTTAAACGCGTTTTTCTCGAAACAGCTTTTTCACAACTGGTGTGCACGATTTCTCAAAAACTATTCAACCGATTGCCTTCAAATTTGGACAGAATGCTCAGCTGACATCCTTTTATCGTTTGATGAAGCAAAAAAGCAATACGTTTAATAGTTTTTTATTTATATCAAAAAATCGATCAATTTTTTTCGAAAAATCGATACTTCAAGTTCAAAACGTCACCAAATCGTCAATTTTTTTTTTTCCCTTCATCGCACGATAGCTATATGTGTCTAAAGTAAAATGCTTTTTGGGTTTTTGTTGCAGGATGAACGTGAAGGCTGTAATCGTGCACACCCGAGTCGAAATTTTTAGCCTCCTCTGAACCCTCGCAGGACCCATTTCTTTTGTAATACATAAGCCGCCAGCCTCCGTTGAACCGACGAAACCTCATTTGTCGAGTTCAGTGCCATGAAGAGACCTCCTCTTGGTCCAGGGTAGCCTCGGCTAGACCTCCCAAACCTTCTCTCGACCCCCAGTTTTAGTGAAACGGGCACAGCACAGGCCTCCTTAACCTGCTTTCAATCTCAAACTCTTGCCTCGACCCCACCTAACCTGCTTTCGGCCCAAATTCGATATCTCGCCCATCATCATTCCATTGTGGCCTGATCAGTAACCCGTTCGATGACGAAAATAAGACGAAATTAATAAAAATACATCGTCCCCTTATCAAATTATCAGTGCAATATTAATATGCGAAAACAATCAAATTTGCTCAATATCGATTTATTATTATTTTATAGGCAATTCGTAAAAGAATGCTTGTATATACAGTCTTACTCCAATTCTATCGCATTAATGGGCGTTTTCCTGTGAGAAAAAATCTCACAGGAAAATTCTTAAAGAATGCCAGTCTATCCAGTACAAGCTTACGCGACGTTTTTCGTTCTTGACATTTCTTCTTAAGCCCTCTAGTTCTTGAGTTACATTGCATTATCTAGAATTAGTCTTTTTTAGCAAAAAATGAAATAACATTGCGAAAAAAAATCGTACAAAACTTTATAAAAAACGCAAATAGAGTTCCTGCTACCCCGTTCAAGTTTATCATGGATAAACGTAACAAACTTTTTTTTCATAAGTCATGCGCTCAATTCTCGACGGTTGAAAAAAAGCCGAAAATCAGTCACAGATAAAAGTGCATACCGGGTCGAAAAGAAAATTATAAAAAAATATTTCAGAATCGCAATATAAAGCTGAATTTATTCCCGTCAAAACGCCGTTCGGTAAATTTGGTTATCGTTTTTTTTTTACGAAGCTGTGTAACTTTTAGTGCAGCAAGAAATATCGACTGGTGTATCCAAACTTTTAAGCGACGGTATATATTATATAATACTATATATATATATATATATATTATATTCGAAATATGTAGTTGCATTAATATATTCAAATATACACTACCAGTCAAAAGTATTCGGACACTTCAGATAACTGCAAAACTTAATATCACTTTGGATCATTGCAAAATTATGGTAGAATAATAATTATTTTACGAAGATACTATAAAGCTCTGTATAATTACTTAATTATATAGATCTTTATAGTGTCTTCGTGAAATAATAAATGAAATGAATTATATTACTCTAACATTATTTGGCAATTATCCAGCGCTCAAAAGTTTTTCGATCATGTGGAGTGTCCGAAAACTTTTGGCTGGCAGTGTAGATCTAAATTACATATAATGTTGATATCTATATGGAACGTTAGGGTGTTAATTATAGTCTATTTCATGTTCCAAAGGATTGAAATTGTCGGTTTAGAATTCAACATCATTCGATTTTTTTCTTTATTTTTTCTTGTTTTTGTTCGTTTTGTTTTTTTTTTGTTAAGTCAATAATGAGTTGATAAATGGCGACGGCCGATTACCGTCGATTTTAAATGAAATGTTTGATTTTTCTTTGTTTTCATTTTTAGCACGTCGAAAATTAAAAAAATATTTCCACGTGTATGTATGAAGCATATTTTTATTTTTTGCCGCTAAATATGATATTAACTAACCGCGTCTATTTGATTCTTTTTTATTTGAATTAACTAGATTTTTCATAGAACCAAATTTTTCCTATTGCATTCCATTATTAAAATTATTGATTTCAAAAATGTTTATTTATAGAAAATCAATCTATTTAATATCGTCCAATAACTACATATTTTATTTGATCCTAATAAATCTGTGATTCGGTTTCATCAGTTCAACATTTTCATCTGTTCAAAAAAACAATTTAGTTAAGTTCACTGAATGGATCTAGTTATTTTTTAAAAATTTACCTTAAATAGAATTTTCGTAGAGTTAACCATTCTTTTATTTGATTGAACTAACGGTCCATCTTTATTGCAACACTCATATCAAAGGGGCGGGGGGTAGAGAAGGTGGAGAGAGAGGATTTATATATGTGTGTGTGTGTGTGTGTGTGTGTGTGTGTGTGTGTGTGTGTGCGTGTGCGTGTGCGTGTGCGTGTGCGTGTGCGTGTGCGTGTGCGTGTGCGTGTGCGTGTGTGTGTGTGTGTGTGTGTGTGTGTGTGTATGTGTGTGTGTGTGTGTGTGTGTGTGTGTGTGTGTGTGTGTGTGTGTGTGTGTGTGTGTGTGTGTGTGTGTGTGTGTGTGTGTGTGTGTGTGTGTGTGTGTGTGTGTGTGTGTGTGTGTGTTTGAAAAATCTATAGCATGTTATTCGATGAAACTATCTAATTATCACAATCATATTAACTAATTGATATAGCTTATGTGATACAACAAATAGTTAGAGGTATTCATTTGGCCTCTTATGCCATATCAGCGACCAAAATGTTATAAGCACTCGGTAGCATAGGGGCAGCGGAGCGTAGCTAGGAGTAGGTAGGCTAGGTTCAAGTCGCATATAGGGCAAATATTTTCTTCGAAAAAAATCATGTCTATAGACCAGGGAATGACGAACTACGATAAAAATCCTTGTTGTAAAGCTCTCAATTAAGGAGTTCATTTTATTTTCGATTTATGAAATATTTTATGCATATAGTACACTTAGCTTTACAGTGTACATTGTAAGCAAATAAAGATTAATTTGAATCTCATCTTTATTAATATATATAAATATCTTCGAAAGAAATACGATCGTAGTAGGCTGTGAGACAAGGAAAAAACCTATTTTATTTAAATAGATTCTATATAAATTAATTTTTTTGTTTAGCAGTGTACAGTAGGCCGAAAGGGGGGGCAGTAGGTTCTGCGGGAGCGCTCGAAGTAGGCCGACCTGAGGTTCCGTAGGTTCAATTGTGAGCCTCACTGACCTCCTTTGAGTCAAAAAGTCTACTTTCTGCCATGCCGGAGGTTCATCGGAGGCTCTAACGCATGGTACCTTCAAACATTGTACCCTCCTTTAGATACCCAATAATCCGCTCACGCCGATTTCTTCTCGCCTTCATTTTGTGGGTTGAACGCGACTCGAAAATTTCGACTCGGGCACCATCAAAAAAGGACCATCGCGCGTCGAGGGGGGTGGGAGGCGGATTTTTTTATGAAATTGTTTAAAAAATTTGTTGAGTGTAGTAAACAGATCAATAAAACTATATGCCAAGATTCACAAGTTTTCCGTTGTGTACTTTCTTCACAAAAAAATTCCCAAAAAGCGGTAAATTTTGCGAAAAAAAAGACAATCCCCCCTTAATAAATACACTTTCGAAATACATTTTTTTTCAAATCAATGCATTTATGTAACCCAAACAAACTTTAAACGCGTTTTTCTCGAAACCACGTTTTTCGACGGCTTGTTGATAAAATCTTCGAAACTACTGAACCGATCACTATAAAATTTTAACCACATATTCTTTACAACTATAGCTATAGCGCATATCAAGGATTTTTTTAAAATTTTCATATTTACTATCGTTTTTGCCAAAAACGGTGAAAAAACACGTTTTGTTTGCTTTTTCGAAAAATGTCCGCCATTTTGTTATTCTTACATATATCAAAAATCGTATGATATACGGTATAGCCATTAACACACTGAATCTAAAATCGTTTGATTTTTTGTTTCGGACATTTTTACAACTACCATTTTAGTCTATAAATAGTGACTTAAATAAATAAATACATTTTTTTAATGCATTTCCAAAGTGTATTTATTAAGTGTAACAACTTTTATATCAATATCTATAATATAAACCTATTGTAAAAATTCGTGAAAATAGCCTTTTTTTAGCGTCTTGATATAATAGCGTTTGATAAATGTAGAATAATAATTTCTCAGTTTAAAAAATCCCCCAAAATTGCCCAATATTTTCCCGTATAAATGTATATCTCGCCTTAATTTTCCAAAATACTTTCAACCTGAATCGGAGAAAAAACCCTTGGGGCTCGACTTTTTCTCCTAAAGTTCGAAAAACGTATTTCTCGAGAAAAAAAATCCCAAATGACTGGTCGTAAGATCCGACAAAGCGCGGTTATACCGGGTATATAGCGCCACTGCGAATGCCACCCCCGCATCAATATTTGTCATTTGATTGCACCATAATTCGCGAGTGAGGCTCTGCCGGATTAAAATCGATTACGAGGCCCATCGATACCGGAAGTGGAGCCGAATTTGCATCTCGCAACGAACGAGACGCATTTTCGAAAGTCCATATATAATTCTCGGATCCTGCGAAGGATCTCGTGAGCTCGTAGCCACGTAGCGGCGAGATTTAGGGTCTCGAGGATTGTGAAACATTGTAGGGTGGTACTGCGAGACGTGTCTGCGTCTCGTCGTTCCGATGTTTCTCGTGTAGTCGCACCGCGGTCAACGTCGAGACTGCCAACCCTTAATTAACCCTTCAAGAGCCACGGAATTACGTAGTATTTGCGTTCGCTTGAGTTCCCTCGGAATTATAAACACGCGCTCTTGTCCTTTCGGAACGCCAACCGGAGCATTTCCTGTCCTATAGCGCCATCCCCTGCACTATTTTCCTCGGACCGAACATGGTTAACGTATTTTACATTGTTTTTTTTTTTTCATTTTTTAAATTACCGATAATTCTTTAGTTGTCATGTATGAGAAATGATAAATATAAACATTTAAAAAACCTTCGTGACCTTAGTTCTTTGGGTATCTAAACCCAATACGTGAAGAACGAGGAGCTCGAACGATTTATATGTTTTTAGATGTTTCTATAAATATAAACATCTAAATATGTTTATATGTATTTATATTAACCTAATGCACAATGACCTGGGGGCTAGAACGATTTTTTAATATTTATTTTCATAACTTCTTATCGATAATATTAATATTAATACAATATAATATTTGTATTTTTATTTATATTCATTTAAATATTTAAAAATCGTTCTAGCCTCTAATTCATGCATTGCATCATGTCGTTGTCGAGTGACATATTTTTTTTATCGTGTATGTATTTAAATGTGTGTGTGTGTGTGTGCATGTGTGTGTATTTGTACACAATAAAAGAATATGCAACTAGGCAACTACACGATGCGATACATAAAGAACTACGATGCAGAATACGCTAGAACGACTTTTTAATATTCATGTTTATGATTTCTTACACGTAAGAAACCAAGTTACATATTTCAACTTACACATTTTTTATCGTATATATATATATATATTTTTAGCGTATATATATATATATATATATATATATATATATATATATATATATGGGACATTCCACACTATTTCATCTGGCCCGCGACACCGACCATTTTTTATTTTCCTGAGTTTTTTTTGTACAATTGTACCTCATGAAAGGAATATCCACACAAGCTTTTAGATTTTTATCTCTAAAAAATTATTTTTTACTCAACATAATTTTTTTTCGTTGAATTCAGCAACAAATTAAAAGTGAACAATTTCAGGCCTGTTGAAGCCGAATTCTAAATCACAAAATCATTAATAGCATTATTGGAGATTGAAATGATGAAAATCTTATGAACAAAATTTGATTCATTCGAAAACAAATAGAAGGAAAAATGGGCCCACTATGAGACTAGTCTTAAAAATCACAGAATTGGTCACTTTATTTTAGAGGATTTAAAAAAAAAAAAAAGGGCAATCTCCTTTTTTTAATAGTTTTCACTTAAGAAGCAAAAAATACGTTGACATTCATGATTCATAATTTGATCATATTTTATAACGAAAGTATGCTTCAAAATGAAAAAAAGTTATATATCGACATTTGTCAATATCTCAATTAGTTCCAGAGTTATCGGGGTTTAAACGTTTTCCTTTCATGGGGTACAATATTACAAAAAAAAATCAGGAAAACCAAAAATGGTCGGGGCCACGGTCTAGGTAAAATGGCCTGGAATTACCCATATGAATTTGTGTGCATACAGAATAAAAGAATATGTAACTAGGCAACTACACGATGCGATACATAAAGAACTACGATCTAGAATATTCCAGACCGACTTCTTAACATTTATATTCATGATTTCTTATACATAAAAAATAAATGATTGGTGATTTGCAACAAAAAAACAATATCAAAGATCCTATCCGCATTCGGTCCGAGGAAAATAGTGCAGGCAATTTATATATAAATAGTACTCATACGAAATACAACTTACCGCTATCGAGGCTGTTCTGATTTTCCAGATCCGGATCCTGCACTGATCGCGGCCCTTCGTCCCGAAGATAATCTGAAAATATTTAGAAGAATTTTATGTACGGCGGGCACACTCACCCATAAACACGAATATATAAACCGTATGGGCGATTAAGTAAATCGTTTCACCAGACTTCAATCCGTGGGATTTTCATTTTTTTTTTGAGCTTTACTAAATATATTAATAATTGTCTCTGTAAAACGTCAGGGTCGGGTATCGACCTAATTACAGAGAGAAAAAAAATGCATTTTTTTCTGAAGGAATTCCGAGACGACATGCAAAACCCCAATGTCCGGTCGCTACAAAAGTGTATATAATAGTGGGAGTCCGTCGGATTCTTAAAAATAATAAGATTTACATTCTCAACACTTGTAGTAATCCAATGCTCATTGAAAAAATTACGCTTATTGACCTAATTTTAATGTAATAACAAGTTGAATTTGAACTTCCGGTATTGGATTTATTACCACTTGCTACGATAAAGAGACGTGAAGGGAAGGCAACAGCTGACTGTAGTCCTAATCTCATCTCGCTCATTCGAATTTCCACACATATTTGATTTTCAACCGAAATATTTCGCCGACACAAATTTTCCACGCTTTTTACCAGTCGTGGCCCGAATACAATGCTTCATATTTCCCGCACCGGACATTGTTTTGACAGATCGACGTTGAAACGCATGGAGTTCAAACTCACCTGGTTGAGTATAAAGAGTCGGAGTTAGTACCAATGTTGCCAAATATCAAACCTAGAAATACTGCGCGAATCGTTGGAATAACAATTTTTTTTATTTTTTAAATTAAATGTGAATATTCATTCAACATTTTACACATGGACATTTTTAGTTTCTACAAATTATTTTTTTTTGCATATGTTAAAGATATGAATTGTACAAGTCTCGATACGATTATATACGAATGGACAAGTATGACAATACGATTACGAAGTATGACGACGATACGACGGTACGATGATATGATTTTTTAGGCAAATTTTTCACTTTCCAAAAATTTGCCTAAAAAATCGTCAGATAATTGTTAATAACAAATGACCTATGCAATATAAAAAAAATCCTACGTACTTCCATAAATAATGTTTTTTTTAAGATATAATCAACATTTCAAGTAAATCGGTTGAAAATTGTCTCAGTTATGTTTCCGGCCAACTTAAAAAATACAGATTTGAGATAAACGCTGCACAGCCGTCATTTTGAAATGAATCGCTTAAAAAAAATGATTGTATACAGTCACTGATATGTATGATAAACACCTTTTTTGTAATCTTGATTTATTGTGTAGGTTTTCTGAAAAAAAATCCCCAAAAATCCATTTTTTTCGGCCTCTAGAGTGGCCTAAGGCCTTAAGACGGCTGTGGACGCAACTGAAGTTGAATTAGATCAGCGAAGTGCGGGTCGGGAGTGATTCAACTCGGAAGGTTGGAACTCAGGAAAATCACGTCAAGAGACGCGGCAGCGTCTTGAGGCAAAAAAAAAATATATATATATATACAGTACCAGCCAAAAGTTTTCGATCAGTTTGAATAATTGCAAAATTATATTAGAATAATACAATTCATTTTATAGAACCATATAGAATCGTCGTAAAACAAGAAATAAAATGGGATTGAAGTTTGCATCGTTGAAGTGCAACGGAAACGAATTCTTGTTTTACTTTCCAAAAATTGTTTCAACAGATTTTAGCTATGAAAATCCATTGACTGTTTCTTAAGATGCTTCTTCGGACCCCTGCATTAGAAATCTGCGCAAAAACATTTGGTGTAATAATAAAAGTAGGAAAAGATAACTTTTTGTTAACCGGTTAAACAAATACTCTTGGTTATTTGTTTTATCTAGAAAAGTCTTTTTTTAACCTTCAATGTTAAGGGGTAAGGCCGCAGTAGAATTTTCAAAAAATCGATTTTTTTCGCTAACACGGTGCTTGATCATCATAAGAATAAGCTACTATTGGATTTATAGCAAGACATTTTTTTCACCGACTTTGAGCGTATAACGTAAGCCCACCTCTTGCACGGGCAGAGGCATATGTAAAACTTTAAACGCGTTTTTCTCGAAACTGCTTTTTTTCCAATTGGCGTGACAAATAACTTCAACAATTTTCACTCGATTTACTTAAAATTTAAAAGGTATGTTCCTAATTGCATTTCGCAGAGAAGTACGTACGGAATTTCTGATTAATCGAAAACTTTTCATTTTATGAGCAGTTTTATACGAAATTTTTCACTGAAAATTCAAGTCCAAATACCTACAACTTTTGAATAAAACAATATTTTTTAAATTTCGTACGTCCTTCTCTAGACATTTTAATGTAGATTGACGAGAATTTTTGTGAGAAAAAATGCATAAAAGGGAATTTTCGTTCCGTTCCAACGATGCAATCTTTACCATCATGAAATAAAAATCAATCATATCATTCTACTATAAGTTTTCAATTATCCAAAGTGTTCATTATCCATGTGTGTATATATATATAAAGAATGTCCTGTAATGAATGGATAATCCTGCAACCGTCGATAGGTCAGATCATATCCTACTACATGCTGGAATTTCAGTTTAGTAAAAGTCCCACGGTTTTCGAGATGTTGGGCTTTATGTCATTTTTTGAAAAAAAATCATCTGCTTTTGGTTTTTCGAGTGTCATTTCTACAAATGATATGAATCGACAATAACTAAGCAACTTTTTAAAGTAGTTGGCACGATATGCGTGATACATTTTTTTACACAGCAGGCTATCAAAATCAGATGTTCTAATTGGTTTGTATAAAAATTCTGCATGAGATCTTTTTTCATAAAGATTCTCCAAGGGGTTAGGCCGCAGTAACGGGTATAAAATCAAGTGCGAATTTAACCCTTTTTTTGTATGAAAAAGTGATTCACTCATAAAATTAATTACCCATCTATTTAGTATTAATATCAAGCTGTGAGAAAATATATAGATTTTTTTTTCGATGTACAAAATGGCCGACTACTAATATTTTCTTGTGTCATCTTTTTTAGGCGCCCCGCGGCGTGACATTTAGCATCTAAAATTTTTTACCTAGAGCAAAAAACAAAAATTCTCGTCAATCTACATTAGAATGCCTAGAGAAGTACGTACGGAATTTAAAAAATATTGTTTTATTCAAAAGTTGTCGGTATTTGAACTTGAATTTTAATTGAACTTGAATTTTCAGTGAACAATTTCGTAGTAAACTGTTTATAAAATGAAAAGTTGTCGATTAATCAGAAATTCCGTACATATTTCTCTGCGAAATGCAATTAGGAACATAATTTCTAAATTTAAAGTAAATCGAGTGAAAATTGTTAAAGTTATTTGTCACGCCAATTGGAAAAAAGCTGTTTCGAGAAAAACGCATTTAAAGTTTTACAAATGCCTCTGCCCGTACAAAAGGTGGGCTTACGTTATACGCTCATAGTCGGTGAAAACAAATGTCTTGCTATAAATCGAACAGTAATTTATTCTTATAATGATAAAGCACCGTTTTGTCGAAAAAAAATCGATTGTTTTTTAATTCTACTGTGGCCTTACCCCTTAACATTGAAGGTTGAAAAAAGACTTTTCTAGATAAAACAAACAACCAAGAGTATTTTTTTAACCGGTGAAAAAAGTTATCAATTGTAGAAATGACATGCGAAAAACCAAAAGCAGATGATTCTTATCTCGAAAACCGTGGGACTTTTACTAAACTGAAATTCCAGCATCTAGTAGGAAATGATCTGACCTATCGAAAGTTGCAGGAATATCCATTCATAACAGGACACCCTGTATATACACTACCGGTCAAAAGTTCTCGGTCACTTCAGATAATTGCAAAACTTTCGATCACTTTGGATAATTGCAAAACTATATTAGAATCATATAATCCATTATATAGAGCTATATAGTATCTTCGTAAAATAATAAATTTAATACATTATATCATTTTAACATTATTAGGCAATTATCCAGTGATCCAAAGTTTTGCAATTATCTGCAGTGTCCGAAAAAATGTTACCGGTAGTATATATATATATACACACACACACACATACACATAATACAGATTCGCCCAAACTAAAAATACCATTCTTTACGAAAGATCGCTGCCAATCTTTGCAATAAGGATTACCGAATTTCTTTTTACATAAAAATTATAAACAAACACCCTCCCACATGCATATATATATATATATATATATATATATATGTGTGTGTGTATATATATATATATATATATATATATATATATATATATATATATATATGTATATATACTCATGCGAAAACACGCACCTATATTAATGTAAATATAAATATGTATATGCATATATGTATAAATTTGTTTTTCAAAAATTATTCAGCCGACTTTGCATTCCCGGCCGTTCGTCGTCACAGCGGTGCGACATACCGCTGGGAACCAGTTTGGTTTTGTATTAGCATGTAACTCCTGCAGGAGTCGAAGTTACGATGGGTTGTGGGTGGTTGGGTGGCAAGAGGAATGAGACGGGAATACCGAACGAGTGAATGAGAGAGACATAGAGAGAGAGAGAGAGAGAGAGAGAGAGAGAGAGAGAGAGAGAGAGAGATGCAGCTAGGGAGGGGCGAGAGGGGAGTACAGAAAGAGGAGGGAGAGGGAGGAGAGGGTAATTACCTCCTTGGGGAATGTACCTCTCCGCCGGACGCGCGGGCACGCGGGTGCGCGCGTACGTACACCAACGGGTATACGCGATATAGCCCCGAAGTATGGGCACAGAGGCTTCCCACTGCTCCCAGTAGTCCCACGGGACATCGGCACAGTGGTTCGCACGGTGGTTCTCATTTTCTGCAAATTAGATTTTACACTCCTGGCCACCGCCCCCGCCGGATAACCGTCGCGTCTATATTTTCTTTGGGAATTCGGCGGCCTGGGACAAGCCTCATCGCCCCCCCCCCCCCTACTCCTCGCCGTTCTTGATGCCCTTTTGGTTATTCTGCACTGTACGCTTTTTCACTTCCTCGTCCTCTGTTTTTTTCTCCTTTATTATCTTTGTTCACCTCTTCGCCGGCTTTCTTTTTCTTCTGCTCTTCTGCTCCGTTTTCTCTTCCCCTGAGCTTCGTTCTCCTTTTATGTCTTGTTCTGCTCCGCTTCCTCCTCCCCCACAACTTGTACTCTCGCCTCAACTTTCGCTTCCGCCTCTTTTTTTCTCATGCTTCCGGCTTGCTGCCCTCCTCTCATCTCTTGTTTCCATCCGCTTTCTTTAACGGTGCTTTCTTGTTTATCGAGTTCTACCATTCCTTTCTTGTTTTCCTCGGCTTTATTCGGCTCCCGCGCCTCGTTGTCTCCTCGTTCTCTTTTTCTTCCGCTTTGCCATCATTGGTATGCTCTTCCATTTCCTCCTTAACTTTTTTCTTGTTCTCCATCTCCTCCGCTTTCTCCTCTACTGCTCATTCGCTTCTTCCTGTGCTTTTTTCCTCTCCCCCGTTCCTGGTCTCCTCGTGCTCTTTTTCTTCCATTCTTCCATCATTGATATCCTCTTTTTCTTCCTCCTTACATTTCTTCTTGTTCTCCACCTCCTCCTCTTTCTCCTCTGCTCCTCCTTACCTTCTTCCTGTGCTTTTTCTTCCATTTTTCCATCATTGGTATCTTCTTTCTCCTCTGCTCCTCCTTATCTTCTTCCTGTGTTTTTTCTTCTCTCTTTTTCCTGGTGTCCCCATGCTCTTTTGCTTCCTCTTCCTCTTTCCCTTTCTTTTTGTTCTCCACGTCATCCTCTCCCTTCCCTCCGCCTCTTTCTCTTCTTTCTTTGCTTTTTTCTTCTCCTCCATTCTTTCTCTTCCTGCTTCTCTTCCGCTTCCTTCTCCTCCTTCCAAGTCAGAGTCTCCAAAAGTATTACTTTTCATATCGAAAAGTAATTCTACAATGTTCACTCTCTTTCTCTCTCTCTCCCTCCCTTACTCTCACTCTTTCTCTTTTCTCCTCCCTTTTCAGTTGGCCCCGCGATAATCCTCGACAATGAGTTCCTGATTTGCCTTCTCTATACATTTATCATCGGCCTTTTGAAAAATACATTTGCCACTTGGGTTTCCCAGCGCACAGGAAAAGAGCGGGCGAGGTCAAGGGGTCGGGAAGAGAAGCAAATATTCGGCTCATTGTCAGTGGACATTTGAACGAGTCGCTAATTTCGTGCAACGGCGGTGGGTGCTCTCAATGCGGGGCCACGGGCAGAGGGGGGAAATCGTAGTTAGGAGGAGGGAAATGAGTCGCCAATAAAGTTCGCGTCGAATATCCGGTGCGGAGCGTCATCGGCACATACCGCCATATACGATCGGGCTGGTCCTCTCCGCGGATTCCCCAGGGAGCCTCGCAAACAATAGCAATAGGCTGGAGCCTCGGGGCTTGGAAAGCTTCCGCTGTAACAGTTACCCCCCTCGACCCTTCCATTTGCCACCCGCCCCCCTTTCGCCTCTGGCCACCCGAGCGTCTTCCAAAGAGTATAAAGCTTCGGCAGAGGCACACCTGACGGAGAATAGTGACACAGAGTGTCGTACGCACTCTGGTGAGTATACTGGAGCTATGTATATATACACTCATATCCCTCCAGTACATCATCGCGCCCACCTCGAAAACACCGACGCACCTTCGGGACGCCTTAATTCCACTTTTTCTTCCCTCGCGGCTGTTTTTCAACGTCCACGCATTTGAACGACCAATTTCCTGAGGCGCCCAAGTTATTCCGGCAAGCAAAGAAAAAATCTGTTTATTTTACTATATTTCTATTATAGATAATAGAAATATAGTAATATAAACAGATTTTTTTTTAAACAAAAAAATCTATTTTACTTCATCCACCTATAGCTGAGAAAGAGTTGAATTTACGGGCTCGGTTTATAAGACTTTTTCGTAGCAAATTACTTTCTCTACAAAGTTCTCATTTGAATTTTTTTCGATATATCTAATAGCTTAGGCGTTACAGCCGTTTGAATAGATATTTTCATACAATATTCACTTGAAATAATGATACCGCTGAAACGGCTGAATTTACGGACATGGCTCAATGAACTTTATTGTAAAGTATCATATTTCCTATGAGAACCCAGTTGGAAAATATCGCGATATCAAAATTCGCGGAATGGTAACACTAATAATGAGGAAAACATTTTTTTCAATGTTCATCAAATGGGAAACCTTCAATTTTGATTCGCGACCTCTAAATATTTTTTGACAACACCCCCCTTTCACGAAACTTCGTTTTTGGGTACCAACTAAAGGTTTCCGGGCACGATGGGTCAAAAACAGTTGCCCTGAAACGAATCACCCTAATATATATATATATATATATATATATATATATAGACACACAC
Source organism: Ophion ellenae (assembly GCA_963210295.1). Lineage (NCBI taxonomy): Eukaryota > Metazoa > Arthropoda > Insecta > Hymenoptera > Ichneumonidae > Ophion > Ophion ellenae. Next base: position 42,128,833 of record OY723388.1, on the reverse strand, counting down.
ATATATATTTATATATATATATATATATATATGTATCCTAAGACGAAAAACCATAGTGTCTAAATGATATCGCTACATCCAGACTTTTGCCCAAAGCCAGAAGGGAAACAGGCACTTTTCCGTGAACTATACACGGAGTCCGCGATACCTGTATAGCTTCAGCGTTTTCCACGTTTGTATGTGCCGCGCGGGTTATTCGAGGCGCCGGTCCAACATCGCGCACCAGGGGCTCGGTGGACAGGGGTGGAGAAGGGGGGGGGGGGGGGTACACGAGCTCTGGATATAAAGCCGCACCGAGCTTGGCTGGTGTGCAGAGTAGTTTGTGTGGCTGTCTACACACCCCATATATGTATGGGTGTGACGTTAAGGGAAGTACTGCGGAGCAACCGAACGAGCTCGAGGGTGAGAGGGAAGAAACGCAAGGGGTGGTTGGGGGTGGCGTGGGGGCCAGGGGAGATGGTTGGGGCAGGCAAGCCGGAGAGTCGGTCCCAAGGGAAACGTAGCGCGCGCCGTGCCACGGCCCGAGGCAGCTCGTCACCTGGGACACCCTTATATCGCCAAGTACAGTCGCACCGAGAAAACGTTTTCGAAGGCTACACGCCAGCGGAGAATATGTCGCAAGGCTTTCTCTTCTGTATGTATGTATATGTGCGAAGAAGGAGAGAGAGGGGGAGAGAGAGAGAGAGAGAGAGAGAGAGAGAGGGAGGGAGGGAGTTAGAGAGAAATCAGTAGAGGAATTAAGTGTGGCTCATGATTCTACCGAGTCCTTGGATCCGACAATTCGAGCCAGAGTTCCATCTAGTTCAGGGCATGGATGGATAGACGGTCTTAGGGCTATGCTGCAGGTCAAGGGATTAAGAAGGAGAGCTGGAGAGAGAGAGAGAAAGAGAGAAGTTGAGAGAGATGATGATTTAGTTTCACTGTACACAGTATTACTATATGATTACAGTATTCAGTATGACTTTATATAGTATTACTGCATTTAATGAATAAATACATATATATCACAAGTATTCGACAAAAAATACAATATTTATACACTTTGTACTGCTATATTTGGTATTGAAATGTGTATTTAGTATGGATATTTAGTGATTGAGTATAGCATCGGTCACTACGTGTTCTAAGTAAATTTATATTTTATGAATATTCGTCATATGGATAATATTTTCGTATTTAGTCAAGTGAATATATACTTAGTATAAATATTTTGAAAGAAAATATAATATTATTACGTGTAGTGTTACTGTATTTAGTAGGGAAACGTGTATGTGGTACGGTTCTTTGAGTATAGGATTGCTCACTACGTTTCCCAAGTAAATGTATGTTTTGTATAAAAATTCGTCATAAGTATAGATAATATTGTTGTATTTAGTCAAATAAATATATACTTAGCATAAATATTTAGAACGAAAATATAATATTACTGCGTGTAGTCTTACGACATTTAGTATCGGAATGTGTATTTAGTACGGATTGCTTACTACGTTTCCTAAGTGAATTACGCTTTTATATGGATATTGGTCATACGTGTAGATAATATTTCTGTATTTAGTTAAGTAAATATATACTTAGCATAAATATTTTTTTAAAAATACATATATATAAAATATTGTTACGTTTAATATTACTATATTCAGTGAGGAAATGTGTATTTAGGACGGATATTTAGTAATTGAGTATAGCAGTGCTAATATAGTTTTCTGATTACATTTATATTTTGTATGGGTATTCGTCACGAGTATAGGTAATATTGCTGTATTTAGTCAAGTGGATATACACTTAGCATAAATATTTAGAAAAAGAATATAATATCGGTGCGTGTAATATTAATATATTGAGTAATAAAAATGTGTATTCGTTACAGATATTTAGTAATTGAGTATAGCATTGCTCTCTACGATTTCTAACAAGGAACATCCATCAGGTGACACCCTTCGATTTTGTTGCAATTTGGACATGTTATAAAGCACCGAAAAGTAAGCGAAACGTTTTTTTTATCGGCGGAAAAACGGTTTTAAGGGGTGAAACCACCCCTCAATATAGGGGTGGTTCACCCCTTACTTTTTCGGATTAGAAGAATTTTCGGTTTGGTTTCACTAAAATCGGTGGACTCCTTGTGTGTGAAACTGCTATATTACCCCTTGAGATGCCTTTTTTCGAGGGGTGGTTTCACGCCTCAAAACCGTTTTTTCGCCGATAAAAAAAAACGAATCGCTTACTTTTCGGTGCTTTATAACATATCCAAATTTCAACAAAATCGAAGGGTGTCACCTGAGGGATGTTCCTTGTAAGTAAATTTATACTTTGTATGAATATTTGTCATAAGCATAGATAATATTGCTGTATTCAGTTTCGTAACTATAAACATAGCGTACATATTTAGTAAGAAAATTGCCATGTGTAGTATTACATTAACGGGTTAGGCCACTCCAGAGGCCGAAAAAATCGGCTTTTTGGGGATTTTTTTTCAGAAAAACTACAAAATAGATCGAGATTGCAAAAGAGGGTGTTTGTGGTGACATTTTTGTGAAAGTGAAATTTTTCACTTTCCAAAAATACGTCTAAAAATTCGTCAGTTAATTGTTAATAACAAATGAACTATGCAATATAAAAAAAACCTACGTACTTCCAGAGACAATGTATTTTCAAGATATATTCAATATTTCAAGTGAATGGGTTGAAAATTGTCTGAGTTATGTTTCCGGCCAACTTAAAAAATGCAGTTTTGAGATAAACGCTGCACAGCCGCCATTTTGAAATTAATCGCTTCAAAAAAATTATTGCATAGTCACTGATATGTATGATAAACATCCTTTTTTGCAATCGCGATTTACTTTGTACTTTTTCTGAAGAAAAAAAATCCTCAAAAAGCCTATTTTTTCGGCCTCTAGAGTGGCCCAAGGCCCAAGTAGAAAAACGTGTATTTGATACGGACATTTAGTCATTGAGTATAGCATTGCTCACTGCGTTTCCTAAGCTCAAATTTAGTTGCAGCCTAAAGCTTGAATGACTGATGGAGTCTGCCAGGACAAACGGACGAACGGGTGAAACCACGAGGTTTCCCACATTGGTGGTCGATCCCCGAAGAAAAAAGGGTGAAGTGGGCGATCAGGGTCGAAGCATCATCGAGCCTCAATGGAAAGCGTTGGCGACGATGATTCGGTGGTAGGTGGAGAGCGCCGTGAAAAGCTCCGGGATCAATAATAGAGCTAGTTTTACAGTGATCCAATGTACAATGGGGCTAGGAGGATATATCGTAAAGGGAAAGCGGGCGTATAGGTCGGGTCGCGCGCGCGGAAAGGCTATATTAGTGGGTGCTGTACTGGGAATAAGGCGAGCAACGAGAGGGTGGCAGCCGAGCGGGCTGGATGGCACAAGTAGAAAGGGGAGTGCGATCGGTGGAGGAAGAGCGGGGAGGGGCAGAAGGGGGAGGAGGAGGAGGATGAGGATGCGAAGTGGAGGAGAGAAGAGGATCTGCGTCGGATAGACAGGGAGGACGAGGAGGCCAACTGGGGTTGGGTGGCAGATGGGCTTCGTCGAGGGGAGGTGGATGAGGAGGAGGTAGGGCCAGATCCCGAGGGACTTGGCGCTCTCCTCTGGCGCTGCCAGCACTCGGGAACGCGAGAGCTGAGGGGGATGGGAGAACTAATCAGCTCGGCGCATGCGCACTGGGCTTCCCGCTCACGGTCCCAAGAGAATTTACCCCGGCGTTCCCCATAATGTACTAGCTCTATTCCCTCGCGCTCTTCCTTCTTTCCTTTTCTCTTCTTCTATCTGTCCCTCCATCTTCCCGTTTTCCCGTCGGTTTCCCTCTTCGTCGTCTTCTCCTACATACATGTATGTATATGTGCCACAAAGTACACCATCACACGGCTGCACAGACGCCGTCATCAATGCCCGGTGTACAGGTGCTTCCAGCTTCAGGATCTTCGTCCTTCCATACCGGAGAACGAGAAACGGAGTTGAAGAATCGAGTGCCCGGGATTCGATGAATATCCGGCTGTTATTACGTCTACGCGGAATTCGCCGGGATGTTTTCATCGTGGGAACTCTTGTTGCCCTCTTTGAAAGAAGAGGGAACAAGAGGGCGAATAGGTCCTCATCCTTTCTTATCTCATTGAGAGACGAGGCAAACCGAGAAGGGGCTGAAGACGAATCTCCGAAAGGATTCTCCGGAGGATGGGGGAGAAGAGATGGAGAAAGAGGAACGAAGAGGAAGACAAATCTCCCGGAAGGGTGAAGGATTCGAAGAGGGAGGTGAAAAGGTACAGAGGGCAAGGAGAAAGTCCGATACTCTCTCCTCCTCAAGACAAGAAGACGGAAGATCTTTCTCCCTTTTCTTCCTGCTCTTTTTTCTTCCTCGATCGTGGAATTCATCCCTTAGAAGCGATTCGCCTCCTCTCATTCCTTCTCTTTATCCTTGTCTTGAAAAACTCCGCTGAAAATTTGTCCTTCCTCCCTTATCTTCTCTCCAAAACAAGATGAGCAACCCTTCTTCCCTGTTGCCTTCTTCTTTTCTTCCCTCTTCGTTTGAGGGAAGACAACGAGTCCGCGGGATACAAAACATTCTTGGAATCCTCTTTCTGCCCTTCTTCGTATACTCCGTCACTTAGAACATTTCCCCAACGAAGAACGGTGAATTATTGCAATGTGATCGATCACCAGGATGAAGGAGGAGAATAAGGAACATATACGCGAAGGTGCGAGAAATGCAGCGCGGTGTGAATTCTCGCCCGACCAGGACCAGATCACCCCTTCCTCGGGATGTATATTTATATATATATACAGGGTGGACCATTTAACGTGACCACCCCAAATATCGCCGTTGCCTTTAGAGTGACGAAAAAAATGTCGAGAGGTAATTTGATTGATTTCGAGGGGCTGATACAGTGCTGAAAAATGCATTATTGTCAAAGTCATAGTTTTTGCGTGCTCAAGGTCATCAATGGTTTTTCATATGGGAACATGTTTTCTTAGCAAGACATTGTAGCTGATATTCAGACGAATCCAACGACCTATGATATAATGACCTTGAAATGATTTTTCACCAAAATATTTAGGTTTTTACACGTGTATTTTGGTGAAAAATCATTTCAAGGTCATTATATCATAGGTCCTTGAATTCGTCTGAATATCAGCTGCAAAGTCTTAATAAAAAAAAAACATGTTCCTATTTGAAAAACCATAGATGACCTTGAGTACGCAAAAACTATGACCTTGAAAAAAATTAATTTTCCACCACTGTATCAGACCTTTCAAATCAATCAAATTACGTCTCGAGATTTTTTTCGTCACTCTAACGGCATCGGAGATATTTGGGGTGGTCACGTTAAATGGTCCACCCTGTATATACAATGATATATAACTATATATATTTTGATCTTGTTACATATGTAACAAGACCAAAACCCACTCTTCTTTCACCTCGACAACAAACCTGTGCTCCTCTCTCTCTCTCTCTCTCTCTACAGCTCTTCTCACTTTCTCCCACTCTCGTGCGCGCTCTCTCTCCACTTGGCCTTTTCTTCCGCGTGTTGTGAAGTTTCGCGGCAAATATACGTCGCGAAAAGGGTTACAATAATAATCAATCTACTAAACCCCTTGACCACCCCTTGCCATTCCTTCTCGTCGTAACACCATCCATACTTGGACTGGAGGAATTTCGCAGGGAGAGTGAGGGGCCCGAAACGGTCGAAAAACTTATTCGGTATATGATGGAGACATTTTTTTAGGACATTGGTAGAAGGATGAAAATTGATTTTGTTTTCCTTGCTTCCTTTCCTTGCTTTTGTTCATTCCTCGCTAGCTTTCGGTGCGCCAGGGGTTGCTTGCGTTGCTCTTGCTTCGAAGAGATTTAAAAATCGTGAGAAAAAATAGCGATTTAAAAAAATATCTTTAAAAGGTGTAAGAAGAAATAGCGGTCGAGAAAAAATATCCTTAAAAATAGCGAGAACGAAAAGCGATTGAAAAAAATATCTTCATAAATCCTGAGAAGAAATAGCGATCGAAAGGAATATCGTCAAGAAAGGCGAGAAACAATAGTGATTGAAAAAAAAATCTTTAGAAATCGTGGGAAAAAAAGTGATTGAAGGAAATATCCCTAAAAATCGCGAGAACAAATAGCGATGGAAAGGAATATCGTTAACAATCGTGAGAAAAAAATCGCCATTAAAAAAAAAATATCTCAAACAATCGTAAGAAGAAATAGCGATTGACAAAAATATCTTTAAAAATCGTGAAAAGCAATAGCGACTGAAAAAAATATCTTCAAAAATTGTAAGAAGAAATAGCGATTGAACTAAGTATCGTTAAAAATCTCAAGAAAAAATGGCGATTGATAAAAAATTCAACCGAAGTTGGATCGTGAGAGGGAGAGTAACGAGTGCAGGGGAAAGGGCAAATCCGCTGCTCGATTTGCCGAATGGATCGGAGACAACGGATCCGCGGAGCACTTAGAAAATGGAAGGGTCGCGGCCACGATCCAAAATGGGAAACGCGCATTTCGATTCATAGATGGAATCGTGTGCGAAACGATGAGGCGGCCTCGCGGGAGGACAGCATTCTCGTGATCTATGCTGGTGTTACACGTTTTTGTTTTCCCGGGGACACTCTCGTTTACAATGGAGAGCGGGGCCCGTGTTGACGCGCGGGTGGACCGAGCTTCACAATTGCCGCAAAAATCGGCGGCTCCCTGAAGTGTGTCGTGGCGGAGTAATGCACCGGCGAAAAAAAAGAATTCAGAAAGTAACGATAATAAAAAAGAAAGACGTAAAAATGAAAGCATTGTTGCGGGTGAAGAGGGAAAGAATGATAAGCGGTAATGGACCGCAGCGTGTTCGGGGCAAGATCGCGAGGGGGTGGCTCGCGAGGGGGTGGCTCGTTCTTACGCTCGGCGTAAAGATCGGTAAGGACGAAGCGCGCTGCGTTTATTATGCTGCTCTGATGACACGCGAAATTTCATTAAGGGGGGATCTCTCTCTGGAAACCTAAAGAAATCGTTTTTTTTTTGCATATTGTTATAGTGTGAACTTTCAAGAATATTTTAAGGGGTTAGGCCACGGTAACGGGTATAAAATCATGTCCGAATTTAACCATTTTTTTTCGTATGAAAAAGTGATTCACTCATAAAATTAATTACACATCTTTTTAGTATGAATATCAAGCTGTTAGAAAATATATATATTTTTTTTCGATGTACAAAATGGCCGACTACTAATATTTTCTTTTGTTATTTTTTTAGGCGCTCCGCGGCGTGACATTTAGCATCCACAATTTTTGACCTAAAACAAAAAACTAAAATTCTCGTCAATCTGCATTAGAATACCTAGAGAAGGACGTACGGAATTTTTGAAAAACTGTTTCATTCAAAAGTTGTGGGTATTTGAACTTGAGAAATGAATTTTCAGTGAAAAATTTCGTTATAACTGCTCATAAACTGCTCATAAAATGAAAAGTTTTCGATTAATCAGAAATTCCGTACGTACTTCTCTGCGAAATGCAATTAGGAACATAACTTTTAAATTTGAAGTAAATCGAGTGAAATGTTTGAAGTTATTTGTCACGCCATCGATTTTTTTTTATTGCATTTTTTTGAAGTATAAGTATATGAGAATATGTCCTGAAAATTTCAAGCCGATCCGAACAAAATTGACTGAGATATGAGCGTTGAAAGAGAAGAATCCGCGTTGAAAGAGCGTTGAAAGAGAAACTTTAAACGCGTTTTTCTCAAAATAGCATTTCTGAAGTCGGCGACCAAGATTACTCGAACACTAATGAACCGATCTTCTTGAAATTTTGCAGGCTTATTTAATACATAAAAATGTAGTCTTTAATCGTTCGATTTTTTTTCGAAAAAAAATGGCCGTTTTATAGCCAAAAAACGGCCGCTTTTTTTCGTTAAAATCGAACCATTAACTTTGACTGTCCGCCATTTTGTGAAAAATGAATATTTTTTAAAATCCTTCGGTTAAAGTCTAGTTTATACTTATATTTGACTAAATCCATCCGCATTTTTTTCTTCAGATGATCCACTTCGCCGCAATGTTGGTCACCGCAAACCGTGCATATAAAAACATTATTTCATTGACGGCCATTTGCCACTAAACAATGTAATATTTTTCAATAAAAAAATTACTGAAACTTCTTCAAGATGTGTTCTTTAAGATGGTATATTGATCGATTGAAAAAGTTTTGTAGTTTTCTTTAAAAAAAATCATGTAAAAGGCCTTTTTTGCGCTACAAGTGGGGGTAACGCCTTAATTCCAACCAATGTGTTACTAGAAAAAAATGCATCATTCTGACCCTTCAAATCGGGCTTCCAGAGAGGGATACCCCGTTAATATTTGTACGGGGAAGTCATTTTAGGGTCGATAGTATGTAAGGGCTCTGCGTAAGCGTCAAAATTCAAAACGAGGACTTTTTATTGTCTATTTTTATAGCCTAGGGCCTTAATTTTAATTCGCAACATAGATTTCTTTAAAGTTCGAAAAATGACCGATTTGTGACGATTTTTGTGAAGGCTCACCCCCTACAATACGACGAACAGCTCCCCTGCGAATTGTTTTTCTTTGTTTGCGTTTTTCTCGAAATTATGTTTTATTTTGTATAATTCGTATCCAAAAATGTATTCGTCCCATTCACTTCAAATTTCGACAGAGCGCAGTTTATAACATTTTCTATCGTATGGCCTGATCATTTTCGAAAATGTTCCTCCATTTGGTAATAACCAATTATTGAAGTTGTTTTGTGTGTTCGAAAATCAAACTTTTTTATGCTACAGCTCGCCATTGTTGTATTTGTCAATATTTTCAATATTTCAAATAAGTTTTCAATGTTTTAATATTTCAAGTAAGTATTTTCAATATTTCAAAAAAGTTTTATTATTATACCGAAAGCACATTTGATTTTAGAAAGTGCATTACTAGATGAAAGTCATTTCGCCGTGCGACTCGTTGAAATAAATGTTAAAGGGCGGTCCTCAAAGCAGCCAACAGTGCTGACAGCCACCATTGCACAAGCGTCACGAGTTCAAAAGTTTCCCATATCCATATGACACGCGAATCATTAGAAATCGATGAAAAACGACTTACCTTCCGAATGAAGACTGAAGGCCCTCCGAATTTCCTCCTCGTCATCGTCCTCGTCCTCTTCGTCGTCGTTCTCCGCTGAAGCAACGAAAACGGACAAAAACAATGAACAGCCGAGTCCATGCGTCAACGCACTCGGTCTATGTAACAAATTGATGAGCCAGCTTAGCTTTCTACGCGAATGAATGTAGGGGCGAGTGGGGTACAATGTATCACGGGGCACTGTGAGCTAGATGCGATTTCTCAGAGGTTTGTAGCTCGTAAATTCCGAAATTTGGTTCGTTGAACCGCGATTTATCTTTGGTTTCGTCAGGCCCAAAACAAAGTCTATAGCAGCTCACACAGAATTATTGAAAATTAAAAATTGATTTGACGCTTGGAAAATAAATATTTCGCTCGCTGGAAAAACGTAAAACATAACCTAACTGTCTGTAGCAACTCGGGTTTTCGGTCCTAATCGATAGTTTTATTATTCACGATGAGCTCAGTGACTTGTGTTTTTCCATTCGTCATTTAATTGATAGTTATTTTCATCAATAATCAAATATTCAAGGCGGGATATACATTTACAACGATCAAAAAATCGATTTCTCTTTTTTCTTTAAACGATAGAACTATGTATGTAGAATATTTTCCCAAAGTTTCAAAGCGAAATTCGAAAAACTTCAAACGTTACAGCCTGTCAACGCTGTGCCTCACCGCTTGGATTCGGAGCGGGCGTGAACTTCAAACACGTTTTTCTCAAAACTGCATTATCGAAATTGGCGTGCAGGATTACTCAAAAACTATTAAGCCGATTGAGTCGAAACTTGGTAGAAATATTGATAATATCGGTCCCTTCTACTTGACGAGAATTGTTTTTGAAAAATTGGAAAAAAACTACTTTTTTAATCCACATTTTACAAAAATGCTGCGTGAAATGTTGATTTTTTTTTGTAAACGCGTGCCATTTTCTTAATTTTGCATTTTCTTCATTTTAATTACCGTCACATAGAAACTATACATGTTCTAACTAAAAAAACGTTTGAACTTTTTTGCAAATCAAAGTCTACGGGAAGCTAGACTGCACGCCGATTTGCAACTCCCGCGGCGACCTTGCTGTAACATTCTGTCGCAGCTTCGTCATTTTGATGATGAATTAATTTAAAAAAAAATTTGTATACTAAAATATACTATTAAAGTATACCTGAAGTTTGATAATTGTAGAATAATTATTTCTTAGTTTAGGAATCCCTCAATATTGCTTATTTTTTTCCTGTCTAAATGTATATCCCGCCTTAAGGCCTTAGGCCATTCTAGAGGCCGAAAATATAGGCTTTTTGGGTTTTTTTTTCAGAAAAACTACCAAATAAATCGAGATTACAAAAAAAGGGTTCGTATCATACATATCAGTGATTGTAAACAATATTTTTTTTGAAGCGATCAATTTCAAAATAGCTGCTGTGCAGCGTTTATCTCAAAACTGCATTTTTTAAGTTGACCGAAAACATAACTCAGACTATTTTCAACCAATTCACTTGAAATGTTGAAAATATCTCGAAAAATACATTATCTATGGAAGTATGTAGGATTTTTTTTTATATTGCATAGTTCATTTGTTATTAGCAATTACCTGACGATTTGTAGGCAAATTTTTGGAAAGTGAAAAATTTCGTCAGATAATTGTTAATAACAAATAAATTATGCAATATACAAAAAATCCTACGTACTTCCAGAGACAATGTATTTTTCATGATATATTCAACATTTTAAGGAGGTACACCAGCTTCATACAATGTTGCCATGCTAAACCATGGTAAAATTTCAAAATGGTGATAGATCAATAAAATTTGGTGAATATATTCTTTAGTATTATATATGTCAATACAATTTTTTTCAGATTTTTTCATTGTGCCGTTATCGAGTAATTGAACATTGAAGTTCACGTGTATAAGCATAGCGTTTTTATAGATATAGGTATATATTCCGGGTATAAGAATAAACGCTTGCGAATTATTTGTAAGAAAACGGCACAACCAAAAAATCTGAAAAAATTTGTATCTACATGAATAATACTAAAGAATATATTCACCAATTTTTATTGATCTATCACCATTTTGCTGAAGCTGGTGTACCTCCTTAAGTGAATCTGTTGAAAATTGTCTGAGTTATGTTTCCGGTCAACTTAAAAAATGCAGTTTTGAGATAAACGCTGCACAGCCGCCATTTTGAAATTAATCGCTTCAAAAAAATTATTGTATACAGTCCCTGATATGTATGATAAACACCCTTTTTGTAATCTCGATTTATTTTGTAGTTTTTCTGAAAAAAAAATCCCCAAAAAGCCTATTTTTTCGGCTTCTAGAGTGGCCTAACCCCTTAACTAGTGGGGTACAATGTATCGCCGTGATGTGGGACGCAATGCCCCGACTCCCAATGAGGAAACGAAGAAGTGACGACGCTCCGAAGAAGCGCAGCGTCCCACGGGCCGCTCTCAACCACGTGCCATTTGTAAAAATAAAACGTTCCTGTGATATTACTGATTTTATACTGATACTGATATACTGACTTTGTTAGGGTTCGTACTGTTATGTGTAAAAATCTGTTATCTATGTTAGAAAAATATAAGAGTTACAACCGCCTCATCGTACCCTACGTTTCGCAGTAATTGACATACTGTACCCACCCATATGATACATTGTACCCCACCCATGGGATTTTGTTTCGATCCCATTATTTTGGTATTTTTAATCTTTTCGCAAAAAATATGGGACCTTCATTGTACGCCCAAAGATCTATAAAATCAGTTATGATCTTTTTTTTCTAATCAGACTACCTTGATTGGAGGAAAAATTGGTTAGAAAATAAGTAACACACTGTACCCATCCTTCCCCTGCACAGCGTTCAATACGTACGCTTGATGGTCTCGAGGTCGGAGCCCTCTTCGAAACTTTCCGGCGCCCCGTGCTCCATCCCATCCTCCCATTCTTCGTCTCCTGAAACAGTCAGAAAAAAAGAAGAGCTACAGAAGCGCGTTAGCTTAATGCCGATCGAAATAAGGCGTCCGGGAGCTGCCGTATCCGAGACGACCTCGTCCGATCTCTGAATCGCGATGTTGCCTTTTTGCTCGTCTTTTAGCTCTTTTGCAAAATACTACGACGAGGCGTACCGGGTGAAAATTCAATCTGCCGTAAATACACGCATAACAATTTGAGAGTGATCTGGTTGGGGTGGTGAGGATCTGGCTCCGGGAAAGAAGGAGCAGGGTAAACGTCTGATCTTCCGATCATACGTATGCGGAGAAGGCACCCGCGTGGCCCCTGTAATAATCGTAAAGGTAAGGAGATTGGCTTTTCATCGCGACTGCCCAGCCACGTAATGTTGCTCCTGGCTTCGCGAAGCCGCTCAACCCCCTACCACTCTTCTTGCTACTCTCCTTCCGCGGGATTTCCGGAGTTTGGTCGCCCGTAATCCCCGCACGAATGTGCCGACGGTGTGGCCAATTTTCGTGGATACTTTGTACGAGACTGCGGCAAAGTAATGTGGAATGATACTACCTGCGCGTGAGGTCCAGGATCGGGAACGGACAAACGCGAATGACACTCACCGCTGCGTTTCCGTTTTACTAAACTGCTGAAAGATTTTCGTGGACGTGAAAAACTAGAACAAAGGTCATGGAGCGTCTTTGGTGTGATCTACGTGAACCCAATGAAACTCAAGCACAGCTCATCAAGATGGATCATCTTTGGTGGACGGATGATCATCAAAGATTTTCGTCTGCCTGAACCCAGTCAAACTTCATCAAAGCCCATCAAAGCCCATTGAAATGGATCATTGTTGGTGGAAAGATGTCCATCTCTGGTAAAAAGACGATCATCAAAGATTCCCGTCTACCCGAAACAAATCAAACCCGAACAAAACTCATCAAAATAGTTCATCTCTGGTGAAAATACGATCATTGAAGATTCCTGCCTACCCGAGCTCAATTAAACCCGATCAAAGCTCATCAAGATGAAGTATCTGTGGTGGAAGCAGATCATCAAATATTTTCGTCTGCCTAACCCAGTCAAAACCCATCGAAATGGATCATCTTTGGTGGAAAGATGTCCAACTCTGGTAAAAAGACGATCATCAAAGATTCCTGTCTACCCGGACCCAATCAAACCCGAACAAAACTCATCAAAATAGGTAATCTCTGGTAAAAAGACAATCATCAAAGATTCCTGTCTACCCGAGCCCGATTAAACTCGATCAAAGCTCATCAAGATGCAGCATCTTTGGTGGAACCATGATTATCAAAGATTCTCGTCTACCTGAACCCAATCAAACCCGGATAATACCCATCAAGATCGTTCATCTCCAATAAAAAGACGATCATCAAAGGTTCCCGGCTACCCAAATCCGAATAAACCTCATAAAGTTCATCTCTGGTGAAAAGACGATCATCAAAGATCCTCGTCTACCTGAACCCAATCGAACCACATTAAAGCTCATTGAGATGGATCATCTTTGGTAGAAAGATGATCATCAAAGATTCTCGTCTATCCATACCCAATCAAACCCGATCAAAGCTTATCAAGATGAATATCATCTTTGGTGGAAGCATGATCATCAAAGATTCTCGTCTGCCTGAACCCAATCAAATCCGATCAAAGCTTATTCGAAGGTATCATCAAATCGCAATATCATCCGGAAACCGGTAATCAACCGCTCGCGATCTACGGACAGAAAGACAGCTTTCGCGACACCGACTCGATATGTGCGGTGCCGCTCGAACGCTACCTATATGTCGTTATTCAACCTCGAAAGTGACTGTCGCGCGGAGATCGCAAACAGGAGCAGATATGCTCCTATATAGTGCGCATGTGGTGGAAGCATCCGCACATCGCGCGGGCAGTGTCCGTACGTATTACCGCGCGCGCGGGTGCTTTTGCACTTGTGAGCGTTATTCCCCTATGGATATATATATATATATATATACGATTCAGAGGCGATGAGGTCCCCGCGGAGACGAAACGCAGGGTAGTAGCTCTGACACGGACTCAGACTCTCCAGGGATCATCCACCCTTGCGATTCTGTCGCAGTTCCCTCCAACCTTCATCGTTCATATATATGTAATGAAAAAGGAGAGAAAGAAAGCAACATAATATATATATATATATATATATATATATATATATATATATATATATATATATATACATTCTTCGCTTTCTTTCTCTCTCCTTTCTAGCTCAGGGTGTGTATATATATGTGTATGTATATACACACAGGGTGACAATTATGAGGTAGCCATGTGCTTTTTAAGGGTCTCGCATAGAAATTTTGCGACCGAGCAAAACATGATCTTAATCGTGCTTCGAGTCCGTTTTCAAAAAAGATATAGCGTACTCTTGTATCGAGTAGTATTGGCCAGAAAAAATGAGCATTTTGGGAAAAAAAACCAAATTCCATTTTATGTACAGCAGAATATAGATAATTGAATTTCATATACGAAACACTCCTGAAAAACTTTTTTGTGCATCGCGTCATCGAGAAAAAACTTTATCAAATATACATTGTGAAGTGTAAAGAGTAGAAGTTCGGTAAAAATTTTTTAAAAGTTTTCTAAGAGTATTTCGTATTCGGGATTTAATTATTTTCATTCTGCTTCGCTCAATGTGAATTTTTTTTTCCGGAATGCCCAATTTTTTCGAGCAAATAGTAGTCATAAAAAAATGTGCTATACTTTTTCTCGAAGCGGACTTGAAAAACCATTGATTATCATATTTTGCCCAGTCGCAAAATTGCCGCGCCGAACCCTTAAAAAAACTTGGCCACCTTATAATTGTCATCCTGTATATATATGTGTGTGTGTGTGTGTGCATGCATATGTGTATATATATGCATGTGTTACAACGAGAGCTTTGAGTTGCTTTTTCTTTATAATTGTCGCCTCAGGTCGCAGTTAAGGCTACGAACAAATGCAAGTTTGCAAGTGGACGACAGTTTACATGCATAATCCAATGGTGCGGCGGGGGAATATTATAAGGATTAGATGTTAAACAATGCAGGGCAGATAAGAGGCTCGGGTTCCGTCACCACAAAGCGACGACGACTCGCGAGCTTGACACCTCCGGGCTTAAATTTGCCCTCAAATTCCATTTGGCTTTAGCTTTGTATAAAGAGGGAAGAACTGGGGACATGGAAAAGTGGTAATGATCGAATGTAGTGGAAAGTTAGTATTGATCAGTATTTTAAAAAAACATTACTTCGGAGGCTAAAAAGTATGTGTAACTTACAATGAACATCACTTAAGTGTTCGCCTTTGATTTTTTTGATACCCACATATGTGATAAAGCGTTAAGGGGCTATACCAGTGTGACACTTAAAAAAAAATCGATTTTTTTTGCCTTTTTCGACAGTCCATCGTATGGGCCAGGTCTAGTTGATTAGCAGTTTTTATGGTAAATAGCATTTCATCTTGCAAACATCGATGATAAAATCTTTAAATGCGTTTTTCTCGAAATGAGATTTTTCAAATTTGCTGACATTGTAA
Organism: Ophion ellenae; assembly: GCA_963210295.1. NCBI lineage: Eukaryota > Metazoa > Arthropoda > Insecta > Hymenoptera > Ichneumonidae > Ophion > Ophion ellenae. The sequence goes on along the minus strand of OY723388.1, from coordinate 42,113,226 downwards.
CTCAAAGAGCAATTATCCGATTGACTTGAAATTTGAACTGAGTACTCTTGAATATATTTACTCTACAATGACGTAGGATATTTTTGATTGGATGAAAATTGACGAATTGGCATTGAAAAAAACGGCTATTTTATAGGCAAGAAAACAAACTTTTTTTCGTAACTACTCCATGTTGTTAGATTTTGATATTTTTCGAAAACCCTACGTCATTGTACAGGAAATACCTTCCAGTTTAACGACAGTTTTTCCTTTTTCGGTTTCAGCTACTCAATCGGCCGGAATCATGTCAGCAGTGGAGGAACTTTTTTTTGGCGTCTCCGAAGGCAGCGCATAAGCGATTCTCAATATTTTTCTATGAAAAAATTATGTAATATAGGTCAAATATAGCCAAATATATTCTTAATTTTCCGAAACCGTTAATTGAATACTTTTCTTTCAAAAAATTCCCGAAAATCACCCAAATTTTCAGCGTTCACACTTATATAGCCCCTTAAAATATATTAGACTTTTAAAATTTTTTAAATATATTAGACTTTAAAAAAATATATTAGATTTTTTTTATCGGCAGAAAAACTGTTTTAAGGGTGAAAACCACCCCTCAAAGAAAGGCGTATCGAGGGGTGATTTCGCAGTTTCACCCACAAGCAGTCCACCGATCTGAATGAAACAAAAACCAAAATTCTTCCATTGTAAAGCGATGAAAAATCCAGTATAGAAGTATTGGAAAAAAAATTAATTAAGGTGTGACACGTCTTTCTTTGAAGGGTGGTTTCCCTCCTTAAAACCGTTTTTTTCGCCGATAAAAAAACGCGTCTTATAGTTTTCAATGCTTTATTACATATATATGAATTTGAACAAAATCAGATGCGGACGGCGCACCAAAACTGACGTTCCTTGTGAGTGAACTTGCACAGTAGTTGCTCACACGGAAATCAATTTTTATCGTGAAACAAAAAAAAAAGCTTTCTGCTCGCAATGGCACGCCGTGTATGCTCACAGAAGGGACCCTAATAGTTGTACGTCACCCTGCAAATATATCACTTTTAAAAACACAAATTTAATGAACAACAACAAAAAATCAATGGGAATCTTGCAAAGCCTATGAACCCAAATAAGCCCAAAATGAAGAAAAAAGATCGAACTAGTCGGATGTTGGAGTAGAGCGAAGCTCCGAAAAGGGACACAGGGCGCGGACGCGTACATGCGAAGAAGGAGAAACGGTCGTCGTTTCGTCGGACAATGCGCGCAGTGGAGGCCGCGGCCGCGCGATAGCCGCGCACTATGCGGTCGTTAATAATTGCCGTGGACGTAAATTAATTCCACCAGCAATAATTATGCATGTATGCCCCCGACGCACAAATTACAATCACGGCGAAACACATACGGTGTCTCGGATAATGCGCGGTGATTCGGTTCATTGCGTTCTATATGCTTTAGGTCCATATCTAAACCAGCTTCGTATATGGAAGATTACTTATATATGCACACATATGTGTACGTATAGAGGGTGGCCCAAAATTCACGCAAGATTTGAATTTTGCGATATTTGTGGGGTTAAGTGTTGGCAACGGAAAAAGACAGCGTGACAGGTCAGGGTTATTAAGGAGGTATGCCTCTCTGGAAACTTCAAAAAATCGTTTTTTGCATATTGTTATAGTGTGAACTTTCAAAAATATTTGACGACCAACAGGACCCTGAAATTCTAAAAATTGACGAAGTTACACCTATTTTAGTGGAACAGTGTGCGTCGGGTTTGCCGCGATCCGTCGAGTTTGAACGCGATTATCTCGAAACTACATATCTTGACACGGCAACAAGGGAATGGAGGCCCCCCTCCCCCCTCCCCCCCTCCAAATTATTTTCCAAATAAAATGAACAATTTTTTTCGCTCGATTTTTTCAATAAATAATTTATTGTGAAACCAAGTAGATTCTCTTAGCATTTAACAAACATATATAAATATAATCGAAAACGTGAATTATCTGAAATCAAATTTTAGTGTTCACGAACGGAACCTTCCGAGCTTTTTTCGCCGAAAAATCGTTGATGATTTCGCTGAAATCCAGTTCCTGAAGTAAATCACTTCAATGCTTAGGAGCGATAGCTTTGATAGATGGTTTTGTCCCATCGTGATTCGCAGCCAATTTTTATTTATTTTAATTTTTGAAAATGAGAGCTCTCCAGTGCAATTCGACACCATTAAAACCAAATGCATTCTCAATCTGATTTGGAGGTTTGGGACTGTAGCTCTGAAATTTTGGTCTTCGAGAATTTGTTAGTAAAATAGCTCCGGAGATTGGTCTTTTCCATAGTCCTTTCTGTACACGTCGATCAAACATACAAATTGAACCAACTCATTACCAAGACTAGGTTCTAAATCAACGGTTCTAAAACAGCGAAAAAAATATCAAAGGAAAAGTTGTTTACTAGTGTTTACTAGTTTACTCGTCGGAATTTGAAAGATTTTTTTTTCCGAAGTCCGATTTAAATCCGGCCCTGAACAGTAGTCATTTTCGGTTCACGATCGCATTTTTTAATTGGATGAACCATTTGTTAATAACAATGACTTCAGCATGCTGTTTTTCAAGAGAAAAGCGAGGTTTTCTTTGGAGAAGCTGTCATTTTTCGTATTTTTCGAAATTTCGAAAAGTAGATCGTGAACCCATAGCCAGTTGGATATATTCGAAGAATTTTTCGTTTGTTTTCGTTTCAGATTACATTTGAGCCTGGTAGAGATCCCACCGTTTCGGGCCTCGCCGCTGGACGACTGCAACGCCAACTGCAGCACCACGAACACTTTGAAAGATTTTCTTCCGAAAAAATTACATTGTAACCTCAAACATGTGTATAACATGCTGGGAAAAAATTAATTCCTTCCAATCAATGTGTTATTAGAAAAAAAATCATCATTCTGACCCTTCAAATTGGACTTCCAGAGAGGGATACCCCGTTAAAAATGGAGCGCCACACAGAAGAACAAGGCGTTTTCATTGTTGAACAATATTTTTTAAATAATGAAGGTTCGGCAGCTACAGTTCGCAATTTTCGTACAAAATATGGTCGGTCATAAACTGTCATGAGATTAATTTAAAAATTCAGCGAGACATGATCGATAAGTGATCTTATGAACTCTGGTTATCCTTCAACAAGTCGTTCAACACAAAACATGGAAGCAGTTCGTAATTGGACATTTCGAGAAGCTCTTTACAGCGTATTCTCATAAAAGATTTTCGTCTTCGTGCAAATTATGGCCGTGGCCATTGACCCGATATGCTATTCCATACATAACCTTATACTGCATATTTTATGAATCAATAAAGAATTGACAATTGTCAATTAAAAACCTGTGTTTTCTATCAAAATTACTTCTTGCGTGAATTTTGGGACACCCTGTATATATATATATATATATATACACACACACACGTATATACTTGCATTTCCAGGGGCAAGACGAGCCCCCCACATTTGTGATGTGCCTCACAGCAATGCATTGCGATCTGTTTATCAACTCTTGACGACGACGAGTCCCGACCAACCGTGCGCACTTCATCCTCATTCGAAGCTCATTCGAAGGGTCTCAAACCCAAACAAGCCCGCGAAACTTAAACCCAAAGAATAATAACAACAATAATAGTAGAAATGGCAATATTACCTACGAAAACAATACAAATAATTCTGGTGAAAATATTAATAACAAAGAGAACAGAAGCATAGCAATAGTCATTGAAACGATAACGATAAAAATAATAATAACAATAACAGAAATAATAACAGTAGTATTAACGAGGACAATGGGAATAACAACGACATTCAAGCAGTTGTGGCTAGCTGTAAAAGTACTCTTTTGAAAAGGAATATATTTTGATAGTGTCCCATTTTATAAATGTTTCCCGAAAATTTCAAGGTCATCGTACCAAAATTGACAGATTTATAGGCTGTTATGTTGACGCCCGTCTAAACGATCGGAGCGTTGTACGAAACTTTGAGGCGTTAAGCCACAGTAATGGATATAAAATCATGTGCGAATTTGACAATTTTTTTTTCGTATAAAAAAGTGATTCACTCATAAAATTAATTACACATGTATTTAGTATGAATATCAAGCTGATAGAAAATATATTTTTTTTTTCAATGTACAAAATGGCCGGCTACTCGAAATTTCTCGAAACAGCTTTTTTCCAATTGGCGTGACAAATAACTTCAACAATTTCCACTCGTTTTACTTCAAATTTGAACGTTATGTTCCTAATTGCATTTCGCAGAGAAGTACGTACGGAACTTCTGATTAATCGAAAACTTTTCATTTCATGAGCAGTTTGTGAGCAGTTATAACGAAATTTTTACTGAAAATTCATTCCTTAAGTTCAAATACCTACAACTTTTGGATAAAACAATTTTTTTAATTCCGTACTTCTCTAGTTATTCTAATGTAGATTGACGAGAATTTTTGTTTTTTGTTCTAGGTTAAAAATTTTGGATGCTAGATGTCACACCGCGGAGCACCTAAAAAAATATAACAAAAGAAAATATTAGTAGTCGGCCATTTTTTATATCGAAAAAAAATTTACATATATTTTCTAACAGCTTGATATTCATACTAAATAAATGTGTAATTAATTTTATGAGTGAATCACTTTTTCATACGAAAAAAAATGGTTGATTTCGCACATGATTTTATACCCGTTACTGTGGCCTAAAACCTCAAACGCTTTTTTCTCAAAAGTAAGTTTCCAAAGTTGGTGAGCTTTTATCTCGAATGAGTTTATCTCGAAAACTACGGCATCGATCTTTCTGAAATTTATAGGGCTTTTTCTAGATGTAAAGATATAGGATTCGATCGAAGAATTATTTTTTCCGATGTATACTTTCGATTCGATGAACGAAAAGGCCTAATTTTTCGTCGCAAAAATCAAGACTCTCACTTAGAACACATCCCTTCCATTAATCATAAGATAAGCTAATATACTAGCGAAATCTGTCTATTTCTTTATTTTTACATTAGGTTTCAGAAGGTCATTGCGCACGGCAAAAGACATTTTCGAGAGGTGCTTCCCGAAAAACGGCTGTAAATCGATTACAATGAAATCTTTTGACACAAAAAATTACAAAATGTTCTTCAAATGATACTTTTTCAAAAACCTAATTTGTGTAGATATTTATCATCACGATTTTCTATTCTTAAAAATCCCAAAAATGAGCTGTTTTCGACGGTTACAACTACGCATAACTCGTGAGAAAAAAAAATACGAATAAGAATAACTAATACCAACGACCAAAATAATAGTAACAGTAGTCACGATAGTGATAACCGTAATGTTGCTGAAAAAAAATCGTTACAATAGTAAGAAAAACAATCATACCAATGACAAAAATGATAGTTACTGTAGTGTCGACAGTAACAAACATAACGATAATAAAAAATCGTATTACTGATAATTCTACCAGTAGTAACGATAATGTTAGATGGTGAATTGTCGAGTGGTCGTTTGCAACACTTCAGCAATTATGATTTGAATCTATTAACGCGTAGCTGCACACAGCGGCACTCGCTGTGACTGGAAGTCAGCATCAGCAGCAACAGCAGCAGTGGTAGCAGTTCATTAGCGCGCGTTAATTACAGCAACAACGGGCCTTACGCTTATACGCGGACCACATAGTCTCCACACAGTATATATATATATATATATATATATATATATATATATATATATATATATATATATATATATATATATATATATATATATATATATATATATATATATATATATATATATATACACACGCACACACACACATATACAACCAAAGGGTGGTTATGGCAGTTCGCGAACAATCACTTTCGTTTCCATATTGCACGCACAGAATATTTGGTATTGCACACACACACACACACCTCTCTCTCTCTCTCACACACACACACACACACATCTCTCTCCCTCTCTCTCTCTCTCTCTCTCTCTCTCTCTCTCTCTCTCTCTCTCTCTCTCTCTCACGCACACACACACACACACATACACACACATATATATACAGGGTGTCAGGAAGATCGATGCAAGGCCTTAAGGGGGTGATGGGTCACTTCGTTAGGAACATATCTAGCCTAGGTTACCTTAGTCCAAAGTCTAAGAATTTCGAGTTATCATGGTAAATATGATTTTTGGAAAATTTCCCAAAATTAGGTACTAACTCGTTCGTAATGTTCAAACAGACAATAATGGATAAGTAAAAACTTATTTGCGTCTTAGCTTAAGGGACTATACCAGTGTAAACGCTGAAAGTTTGGGTGATTTTCGGGAATTTTTTGGAAGAAAAGTACTCAATTAAATGTTTCGGAAAATTAAGAATCTATTTGACCTATATTACATCATTTTTTCATAGAAAAATATTGAGATTCAAGCAACTTATGCGCTGCCTTCGGAGGCGCCAAAAAAAATGTCCCCCACTGCTGAAGTGATTCCGGCCGATTGAGTAGCTAAAACCGAAAAAGGGAAAAATGTCATTAAACTGGGAGGTATTTCCTGTACAATGACGTCGGATTTTCGACAAATATCAAAATCTAACAAAATGGCGTAGTTATGAAAAAAAGTCTGTTTTCTTGCCTATAAAATGGTCGTTTTTTTCAATGCGAAATCGTCAGTTTTCATCCAATCAAAAATATCCTACGTCCTTGTAGAGTAAATATATTTAAGAGTACTCAGTTCAAATTTCAAGTCAATCGGATAATTGCTCTTTGAGTTACAATGTCAGTAAATTTGAAAAATCTCATTTCGAGAAAAACGCGTTTAAAGATTTGACTATCGATTTTTGCAAGATAAAATGATATTGATATAAATGATAATGATATTCTTGAAAGTATAAACTGTCGAAGAAGGCAAACAAATTTTTTTTGAGTGTCGCACTGGTCACATAGCCCCTTAATGTGTATTCAATCGACAAACACCAATACAATCATCCGTATCCACACAACTAACTAAATGGGACCTGTTGAATAATTAAAAACTTGTCAAAACATAAAAATACCTCTTATGTTAATGATATTAAAAAAATAGCATTAACATAAGAGGTAAACGAGTTAGTACCTAATTTTGAGAAATTTTCCAAATATCATACTTCGAAGAAGACTCTAATCCTTCTCTATGGATCTCTCCATGGATGCTCTAATGGATCACTTGACCAATTGTGCCGAAACTTCTTAAGGGCGGAGATACATTTAGGTGAGAAAAACATTTGCTCATGTTCATTATTTTTTTTTTAAAGGAAAAGTATTTTCCTTTTAAAAGGGAAAATACCTTTTTAATTTTTCCGACTTGAAGTATGTTTTATTACTATCTTTGGCTGTTACATGGAATTATCATTTTATTAATCTTTAAAGATAGCGAAGGTATGGCACGGTCTTCTAAACTGCATTTTCAAAACTGGCGTGACGTATAGCTAAAAAACTAATCGGAAAAGGTTCCGAAAACTCCCAACCTCCGATCAAGCTGAAATTTGCACCTTCCTTTCAATATTTTAAGACAACCCCTGAAGGGATTTTCGGCGACTCGCAATAATTTTCGAGATATTGAATTTTAAAAAGCTTTTTTAAGGGTAAGATTCCGAAAACTCCCCCTCCTCTTCTATACAGCTGAAATTTTGCACAAGCCTTCGTTTTAATATTTTAAAACATCCCCTAAGGGGTTTTGGCAACTCTCAATAGTTTTCGAGGTGTTGAATTAATTTTTTTTTTATTAACGTGCGCCTACTATATCTATATCTGCTACGTCTCGTTTCATAGCTATATATGTTATCGCGCTCGCCGTTTTGCCTAAGTACCCAAACCAACCCGAACCCAAATCCAAACCCAAAAACTATTGCGCGTCGCCAAAAATTCCTTTAGGGGTTGTCATAAAATATTAAAAGGGAGGTCTGTGCAAAATTTCACCTCGTTCGGAGGTTGAGGGTTTTCGGAACCTTACTCAACTAATCGACCGGTTCTGATAAAATTTGGTTTAAATCTTTCTACTCTTGTTATCTAAAACATGATCCTACATTTCAATGTTTTTTAAAGTATTTGCGATTGCAGGATGTAGCCATTTTTCGGGAAATTCAATATTTTTGTGTCAAAGCGTACCATCTCATCGATTTTCAACACTTCTCACTTTTTCTTGGTTCGTATTCTGCGTACGAGTGTTAAGGGGCTAGTCAACTTTAAAAATTT